>VXAX01006964.1:81400-159591 GCA_013399835.1 Leptocoma aspasia
TTTTTACCACATATCCACTGATTCCTGTGTATTATAACTTTCAGCGACCTCATCAAAACTACACTTGTTCTGAAAAGTCTGGAATTATTAATACTTGCTCAGAATAGCTTTGAAACTATTTTCCCTTTGGTTTTTGATAATGGAGTCTAAAATATATGCTGCTTCAGAGTTAAACACAGAAAGAGTTCTCATGTTTGGACATACTTTCTCCACTTAGGCTTTTTCTCTCTGCATTTTACACTGCAAAGAGCATTGATTAATGTGAATGTTTTAGCTGTAGTTGTTGTTTGTGTATAAACTTTTGTTAAAACAAGTACTGCAGAATAAATGACCTTTATACAGACACCTATTAAGGCACTAAAAGGCTTGGCTACATTCATCTGAGACGCGTATACATAACGTTTGGAACAATAAAGGGATCAGCAGCTGCAAGGGGTTTGAATTGAATTCTTTAACAATAGAAAAGTTTTTCAGCCCCAAATACCAGCAAAGAGAATTTTTTGCAGATAATCCAGAAGAAAGAAAATAATAAAAAAAAATGCTAGCCAACTTTGCAGCAGTTAGCATAAGGGTGCCATCTGAAACATGTCAGCTTAAGAGTGTCCCATAGTACCATTCTTTTACACAACCATAGTATTCAGAACTATTTCCCCAAATAATCCCAGATGGCAAGCCACAAAATTTCAATTCATTTTAAAAGCTTTCTTTGCTGTTATTATGTGATTGAAAGTGCAAAAGCAAGTTGCCATTCTCATGGCACTATTTGCATTGGCTATTATCCCCTAAAATCCCCTTTAAACAGCTACATTGTCAGCCCATAGGCCTCATTTAGAACTACAAAAAAGACCAGATTAATTCGATCAAAGGGAGAGCCAAGTACAAAATGCACTTTTCAAACTGTATCAGAGTAGGTTCCCTTTACAGATCGCTGCATGGCTAGAGCAATGCAAAAAACCCTTGCCTGAAATAAAGCACTAAGAGAAATAGCTGTGCATGTTTCACATGAAGCTTTTGGGGCTCTTCCAAGGTAAATCTCTCACTACAAATTATTACAATAAAACATATTTTAACATAAGTAAATTAGGTAGGCAAGCATCCATTTTTGTCCATTTGGATTTCTGCCACCATTTTCAGGAGGCACTGATGTAGTGCTTGGATAATTTAGCCAGCCATAGACATTCCTGAAGTCTCTGTCAATTGGAATTTTTAATTAATTAATTAAACACGGAGCAATGAAACTGTCAAAAGATACAGAGTCTCCCCACGACTGTTTTTTTTCTAAGGTAAAAAATCATCACTGATGAAGCAAAGAAAATAGAAAAAGCTTTTGATATCATTTCTGCAAAACATTAGTTTTCTCAATCTAAGGTGAAGCATTTTGGGTCAAGCATAATTCAGGTCCATAGCTCTACAGCCAAAAAGGCTCTAGTGGCTTTTCAATCTCACCTGGGTTTCGATGACAGGCAATAATGCTGATATTTTTGTTTTTCACAGGAGATCCTTCGGTGTCTCTGCACCGTCTCGTTCTCTCAGTGTCTACTGGAGTTTGCTTAGTGATCCTGCCATCAGTTCTCTCACCCTCAGTCTGAAGCAGTTTCTTCAGCAGCTGCTTTTGTGTACTGAGAAGAACATTTTACAGAGTAAAGGATTGCAGCACAAAGGTAGAGCAACCGAACATGTGCAGCAATATGTGCCATTGCCCCTTAAAGGACACATCAGGCTGAGAGGGACAGGCTGTAAAGCTAAGCACCTGCAACTAATATTATACTCATCTGCTGTACGATGGAGCTGACTGGGTGCTTTTGTTTGCCACTTCCAATGGCATTTAGATTTTTGAACAATACCCTTTTAATATAGCTGTTGTTTTTGTTTACTTCTCGTATTTTATGTAGTGTTTGTGTAGTGTCGGTAATAAATACTGTGTAGTAAGAAAGTGTTCCTGTGGAGACAGAAATAGCTCCCACTGAGACAAAAGGCCTTGACAATCTATGTAATAAATGTAGATTTGTAAATATTATTGATTTGCTAGCACACAAACCTTGTTTTAATTCATAATTGTGAAAGCCATTATTTGTAATATTAGGAAAAAAGAAAAGAGAAAAAGTTAATGTAAAATTAGTTATGTATTTTTTAAAAAGCATGCAACTTGACTGCAAAATAATACATATGAAATTAGAGATTGTTAGAGCTTTTAAAAATCTATCATATGTAAACATTTGCATGTCATTCCACCTATTCAGTGGAAATAAATGCCAGAAGTCAAAATCAGTCAAAATTAGGTATTTGGGACTTTGTACAGAGTAGTATACAGAAAAGTACTTTAAATAAGCTGCTTTGTCATCAAAAAATAACTTCAATTAATATTTGCCCCAGATATATCATTACTGTAAGAGATGGATTATTTCACTAGGTTTGTAGAATCAGGTACTTATGACTAGATCCAAAAACACTTTTAGGTGTCCTATTTTCTATGAAAATATCTATTGCAAACATAAAGATCTTCAAGCACATGCTTATGGGTTTTTGCCTAGACCTAGAAATGCCTAATCGCTCCTTAATTCCCAACAATAAAGTCCTGTTAACTGAATCAGGCTGTAAGAATTCCCAGAGGAGGCTGCATTATCTGGAAGCAAGACACAGCTTCCAGTTCGATCAGCTGTAGAGATCATTACCTCGGGCAACCTCTAAAAACCCCACGTTGCAACATCGAGCGTGCCCATGCTGAAATCCAGTCTTGGCTGGCCTTTACTAGCAAACCAATCCATCTTCTACAGAGGTGCATTTTTCTTGCACATTGAAATTGTTTCTATTGTGTGTGCCTAGGACAGACTGAAGTCAACCAGGACTTCACTGATGTCAGCAGTTTCAAGTTTCTACCTAATTCACTCTCATTCATATGAGTTACAGACACTTCTAATCAGTTCAATCCAGTTTAAAGTGCCATGTTTTCAAACTGAATAACAGAATACTGAAGAAAGGACAATGGTAGGCCATGTTCTAACATCACATGCATCCAAATCTGGAATAACTTCATCAAAATCTGAATTGAAATGTCATACAGGAAAAAAATGGTTCAGACCAAACAGTTTTCACAGTTGTTTCACACTCTTCCAAGATCCAAAGCCTCTATGCATTAAACTCTGAGCTTGAGACACTCGATATCTGTTCTATAGATTCACCTTATTTTTTTTCTTTCCTTTGCTATTGTTAGTGTGAGAATGTTAGATTTCAAGGTTTTTAAGTGCTGTTATTTCCTTAGACTGGGTTTTCATAAGTCACTCATTAGTGAAATCCCTGTCAATGCAAGATTTGTAATGGCATTATATAGTTTTTCTTCAGTATTAATAATCAGAAATTAATCCTTCTTCTAGCAGAAATTAAGCCGTAAGAAGGTTTTTTTTCTATAAACCTGCAGCAGAAAAAGAAGGGTTAGTAGCATCTTTCAGTTTCACAAACAAACATTTTGATATATAAGAAATCCGTAATCGTTGGTAATCTTATTAACAGACACAATATTTTTATCACTGAACACTCACGTCCACTTCCAAATCTTGTTTTGATTTTGTCATTTGTATGTTTACCATATTATTCAGAAGATTTCAGAGAGAAGCTTCTGAGTCAGAGCTGTAGGAAGGAATATTCAAAGAAGACAGCAGAACCACTGAATGCTTGGGCTTGGGAAGGACTTGTGGAGATCACATAGTCCAAGCTGAATCAGATTCACCTAGAGCAGTTTGTACAGGATCCCATCCAGCTGGGTTTTGAATAACTCCAGAGAAAGAGATTTCACAATCTCTCTGGGCAGCCTCTTCCACCACACTGTTGCTCTCAAAGTAAATAAACTTTTCCTTATATTACAATGGAATTTCTTGTGTTTCTGTTTGTGCCTCTTGTCCCTTGTACTGTCACTGCGCAGCACTGAAAAGAGCCTGGCTCCATCCTCTTGACACCTGCCCTGAAGACATTTGGATACACTGATAAGGTTCCCTCTCAGTCCTCTCTTCTCCAGGCTAAACAAGTCCAACTCCCTCAATCTTTCCTTATAAGAGATGTGCTCCCGTCCCCTAATGTCATGATTTAGGAATGGTATTCCCCATTTTAGTACTCCCATTCAAAAGAAAACTATAGGCTGTTCCCCTCCAATGGGAAACAAAAAACGGAGATCCCAGATAGAGATAGGATTACTGGAAACAGCAATGAGATAAGAAAACAAACAGTAAGACCATCAGTATTAACTCAAAAAGTGTACAGATAGAGGGTGATTTACATGCAAAATGCTCACCAAACCTGACCCCACACAGCAAGACCCCAAGACAGTGAACTGATGGGTTCTCCACCCCACTACACTTTGCTCCACTGGAAAGGGATGCCCTTCTTCCTTCAAGAGAGAGTGGGAATCCCTTTTCCCCACTTCTGGGCAATTATGTAAGGTGGTAACGAATAACACAATGTCTTGGTCACACCCCCTTACACTGACCTGGGAATGAGCCAGGACACCTGATCATCTTCATTGCCAGCCCTCTGATGGACTCTCTGGTACTTCCTTGTCTTTCTTGACTGCTGTGTTAAAATGGCCTGAGACAACAAATGTGTTCAGTCAACCTGGGAGTTGGAAGATGCCATATGGGATTCTCCTGGAAATATATCCCACAATACACAAGGCAAACTGATAAGGTAAAAGAAGGATGATCAGAGAGTGGACAGTGCTTTGGCAGAATCAAAAAATCACTGCACCAGTTAAGTAGAAAAAGGAATATGAGGAAACATAGTAGAGCTAAAATAAGGTGAGAGATCACAGCTGCACTCTTGCATTATAACAGAGTGGAGAAAAGGATTGTCTTTTCCCTATCCTAATCCTATTATTCTCCAACCCACCATCCGCCCATTACTTAATCCTCCCATGAAGATGTCAAATTTGGAAGCAAAACTGCAAAAAATCCACACCCTGATAGTACAAACAGCCCAGCACAATGAGGCCTGGTAGTGTAGTAGCTAATCTGTGAAAAGTTCTTGCTTCACAGGTGCTATTTAACTACTGATCACTTAAATATTTCAAGTACTTCTTGAACACATATAATTGCTGAGAATTGTGAGGATAATTTCTGCAGCTTTGAACTTGTTTTTTTCAATAGTCTTTTTCTGGAAACTTATCATAAATGTCTTACAAGTTATAGCCTTATTTCTAGACTCAACTCTTCTCTAACAAAGGTGGACATGGCTTTTGATCCTCTGGCCAAAGGAAGTGATCATATTTGCAAAGCTCCCACAGAGTATCAGGCACATCTACATGCATCATACAGACATTTAACAGCTGGTTCTTGCCCAGGTTCTTATAGGTTAGTATAAAAGTTTAAAACACCAGTTTATGTGGATGGAAAAATTAAATGAGAAGTTTGCATTAGAAAGAAGTAGCACACTTCTGCTCTTCGTATCACCCATGAACACAACAGTAGTGGTAATTACCAGAACTAGTACTGAACTAAGCATCTGAGAGAATTTAAGTAGTCATTCCTCAGAAAAAAAACTTCTTCCTATTTCTAGGAGCAAGAAACAAAAGGAAGACTTGTCAGCACTTTGGTCACACAACAGCATTTGATTTTGTTTCCCCACTCTGGGGCAGTATCTACCTCAATTTCACGTTTCCATTTTACAAGATTTGTGATAAGTTTGTAGGTCCTTCTCATTGACTGAACAGAAAATAAGAAAGTATTTTAAGAAAGTTTTTTCTTTTTTGGGGAGGGCTTTTTTTTTCCAGTTTGGTTTTGTCTTTCTGTAGCTGAGATTACAGATAGGGCAGTTTTATCTACTAATGATTTAACTAGATGTGGGTATCAGTCAAACAGTATTCAGTGCTTAGACTTTTTATGACCTATTATTTGAACTTGATATGTAATAATCCTGGGACCTCTTTACATAGGAAAGTTGGCAGAATTCAAGTGTTGGTATGAATTTCATTATATTTGCTACTTTGCACTAACTTATTATTTCAACACCCCTAGAGCAATGTATGGCAATATTTGAGGCTGTGTTCAGCCAGTCACCCACTTTTCCACAGGCTCCAGTGGGGCAGCACAAGATCCTTTCTGACTCTACAGACAGACAATTACAGCAACTAAAACAGTAGGAAACATTTTTTTTTTCTGGGTTCAGTATCTTATTTGCTGTACTGCAACCATCATCACTGGAGTGAGCTTCTTGGCACATCTGGTTTTCTACATAAAATGAAAGGAAGTCAAATGTCCAGGTACTTCCTGAATTACTTCCCTTACATCATTTCTTACCCAGGAAGTTCTTGTGGACCACGGGATGCTACCAAAGAGGCAAGGTGGGGCCAAAGAAGGGTTCAGCTGCACTCAGTGCATTGGGGGCAACAGGTGAGGCTCAGCTTCAGCCAGCAGTAGCAATAACACTTCAAGGGACTCAATAAACCTGGGAAAGCACATGTTCAGGCATATAAGACTAAGCATTATGAGGCAGGGCCCTTGTAAATGCAAAGTCTTGCATTTTTTTTTTCCCCAACCTTTACCTAGGGCTCCAGAAATATCCACCATAATTTATGTGTGCTCCCACATAGATAAATTAACTCCTCCATGTCCCTCCCACCTTCAACTAGCAACAACCTAACCTAAATAGTATTTTGGTTTCCAGATCTTTTTCATCTATAAACCTCCAGCCTATAAAAGCCTCACAGAGGAAGCCATTTATTTAGGCAGAATGAAATAGATAGCAGCAAATAGTATCTGTAACACTATGAAGACACGGGTTTGTGCCTACTGAGGAGATTTTGAGAGCCCATTGGGTTTCCCTATGTAAGTTTAAAGAAGTTTCAACCACATCTGTTGAAAAGTATATGCAGAATTCTTTTCTGACACATGAGTCAGCAATGAGCTATTCCAGTCAGAGTCTGTGCTCATGGTGCTGATTCAATCTGCATAGGCACACATCAAATACAGACTCAGATGCCTGGTATGTTGACACTGGACACATATGACTTACCCTTCACACACATGCAGTACCATTTTCTTTATGCCAAGTTAATTCGGGAAAAAACACACAGCTGCTGCAAGCATATAACAAAAATCCTTTCTCCAAGCTTCCTAAAATGGAGCAATTTCCAAACTGAAATTGGATTTCATTGTATAAGATTGGATAACAGATCTTCCCCCAGCTGCAGTTCTGGCTGACAGATCTCAGGCACATGGAAATGATATTCCATGCTTTGTCACTGCACCAATATAGTTTCAGGTGTTCCCATTATTTCTCACTTTTCTTATAGAGACAGCAGCCCTGTGTGTACATCCCCTGAATGGTGCAGGGCAGACACATGTAGCAAGTACCAAAATATTCATACAAGATTTTCAGAAGCACTTGCACTTGTGCACTGCCTCTGCTTGTGGGGTTGGTTTTTGTTTTGGTTTGGGGTTTTTTTTGTGTTTTGTTTGTTTGTTTGTTTGCTTGCTTTTTGAAAATTAAATGAAAGCAGCCCTAAACACTTTTTGAAATCTATATTTTTGTTTTTCAAAAGCCAGCCTAAAGCATAAACTCAAACAGACTTTGGAAAGGGAGGTGCAGCCCTGCTCCCCAATAAAGCAATGTATTGTAACAAAGGTAAAGCTGCTGCAAGAGGGTTGTCATTTAAGAAATTGAAATATTCTAACTAGGGGTCTACAGGGAAGGAAAGCTTGCCTTTCCTTGTCACTACTGCTGTTTACTTCTCATTAATTCAACTGCCTAATAAAGCATTCATGGTGTAGCAACAGCCTACAGTTCACGCTGAGGCTGATGCCACCAGGGGATGTGGACAGCCCTAGTGACCTGGTCCTGGCCTCCATGTCACAAACTCCTTTACACAAAAGGGCAGCCATCTTCCTGCACCTCTGGGAGAGTTGAAATCATGAGAGGCTTGCCCTTTCCTCTCTTTGCGTCTTTCTTGCTCTGTCCAAGAGAGCAATGTGAGCAAAGTCAGCTGCTGCTGCCTCTGTTTGGCACCACAGAGCTGCAGGGGTCTTGGGGGATGTAGCTTCACTGTCCCTGCACAGGGGCTGTAAGGAGCTGTGTCCACCCCAGCTAAGGAGCACAAGAAAAGTGAGGAAACCAAGGAAATGGGTGGCACAAGGTGGTTTAAAAGTTAGCTGAGACTGGGGACTAGGGACACTGCAGTTGACACTCCTAAGAAGCCCACCACCCAAAAGCAGGCAGGCAACTTATTGAGGAAATGGCTGGTTGCAAAGGTATCACAGTGTCATCTGGTTGATTAGCTGACCACAGCTGCCAGCACATTTAAAGCATTAAATTTAATTAATCATTAAAACATATCAGGTAGTGTACATAGCTGTTTCTTGACCAAATTTAAACCCATCAGCAAAGTCAAATGAATTGTAAATCACAGAATCACTGAATTCTGTGTTATATGATGTGTGTCATACGATTCTGTGTTACATGCTCCTCCTGAGCCCTGGTAGGTGTCCAGCAAGGTCAGCCTCCAGTCAGCAGCTGGAGGAAACAGCCACCAGCAATTTGTACATCTGGGGAAAGTGAAACATCAGCTCTGATTATGGCTCCTGGCAGTGTCTGTTGAGGGATTTCTGTTTCTGCAGATGAGAGCTGCAGCTCTAACCTGGGGCTAAGCAGCCATTTTTCTGAGACTGCTTTTCATCCACAGATGGAGGCAAGGCAAAAATCCAATATAATAGAAAGCAAAGGAGAGCTAGAGAAATCTGCTAGGAGCCTAAGTCAAGCCTAAACCAGGGGCAATGGCATGAGAAAACACGCCAATGGAACCTTTCACTTATTACATAATCTTCATAGCTGTGGTTTATGCATTTCATTATTATGATATTAAACTGCACTTACTGTGTTAGGTAGTATTCATACATTTGTAGTTTATCTTCAGAAGAATTTCAGTCTATTTTAGAGCAATAGAACTGAATATTATTTTAACATAAGGACAGAAGTCCTGCCCCTGTGCTTATATACTTACATTTAGGTATATTTACTTAGCTAGTAATGAAAAGAAAATCTATGCCATTAAATTGAGGATGCTTTACATTTTTTGCATTTTTTCTATATTTTTTAATAAAAAAACTTTTCTTTCCAAGTATACAATAAGTAAAGGCTCTACACACAGCTATGTCAAGTTAAAGAAAAATTTTGCTGTAGTTGCTTTTCCCCCAACAATCTGCAAAATCACCAATGTCATTCATGCTGCAAATATTTCTGTACAAACTTTGTAGTACATGGAACCCTTTCCTCATAAGCTGTAAAACTCAGCATTTATGTAACCAATCAGACGGCTTTTATTATCCATTATTTATTTTCTGTCTTCATTGCAAAGCCCGGGTGAGGAAGAGGTTTAAAGGAAAGGTAGGAAGAGGGTCAGGTGGGATCAAGTCAAGCCTGAAAAAAAGGTTTAGTGATGTGAACAGAAAGAGAGCAAACAGGGGAAAATGAGCATTTTATTCTCATTAGATTTAAATGAAGAAAATATTTTTATCAAAATCATATAATAGAATTATAGGAAACCTGAAAGAGTATATGACTGTAAAAAATCTTTACAATTGAAAAGAAACTTCCTCTCTGGGCAAGAGTGGATAACAGCATTTAATTAGTAGAGGGTTACTAGGACCCAGTGGTCTGTCCTACTAGCTGGAGGATGGATTATAAAAGGGGAAGTGGGGTTAGAAAGAGTCTGTTCCCTTTCTGCCTCCCTTGGATGCTCTGTGGTTTTTAGTTTGATTGTTCAATTCCCTGACTGGCCTCTGGACAATAAAGCATTCTCTGAGGGACAGTCTCTAAAAGAATTTGGACTGCAAGTTTACTTTCTTTCTCTGCAGTAATTCACACAGACTAAGGGATTCTTGATGCATTGAAATATCTCCTAGTGGCTGCTGCTGGAATTAGATATTGGACTCTAGTCCAATAGTATTGGACTCTAGTAAATTAAAGTGTTTACTATGGAAGTCTATTTGTGCTTAAAGCAGCAAAGGCAATCATGTCTATATAGGCTGCTGCTGCTGGGAATTTATTTCCCTTGTGGTGGCTTCTTTTGACAATGTGTGCAAATTTAACTGGCTGCAGTTTAAGATTAAAAGTGTAAACCATACCATTCACAAGAGTTGTGTTTTACAATACAGACCTACTATACAACACGCCACTGTAGGAATTGCAGATTAAAACTATGGGTCGAATAAACTCTGTGTTTGGCTAGGGCAGAAAGAGGTTAAAAGTCTGGCCTGCAAACAAATCTGGTGCTAGCTCTATCTCAAAATTGCAGCTTTTGGTATGGAAAAATATTTAAAGTAATTTAAATGTGCCCTCAAACAAAGGATCCAGTTTAGTAAATCACAGACTTTCTGACTAAACAGCCCACAAAATTTCTTGTGTTTGCTTTAATCATAACATATTATGGAACATAATTCATTCCAAAAATAGCCACAAAGTTAGAAAGAGGTCTTTGGAGGAACTTTTGCCATCTAAGGCCATCTAAATATGACCAAGCAGCTACATAGACTTCAAATAATGTACTGCTATATAATAAAGTCATAGAAATTCTTTCCAGATTTTCCATTATCTTGTCACAATCTCACATTATCTTCACTTTTATCTGGATTAAGCTTTAGTCTGGCAACCATAGTCCAGGCCTTACTATCAATTAGTTATTAAATGCAGAAGGAGGTATTCAGACCTGCTCAGGTCTAGAGCTCTGGTTAGGAGGAACATGCTAGCAGCTGAACAGCTGGTGAAGTAAACCACGTACCTTTTTGCTCATAGTCATTTCCATATTAATGATGACTTGTGAGGAAATAGAGATCAGTTCAGTAGAAGACAGGGTACCTAAAAAGGTTCAGACACCTGTGTCTGACCTTTGTGCATGTGCAGACTGGGATTGCAACACAAGAACATCTAATAGACATCCAAAACATCAGAGCTGGCTGGTTGGGTACCTGGGTGTTCTGCTTTAAACCTTTGCTCACCTTTTTTACTACCTGATGTGCAAAAAACATAGGAGGGTGGTGATGACTTAGGAAAATTAGGGATCTTGTCATCTGGCAAAGTAGACACAGAGATGAAGCAATTTCCAGTGAGATTTCATAGGACCTGCTGCTCCCAGGGGCTGCACATTTTTGAGCATCAGTTACCAATATGATACCTGAGATGCCCTAATTTGAAGCCACGTCCAGCTGCCTGGGATTCCACTTAGGGTAGTGGATTTGTTTAAATGACTTCAAAGCAAGCCTAAACTGTTCCTTGTTCCGGCGGGGTCTGTAGCATACGGGTTGGTCAATGTATTAATTAGGCGGCAGCGCCAGCCGGGAGGTGAAGGAGCCCTGGGGCTTGTTGCGGTCACGCCGATGCACTGGCGGGAGTGCACCTGGAGCAGCTTCCCGGGGCTGCTGCTTCTTGCTGTACAACAGCACCATCAAGTGTCTCTGCTCCACAGCACGGCAGGACGGCGAGCCCTGCACCCCTTTCAAAACGGGAATAGTGTGGCTGAGTTTTCCAGGAGTCGAATGACTCTTAAACGTCAGATGAGACTTTACCTTAAGAAAGCGTTCGTGTTTAACAGGTCCTCTCCTATGACAGTGTGCACGTTGTTCTTCAATCAAAAACATCAGCGACCATATTTCTCATATTTGTAAAGAAAGATAACAACTTGTAATTAAACTAGTTTCATCTAAAACTTAATATTTGGGTTGCACATACCCTAATTAGACAGGTGATTTTTAAAATGATTGCTCTTTCTCACTTCCCCCATTATCTATATCCATTTTCCACACCGAAAATGAAAGTTAAGAGCATATAAACAAAGAGCAGATAATGCAGTCTCAAATCATGACAACCTGCATTTTCACTATTGAACTTTCCATGATTTCCTGCAGAGAATTATGGCTTGAATATTTGTCTACGTTTTTTTCTGTGGAAGTCTACCTACTGGTGCCCTGTAGAGAATTATTCCCTTGCTCCCTCTATTTGAAGAGAATTTGGATATTGCTTAGTGTTTGGGTTTTCTTAGCTCCATTTTCCTTTTTGCTTGGTAACCTGTGACACTGCTTTTTTACTCTTGGAAATTAATAGTACTGAGCAAAGTAATTCAAAACATTTCAGATAGCATGTGTTAATGTGACTGCCCTTTCCAAAACTTCCTAGCCTCTGTCTTTCCACAGGGGAAAAGTACTATGAAAGAATCTATGTAGCAGCTTTATTGTGTCACTTAAGAGTCAATACGTGTGAGTAGAAGTCTAGGACTTGACTTGATCCTATATAGCCTGGCAGGTTTTTGGGGGGGTTAGCTGGATTCTGTTTCTCACCAACTCTCAGCAGAGGGGAAATTGCCATCATTTTCAGTGTAGTTTACACATTCCTCCTGATGTTTCACTAATTTGACCTTAATATTCTGGTTTGAATCTGCAGCACATGCTGAAAACAGATTTATAGATCGCTTAAATGTACATCTCTAAGCTTCTTCTTGAATTGCACCTCCTCCCTTCATTCTAAGGTTCCTTATTGCTAAGGGTTGACCCTTGCTGGTTGCCAGGTGTCCATCAAAGCTGCTCTGTCACTTGCCTCCTCAGCTACATGGGGAGAAAAAAATATAGCAAAAGGTTTATGGGCCAAGGTTAGAACAGGAAGAGCTCACTTATCAATTACCATCATGAGCAAAACAGACTTGGGGAAAGTTTTAACTTTTTTAACTCTTTTTAAGTTTTAAACTCTTATCAATCAAATCAGAATAGGATAATAAGAAATAAAACCAAAACACTTTCTCTCCATCCCTTCATTCTTCCCAGGTTTAATTTTATTCCTGAGTTGTCGATCTCCTCCCCTGCAGCAGCCCAGGGGGACAAGGGAATGTGAACTCATCACACATTGTCCCTGCTGCTCCTTCCTGCTCTGGGGGAGGATGCTGCACCTTCTTCTCCTCTTCCAGGGAGAGACAGACTCCACGGTCTTCTCTGAAGTGATTCCTTCCCGTGGGCTGCTGTTCTTCCTGAACTGCTCCAGTGTGGGTGCCTTCCAGAAGGTGCAGTCCTTCAGGAGCAGACTGCTCCAGCCTGAGCCCTCCCACGGGATCACAAATCCTGCCGGCAAACCTGCTGCACTGTGGGCTCCTCTCTCCGTTGGTCCAGAGATCTTAACAGGAGCCTGCTCCATCACAGGCTTTTCTTGGGTGTCACAGCCTCCTTTGGGCATCCACCCGCTCTGCTGTGGGATCCTCCAGGGGCTGCAGGTGGATCTCTGCTCCCCATGGCCCTCCATGGGCTGCAGGGGCACAGCTGCCTCCCTATGGCCTGCACCACGGGCTCCAGGGGAATCCCAGCTCTGGTGCCTGGAGCACCTCCTGCCCCTCCTTGGGTGACCTTGCAGGGCTGTTTCTCTCACATACGGCACACTCCTCTCTCCAGCTGTAGTTGAGGCAGGTGGAGTTTTTGCCTCTCTTAGCTCTGTTATCCCCGAGGCACTGACCAGCAGGAAGTCTGTCTTGGAGCCGGTTGACATTGGTTCTGTTGGACATCTGGGAAGCTTCTGGAAGCTTCTCACACCTATAGCCCCCCCACTGCCAAAACCTGCCATGCAAATGAAATGTGTTTATATACGGACAACTTATCATTTTGTCTAAATTTAAATTGCTGAATAGTAAACCAAATGGTCTGAAAATTACTGGGAGTTCAGTGTGTCCTCAACTAGACATCACAGAATTAGATAACAGAGAGGGTTTAAGAGGGATTCTTTTATCCAGGTGCTGGGGATTTCATAGCGTTCTTGGGCTTCTGTGCTTTATTATCCTAATTGTGCCAGTAGAATAAAAGTTATTTTCTTATTTTTATTATCATCTTCTCTACTAAAAGCTGCTTTACAGTGGAAGACTATTTTGAAAGTCTTCATTTGATCAATTTGATTTTTCTTCCTTAGATTTAACTATACCACTTTCTTCACATTCCATTTCTAAGCATCTTTATCTTATTCTTCTTTGGACTCTCAAATACAGGCAATTGAGAAATTGGTTTACTTTCAAGTAAACTTTTAACAGAAAAAAAAAAAAGAAGGCAAATGAACAAAAGATAGGTGGTTTTGAAATGAAAGGATTAATGACAATAGCATTTGAAGGTGTGCCACAGATTCTGAGGTACAGTGAAATGTGCCTGAATCTGACCCATCACTGTGAACCTGGCACCATATATTTTTAGGACAAATCAAGTTATCTTCTTTTGGGAAGCTTTTTCAATGGCCCCTAAGGTACCTGTAATCAAATTATTTTTCCATTATTCTTTTCTTTTTGGTGATAGGGATATATAAGGATAGGGATATGATGATATAATCTATCTGTCTCTTCTGCCCACTCAGTGAAGTATTGTCTGATGATATGTGTAAAGTCTATTCATAATTTTGTGCCTGCCTTAAGCACAATCACAAGTAAAATAAGCAGACAGGAATATAATTTGAATTCTGTGTGTCACTTAAGCAATGAAGGACTGATTGAGAAACTATATCTGTTCATCTATTCTCTATTACAAAGTCAGAATGACCACAAAAATCACAATCATTCTCTAAAAGCTGTCATTATATTTGACTGGGAAAAAATGGGGAACTTGACAGGTGAAATCTTTTAATCTTTCAGTCTTAAAATATGGCTTTTCCTTGTACACAAGCCTTTCCTTTAATATAACTAAGTTGTTTGGGTTTTGTTTTTTCTTGAAAGGGATTATCTGTTTATGAATACTGCTTCTTGAAGGGCAAAAAGCTTTATTAAATCACTATAACCATAGAGAATATAAGCCTTATTCTCATTTTATAGCTGGAAATCTCTGAAGATCTTGATTTGTGTATGTCAGGTGATACACCACCAGCTAGGGCTTTGAGAAATAAGAACTGTAAGCCCTTATGCTTATATACATCTATCAATGAACTGCCATTATCATGCTACACTGAAAGAGTCCTTGTAAACACAGGATCAGCCATTTCAATGGGCCCTTACGAGCAGCAAGATTGAAATGATAAGCAGTAATAAACTAAGCCACCACCTCAGCCTCCTCAGCTTGCAGTCTGGCTGTCCTTAAGGCAGCATGAGGGCAGAGCAAGTGGCTAAAAACTTCCTGAGAATCAGGTCATGTTAGTCTCAAAATTACGAACCAATTTGGGCAATGGAAGCTAGATATTGTGGGGTTAATCCTTAATTCTTGAAGAAAGGGACAGAAAAAGACTAGAACAGAGTCTAGTTATGTTATGTTATGTAAAATGTGAGAATATGAAGATAAGGGGGAATGAATGTTCGGTACTTACTAACCAGTATTCTCTCATCACATTCCTGGAGTTCAGAGACCTACACAAATACCTTCATGTGAAAAAGAAAACAAATAATGCTTAAATGTTGTATTTCCTGGGTTTTGGTGAAAACAAACATGGCAAATAAACATCTTAATGTCTGGTATCGGTTTCTGTTTGCTCAAAAAAGTGCACAGTTGATTTAATTTGGCTGTATTTGAAACCCACGTTCAAGAAAGCAAGACGATGTGTTAAAGGAAGAAAGCAAAGGCCTGGTTCCTTGGGTGCATAGTTAGTGTAGTTTTAATACTTGTACTCAAGATGGCAGCACGAATACATTAAAAAATGCTTCAGAGGCGACTTTCCAGAGTGCCACTGGCTCCTCCCCATTCGTTTTATTACATTCTGTTTCAGTAAGACTGAACAGTTTGAAGCAGAGAATGGTGGGCAATGAAGAACAGCCAGAGTGTAAATATTCAAAAAGACATAAAAAATCATTAAAATTCATGTTATTAAAAGTAGAGTAATGGTGAAATAATGAACCTTCTGGCACAAGTTAATTAAAGGTTAAAAATACCAAATTAGAAAAAAAATTTTACACTAGAGTTGCAAAATCAGGGGAAAAAATCAAAGATGAAGACAGATAAGACAGGAGAAGAGATGAATGAAAACACCTGCCTAATAAGAAAAAATCTTCACCAAAGGGAAAACCATCAAAAGGCATGGGATGCCATGAAGTGCAGGGATATGGACCAAAGCTCGCCAGATTGATCCTCACTGAAATCTTGAAAACAGAAGAGAAAGTGTTACAAACACTTGGGAAAGGAGATATGATCAAATCAAATGCAATTGAAAAAATCCTGAAAATTTGGAAGTGAGTGACTACAATCAAATGGATCGGGATGATATGAGATGCAATGAAAAGGACCAAAACTCACCAAAAGAAACCTCACTGAAGTTGCAAAATCAGGAGAAAAAAATCAAAGATGAAGACAGATAAGACAGGAGAAGAATTGAATGAAAACACCTGCCTAATATAAAAAAAAAAAAAAAGTTTCTCCACTGAAGGGAAAACAATCAAAAGGCATGGGATGCCATGAAGTACAGGGATATGGACCAAAGCTTGCCAGATTGATCCTCATTGAAATCTCATTTCCTTTCCTGAAAGGAAATTCTTCCTTTCAGGAAAGGAAATGAAATCTTGAAAACAGAAGAGAAGAGAAACTGTTACAAACACTTGGGAAAGGAAATATGATCAAATCAAATGCAATTGAAACAAAACCCGAAAATTTGGAAACGGAGTGACTACAATCAAATGGATTGGGATGAAATGAGGTGCTGTGAAAAGGACCAAAACTTTGACCCAGATGAACCAGCAGTTCTGGGACCAAAACTAGATCCTGATGAATTCCTACCAAATCTTTCAGCATAATGAATAATTTATTACTCATAGATTATATAGAGTTTGATGCCAAGAAGCTTTGGTACCCCAAACTCTGATACATTGAAAAGTTATTGTCAGGTATCATTATGAAGGTGTGTTATTGTGTTTTATCACGCAGAAGGGACTATTGCATTAAGGTAAAACAAAAGGTTTAAAATTAGGCTAAACCAGAAACTTGACAGTAAATCACTGACCAACATTAAGAAATATTAATAGAGTGAGCAGACACAATCTATCTGGAGCCAAAGAAATCCTTATGAAGAATTTTCCAAAAGAAATTAATGCAAAAGCATAGTACTTCCTTGAAGGTAGAAAGTGGGATGTGTTAACTCTCCATGACATTGTAGCAATATTAGACTAACAATGCTTAAATACTCCAGGCCCCGTTTGTATTTTTAAATCTTCACATCAGCATATTTTCATTGACAGCAAACTAGAACAATGCGTGAGAGACGGAGAAATATGTATGGTGTTACAAGTTCTGCTAAACCTGTGTAATAAGAGAGTTTTCTATTATGTTTAGGAAAGAGTATGGTGATTTAGAGAAGAGTGCAGGCTGTATGTCATCTGTTAGTGATGTGAGAGTGTACCTCTCCCTTTAGGAAACAGAGGGGTGGCTGCTAAATTGGCCTAAGGGAGAGCTCTTAGAAAGGAAGTAGGTAGAGCAGATTTTGCTGTACTCTTGAAGATAGCGTAATATTTATGGATTTTCATGGTAAGTTCAACTTTAAAACTATCCTAAGTTTGCCAGTGTAGGATAGATCGAGTAAGTAAACTAGTCATCATTGGAAAATGCCTTGACTCTGGGTCAGCCATTTTTTTTTACTTTTCCTAAAATGGGAAAATGTGCAATGATCTGCAAACACCCACAACATCTGACATTATTTACCAGAGGAGATATAGTATTGTAATCTTCTCTCCCTATTAATGGAATTCATGGAAAAAAGAAGGAAGTATTTGTAAGTATTTGCATTTTACTTCAGTTTCTTAGTCCCCATCTGTAGCAGCATTTCCAGAGAGTCACATGTAGCCATCTGGTTACCATCTGGGTTTTATCAAACAGCATGAGACATTTCCAAGTAGTTATGCAGAAAAGAACTGGGCATCAACAGTTTGTGTGTAAAAGTACCTGAAAGAAATATGCATACTCTGCCATGGAAGCTCCATCATACAGCGCTTATGACCAGCTTTTTATCTGGTACTTTCTTTGAATATCTATTCATTTTGATGAGAGCAGCCCCTCTGACTTGTTGCAGACTAAGTCTGGCCTTTGCTTTCTGAGCAATAATCAGTCTAGCTGAATTGTACCTATCTGGTATCTTACATCAGATGTAAGACTGGATTT
Organism: Leptocoma aspasia; assembly: GCA_013399835.1. Taxonomy (NCBI): domain Eukaryota; kingdom Metazoa; phylum Chordata; class Aves; order Passeriformes; family Nectariniidae; genus Leptocoma; species Leptocoma aspasia. Next base: position 99,451 of record VXAX01006964.1, read on the forward strand.
TTTCAGCACTGACTCATTACCGGGACTTATACCCCAGTTAAAGGCAGGTGTACATGCTGAGCATGGCTTCATGGATATTCTGCTGAAGAAAGAAGGCACTTTGCAACTCTCCTATGTTTTTGCTTTGCAACAGTACCTATTCCTTGGGCTTATTTGGAGTGATAGAACACCCAAAGGAATGTTATACCTCTAAAATCCATTTCCTAGCCATTTGCCTATTTTCAGCACAGAATCATAGAATATCCTTAGTTGGAAGGTATTCACAAGGATTATCAAACTTCCCATCCTGCACAGGACAACCCCAACAATTACACCATGTACCTGGCAGCATTTAACAGGAATGCAGTAAGCTCAGCATGAACATTTGAGCTTAGAGCCAAATGAATTATTGCATCCCTTTGCAGCTGCCATGATTGGACAACAAGTCATCTCTTCATGTGTAAAGAAAGTAAAAATCTGCAGCATCTTTTTGTAGCATATCTTGGTTGCAAATGTGGGTCATTCTGTCCTTCAATTCCTCTTATTTCTTTCTGGATGCACAATTTACAGGGCTCTGAAAACAGCAGTATAACATGAATCCTCTAATCCTCTAATTGGTTTTGCTGAGATTCTACCACATGCAAAAAAAAAAAAAACAAAAAAAAAACCCAAAAAAACCAAAACAAAATTAAAACAAACAAAGAAAACCCCAAAGCAGAACAAACCAAAAGGAGCAATTAACGAAAAAAATCAGATGTCATGGCTTTGATATCACCTGTCCTCTCTCCACATAATATTTCCAGTTCTATTAAGCTACTATTTGAAAGAGACTCTAATGATTCTTCCAGTTACATACACCGGTTTCATTTCATTTAAGTAATGAACCCCCAAACCACACCCAGTTAATGATTTATCCCTAGGCCTACTATGACTTCTGGTAGTTTTCCTGACAAAACAATATGTTACCATCCCTTCCTGAGATCAATCTGAAAGTGCCTTTTGAAATAGTTGAATCCATTAATTTGGTTTTGTTATTCATCTTCCTTCATGACATTTGTTGCAGTCATATTACTCCTCTGAAGGATTTCATAATCCTAAATTTGTATTTGTCTTGAGCTGTAAAAAGCAAAACTCTTGGGAGGAAGGAGGAAGGAATACTTTTATTCCTATAAGCAAAAAGTCAACAAGTTGATAAAGATGAAAAGACAAACTAGAAATATCATTTAAGGTAATTTTGGATCTAGCTAAAGACAAAAAATTTGAAAACATGTCAGAACATTTCAGGAGGGCTCTGTACAGAAGAGGGAATTTGTCTGTCCTCTTGCTTTTCAGTTTGGACTAAAACCAAAAGTTCCCCTGCATTTTAAGAAAGCACATCCACACACAATATTTAAGGTAACTGAAGATCATTAATGATATTCCATATAAGAGGAAAATAGGAGACAGGCAGATGGGAGAGTCCTTAAAAAAACAAAGAAAAGTTATGCTCTGAAAAAAAAATCAATTCTGAAGTAAGTATATGGAGATTCCTTTGTTTCCTCTCTTGCCAAAGGAGATGCAGGTTGTGGAGACACTACAAAAGAGGGGATTAGGGAGTTGGGGCATAAAAGGAATTAGAATCATGAAAATTATCCATGTAGTTGCTCTGTAGGAGGATGCCCAGAGCTCTTTTGATATATATCATAGCTGAAAAATGATACAGTAATAAAATCTCTGGAATCCAGCAACCGGTTAGTGATTTTGGTATGTAAGTACTTTTGCCTTTACAGAAATGTATTTGCATGTTTGCTTACTTAAGGCAAACAGCAGTCATTACAATCCAACCAAAGCTTTAGCTTCCACCTAAAAAGTCACTGATCTACCACAAAAAAAAAATTGTATAAGAACTGGAACTTTGAATTTACTAACTTAAAAAAAAATAAATAATATACAAAAAATTATGTCTTCAAAACTCATTTAGTGTAAAATGAAAATGAGGCAGAATAAGTCTTGTCAAATTAAAAGAAAATAAAAAGAAACCATTTAGCCATGACCATCTCAGTTTCTTAGAAACTATGAATACTACATGAAGTATCATCAGTTTTCACTAATGACAGTTCAGAATACAAAATGAAAGGTATAATTTCTTATAGAAGTTCAAGGAAATAAAAACATAGGAGCTTTTTTCTAAGAACTTGATTAGTGATGCAAAATCGGGAAGCCTCTGCCATACAAAGCAGTATCCTGTTTTCATGCAGTATCAGACAACCTTGAAGACTTTTTTAAAACAGTAATTGAACAGCAGCTGATGTTTCAAAATGCTACAGCTACACCGTGATAACAAAATTTTTCTGCTATAAATGGGAAGAACTTTGTGATTGGGAGGAAATGAACTGAAATGCCTAGCTAATCAGCTGAGGCCTCTGATTTGTTAGCAGAGAGAGGGCTAAGAACATAAGACATAACAGGAAGTGCTTCCAGAAGAATAAATAGAAAAAACTTAAGGTCACCAAATAAATTTCGTAACTTTGAGTTCTGTATACAGTACTGATCAACTGTGTTGCAGAATGACAAGCTCACAGTGTGAGAGAAATTCTACCAAGTTGCTGCAGATCTTAGAAACACAGCTATAAATAGAGCTACAAGAGGGACTTGCATTGGGCAGTATATATATGTGCATATGTGTGTTGATGACCTAACTTTCAGAAGATTACCAAGGGACAAAATAAATCATACTTGGTTTTACATAGCATTTGAATTTAATTATATTATGCAACTATCCAAAAGTGTCTGAGTGAATGTAACCTCTCAAATTCCTTTCCCCTTTCCTCTTTTCTTTTCCCTGACAAAAATATAATTTAGTTTTAAGTGGATTCTAATGGAATTTACAGAACTGCAGGTTTCCAATTCTTATAAATTAGTGAACTTTCAAAGTGTTGAAGTACTCTGACCCTTATTATGCAAATCCCAAAGGAGTACAAAACAGCAATGTAGGTAAAAAGCAAAAACAAACAAACAAACAAACAATTTTAAGTTAAATTTATTGTACTATCACTATAAACTAAGTGATTCAGCTGAAATACTTACTTGCTTTGTCATTCATCACTACAATGTGGTTTCCCTTCTGCCAAGTCCAGTTAGGCATTTCACACAATACTTTCAGTATTTATTTAAATTCATATATCCAGTCTACCAGCATCACTCCCATAATTATGAGCTTTTTTGATATCTTTATACAGTTTTTTTATCTGATATTTCTAGATATTAAGAACATGACTGTATAGGGAAGTGGGCTTTATTGATAATAGATCTAAGGCTGAGAGTCTTGATGTGAAGAATTCTAAGAAATAACTCAATCTTAATTGCAGATCTATGTGTTAAAGAGATTCCTTTTGCTTAGCCTTCTGACCACAAATAGAGGAAAAAACTGTATAAACATAAAAATAGCACAGCTCTTGTGTCACAAATTTTAAGGCATCTGGATACAGCTGTGCAAATGTTAAATAATTACAATACTAAATTACATCGTAGTGCTGTAAAAATCTCAGCCTATTTAGTACTATAAGAATCTTGACCTATTTTTGCATAGGTCCCAGTCTTCAAATCCACATGTAATATCTTTCGTTTTGTTTATTTATATTATTTCATTTCATTTATTATTTGTTTCAATGACTGGCTTATTTTTTAATAACTTATGACATACTGATAGGATTCAATAGATGTTTAAAAGTTCCAGTTCAGACAGAAAAAAAAAAAAGAAAGTTCAAATTCTCAAAGCTAAGAAGCTCCTTGACTGTACTATTTTCCTCTTCTGTTGCCAATAGCTGAAGTCGTCTTGTTGCCCTCTTCTTCATTAAAACCACTGCTCAGACACTGTTATGTTTTTGTTGCTATGCTGTCTCTTCCTGCTTGTACTACAAAGATGTCATCTCTGCAAGCTGTGGATCAGAATGATACTCAGGAGGAGAGCTCAGAGCTATAACCTTGGGGTTTTTTGGAGTATGTGCTGTGGAACTCATGTTTCTCACCTTTCCAGTCTGACCTTCATTTTGAACTTGGAGATGTGTAATGATGAACCTGTGCACAGGATGGAAGAAAGGCTGCTTACTGCTGTTAGCATTTGCTTGACTGGTAACAGATGTTCATGAAAGAGATAATTTTTTAACTGTCTTGTGGTTTAATGTACAAGGCATGGAGATTATTAACATTCTGATCAGTTACCATACTTTCCATTAATCCATTTTTCTCACTGTTTATGGGAGCCAGTGATCACACATTTTCACAAGATGTTATCAATTTAACAGTAGCTTCTATTCAAATAATTTCAAAATTAAGTGCAATCCAAGGATGTAATACTAAAATCAACATTTGATCTATTTTAATTCTTTCTCTGTGGCTTATGTCAGTTTATGTGTTATATTCTATTCAGCAGCAAAAAAAGGAAAGACCTGTGATTTTTCACTCTCAAGGACACAGCAGTTCCACTCAGAGTCATCTTTCCTCTCTCATCCCTGTAGAAATCCCTGCACCTGTGCTTGAAGTCTTTGAGGTCTCGGCTAATGAAGTAGGTGCTATTTATAACTCTCCAAATCTCCAACAGTTTTTGATGAAAAACAGTCAGTCCTGAAAGCATCTGTGCCACATAAATAGTTCCTCAGACTTGAACTTTAGACCAGCTCAGTTCAGAGAAGACAATCTGTCCTTTCTGCCTTCTCTCCCTCATGTCAGATGTTGTGTACCAAGACAATTTCACATTTCCACTTTAAAAAGTAGAAGGAATCTGAGCCATAATGTCAACTGGAAACTTAGTAATAATTGCACCAAGTTACTCCTGATCAAGTTTCTGTGGCCTAACAACTTCTGTTCAGCTGTCATACAGAGACTGTCAGCCTACACTGCCAAAGTGTTATGTGAAGTCATACAGCTTCAGCTGCATTCACACAGTCACCACAGCTCACTTCAGCACAGTAAGCTATTGAAACACAGTGATTTGCCTGGAAGCCTAAGTCCTAAACTTTTATGTGTTAGTCAGTCCTCCCATGTAGGAAATCTGTGTCAAGAGACAAGTTTTTGGAGATTTGAGCCAAATAGTGTAAGTACAAATGTGTGATGCTTTGGCCCACATGCTCTGTAGAATCATTATGGTTGTGAAGTTTCCTGTGTGGTCATCCTCATCCTTTTTTTCCTTTGTCAGCCATCGATAATTTCAGTCACATAAATTGGCTAAATGACTCTGCAATCAAAAGTAATGTCTTCCAGCTATGGACAGAAGACATTTGACTGATTGCAGAGAAGAAGTTGATTGCTGCCATAAAAATTCCCTGAAGAGTCCAGATCCAGGCAGACTAGACCTGATCAATTTTCCTGTGGGCATGCTTACCCTTGCTGAGGGAGGTGATGCAGGAAGGAATCTGTGAGGAAGAGCTAGCTTCCAAGCTACCTTGGTAGTTAACCAACAGGTGGTAGGACTCTAGTCAGTCTCTGAAAGAAATATTCATGGGAATTTTATCTTGTTTTATAAAATGGAGGACTGAAGCTTCCATTCTCTCTACAAAGAAGGAAAAGAGTATGGGATCATTTCCTAAGCTTGCATTTAGTACCTTTTTCTGTGGAATTTTCCTCAAATTAAGCCGACTGAAAACCAAAAAAAGGATCTATGCAATTGCTCCAGCTCTACAGAAACTTGCAGTTGTCTCATTCTTCCCTCCAAATAATATATTCCATGCATTCACCTCGGCAGCTCTGCTCATAGCACACTGTGGCACCAGCCTGTTACAGCGCAGAGGAAGGACTGAAAGGGTCCATTCTAATGAACATAAACTTCAAGACTTAGCCTTGCTGTCACTGAGTCTTTGATTTCAAATGAGGGAGAAAGCACTACTGTGTAGGCATGAAAATGGACAGCCTGAAACAGCCACCTGCTAGGGAAAGAGAGAGACAGAATATACTCATCACACATGATATAGCAGCAGCTATGCTGCTAAGTATATGCCTCACATGCAGTGCCAATGGGCAGTCTATGACCCCGGAAATAAATCTGTCCCATATTCACCAACTGAAGAGAGGAGAAAAGGCTGAGAAGTAAGAAGCTTATTTTAGCTGACTGGGTTACTAGAACATGGACAGAATTGACAGTTTTGCCGATATAGCAAAATTGAATTTATATGGCTTATACAAACAACAGACAGAGAACAATGAAAAACGAGAGGAGCCAAGCAGACTATCTCAAGACAAGCTGAAATGACTCATGTTAATTTATACTGTGGCTGGCTCTAATGTTTTCCATTAAATAAGGACTTTGGTAACTCTGTTACCAATTAAGCTTGTAAAAAAAAACTTTCTGCCAGAGAAGCAGGGTCTGGGGTCACCCCAGATCGTGCAACCTGGGAAGCATTAAGCAGAGGTGTTCTGGTGGTTCTACCCAGGACCAGACCTACTCAGACTATTCACCTGGTACGTGTGACCTCCACTGTCCAGTGCTACTGACTCAGGGAGGCTTCTCAGCTCAGACACAGCACAACATCAGATTTGCCCCAGCCCTGTCATGCTTCTGAGTTCACTCTGACAAACCCTCTCAAAATCTGAGGCTGTAAGGTTTTGTGAAACTACTCTTAGGTCCAGTAGTATCAGCTCTGAACAGGAGCTAAGAATTCAAATTTGACCAAAGCCATCCAGATGAGAATTGGCACTTCACAGATGATAGGAAAAAGTGAGACACCCACACCAAGTCTGCATGTAGCAGATCAGGTTTATGTGAGTGATTGGTATGGGGTCTGTACCATGTGAAAACTGATTAAATGCTTCAACTGCACCTGAGTAATCCAAGCCAAAACCAACCAGCTGTGCAGAGAGCCAGCTCCATTTTCTTACATCCATGACATGGTTAATTGGCAACATGGATAAAGAGTCCATGGATAATTGAGAGTGAAGTACACAATATATCAGCATTCTCTTGGCACATTTGAGTACTGACACATCATTTATTTCCCACAGACTGTGCATACAAAGCTGAAAACAGAATATTCATCTCTCACAGAGAAGATGGGAAGATTCTCCATTTTTTTTACACGTTTATAAAATTTTGCCTATAAATACCCTTTTTTGCCTATAAACCAGCCAATTAAACATCTGATTTAGGGAGAATCCCCATGTACTGTCATACTGCCTTTGAGTCCATGTCATTACAAACCTTGCCTCAGAATACACTGTGAGCAAGAGGACAAGTACATCATGAGAATTTGGGTAGTTGGCTAAAACCTGGAGAATACTTAGCATTAGTTTCTGTGCTCAAGCTGTAGGGGTTCCCCACATACATTTTACCTTTGGAGGACAGGGGCCCCCCAGGGATATCTGGAACCACTGGTTTCAGCTTCTTTCTCAAGCCACATCCTAATTGACTCAACTTGCATTGAGTCATTTTTTGTTATTTGAGTTTGAGGGATTTCATAGCTTCCCTGAGGAGATCTCCTAGCACTAGCATCTGAAATCCCTCTGCAGGTTTTTAATTCCTGGAGTCTTCTTACTTCTTACTGGGATTGCAGATTAAGCTCAGCTCTACCCTAAAACACACTTTCCTCTAACAGAGTTGTAATATAGATATCCTTCAGCTGATAATCTGTATCCAAAGACTGCTGCTTTATTAGAAGACAGGTAATTGAGCCCCTGAAATGAATACCCTATAGGTATCTCTGCCATGGAAATAGCAGGGTTTCCACAGCTCATGAGCCTAAATTTTAAGTTCTTGTGTCTAAAGTTCCATATCAATTGGTACCTTGTCTAGCTCTCGTAATACTATGTGAGTAAATTTGAAACATTCCTCTGCTGACAAGACATTTGGATATAGGTAGAACTTATGCTGTCTAAATATACCCTTGAGTACCAGATGCAGGTACTTAGGGTACTGCAGATTTCAGGACCCAGCCTCCCACTGATTTCAACAGATCTGGTATCTGCTTCCTCCTTAGAAAATTCGTCACCTGTGTTTTATGCAGATAGATTTTAAGGGTGTTGTGTCCTCAGCAGACTGACCTGCAGACAAGTCAAAAACACAAGCCAGCCATGCCAGCATGATCTTATTTTGTACTTGCTGATGTGGCTCTCATTTTGCACTTCCTACTTTCTTTTAAAGTAAGTAGAACACACTTGCTTTTTCTAGTATAAAAATAGCAAACAGAGAAGAAATAATGTAAACTGAATAAAAAACAGCAAGCTGTAAAAATGCTATGCAGTATGATGGGAAATCTTTTATCTAGGAAAGTGAGGATTTAAATGGGAAAATGGAAAGTATTACTATACTCCTAACGAATTATTACTAGAAACTGCCAGTTTCTAACAGGATTGGGATGGGGGAGGAACGTCTGTTGATTCAGCATTTCTGTCATATGAAGCGCTTTTATAGTGGAAGTCAGACTTCAAAAGATAGAAGCATGCATAAGAAAAAATTAAATAGTGGCATCAAGTCAAAATTAAAAATCCATCCTATGAGTCATGTTTGCACAGTGATGGACATCACAGTTTTTAATATCAGATAAGTGGCTAGATAAATACATCTACTGGCAAAGAAGCCAATCTGAGTAAAATTAATTCATCTTGAGAGGAGCAGGAGTATAGACACCAGATAAAACCTATCCATATCTTGTTTCCTCTAGAGAACATCCTACACTAGCCTTGATATCACTCAGATACATTGCCATTTAGATTATAATGCACCCAAAAAAGAGCAGCAAAGCTGGAGAACGGTCTGGAGCACAAGCCTTGTAAGGAGTTGAGGGAGCTGGGGTTGTTTAGTCTGGTGAAAATGAGGGTCAGGGAAGACCTTTTTCACTCTCTACAACTACCCAAAAAGAGGTTGAAGCCTGGCTGGAGTCAATCTCTTTTCCCAAGTAAGAAGCAATAGAATAAAAGAAACAAACTCAAGTTACATCAGGAGAAATTTAGATTGAATATTACAAAAAAATTCTGCACCAAATAGTTACTGAGCATAGGAACAGGCTGCCCAGTGAAGTGGTTGAGTCACCATCCCTGGATATAATTAAAAGCCATGTAGATTTGTGGCATTTGGGGACACAGCCTCACGGTGAACGTGGCAATATTAGTTCTACAGGTCAGCTCGGGGATCTTAAAAGTCTTTTCCAACCTAAATGATTCTAGAATTCTATAATGTCAGGAATGGTTTTGCAGAAAAATATGTCAACATGAAAAGTAAAAGAGTCTGTTCTAAGAGCTCACAGAGTCTAGGATTTAATGGGGTAATGGTGATATCACTTTAAAGTCTAATTTCACAATTCCAGTATTCATCGCATATTTCCTCCTTATTCACAGGGCCCTCCATGTTTGTGCTTTCTATCATTACTCTCCTCTGATCTGAGAAATCACCCTGTTTGTACATAACTGCTTATGCTTCAAGATAGGAAATAAGTTAGCCCAAGTAAAGCCTTAAAATGACAGTTTCCAGTTTTCTATTACCAACTAATGAAGTTCTTCTAAACAAAGGTCATGATCATTGTCTGCACTTCAGTCTTCCTGGAGGATCTTCACTCATCCTTTTTTTTTTTCCGTCTCCATCCCATTATTTTATGAAGTGTTGCCATTTCTTTTCAATTTAGTTCATACAAAAATTGCAAGTGGGCCAAACTGTCTGAGAAAAGATAGCTTTTATTCAGACATTAGTTATAAGCATGTAACAGAACATCAAGTTCCTCCATCCGTCCTTCTGTCTTCAAAGTTAAGCTGTTGCATGTGAAAGTTCCAAATATCACATCTTTACTCCCAGATATAATTGACACTGAACAAACCAGAGCACCATTTTGGGTTTGGAATTGTAGGCACCTTACTGGCTTAACATATTAAAGCTAGTTACTTAATTTCAGGAGTGCCTTGTGCTAGGCACAGGAATCTGTTGCTTAAGCAGACTCACTCACATCATGCCATCCCTAAGATTCCCTAAGGCAACCAAGACGTGTCAGGGAACCAGATGATCAGTGTAGGCCCTTCCAATGTTCTATTCTAATGATTCTATTTTGTTGTATTCTATTCTGTTATACTGACAGCATGACGTGTCTAAAACGAGACCTTCACTGGAGGCAGGGGAGGATATGCACAAACAGCACCATATGCCAATTTTTGTCAATTGAATCTGTCCCAGATATTCCACAAGTCACGAATATCTGACCTTGCTATGTCCTGCTCTATTTGACCTGTCACCTGTTACATTTTGGGGTACAATCAGCTTTTTTTGTTCCAGTTGTGGCCAGTTAACAAGCTTTCTGGTGCAAATAAGCAATGTTAGCCACCCTATCTCCCCTCTTATGGAAGGTGGAGAAGGTATTGACTTAATTTCAGAGGTAGTTCTTTATGTCCTCAGGAAGACCTCACATGACTGCCAGCCATGGACTTCTATCAGAGATGTGCATGCAACATATTCATAGTATTGTAACAGCTAATCTTAGTGAAAGGAGACGGTTCATTTCTTCAGCTTTTCTGTCTGCTCTTTCTTCTGTGAATCCCAAACACTTCTTACATCATCTTCAAAAGCTGCAAGAATTCTAAATCTTATCTTTACATTAAACACAATACCTGCAGTAGGCAAACTGTGGTTCATGGGTTATAAATCTGTATCACATTAGCCCATCATACTGAAAGCAATAGAGATTAGGGATTAGAGGTTGAAATCCAAATGCCATACCTATTCACAGTCTTTAATATGTCCAGTCTACTATGCCTGGGAGAGAGAGCATTAATAAGCATAACTCCTTATCCAGTTACCATATCTTCTAGTGAAAAGCTACTCTTGCACAATTAAAATAGCAGTTTAGAAGGAGTATATGTCATTTAGAATGAGCAGAGTTCTTCCACGGACAACACAAACAAATCAGTTTCTCCTGAGAGGTCATTTTTTTCCATGCTGTCAAGAGAGTTCATTTGATTGACCTAGTTTATGTATTTGCTGTAGATGACAGGCATTGTTAAATTTCTCAGGAATTCTGTTAGTTTCTCAAAAATCTACTTAAGACTCACATTCTTCTTCATTTTCATTTAATTCTTGTACCATTGCTTTGAAAACACATTTCTTGTGTTTCAGTTTCATATGGAGGATATTATTGTCTGTATTTCTGTAAAGGGTCAGAATCAAGCTCCTTTGCCTGAGTTAATTAAGAGTCATCAAGGACATGAAATGCATTAAAGGCTTCTACTGTCAGAAAAAACACTACTTTCTATCTGTATTTTTTCGTTGCCACTGGAATTCATTTCATGTGGATAAAGATAGAAGCCAAGGTGAAACTCTTTCATTTTTCCAGAGAACTTCCAGTGTAATAAAAATAGCCTGTCTAAAGGTGCATTTGTTTTCATTTTCAGTAAAAATGGTTTTATCTCCTTGAACTATGGGAACAGTAAAGAAAACAAATTATTTTTTCCATTCCAAAAATTCTGTAATGGAACACATTTGCCATTGCAACAACTGAAGGCAGGACATTCCAATCTGGCTTGTGGCTAGCCCTTGTTGACAAGGATACAAAGTATCCTTGAGTATCTCTCTAAATATTGGTATTATATCTGATTAGATTACAAGCTTCTGGTGTTAATGTTTTATTAAGTCAAATATATTAAGTTCAGAGCTGTTAGTTTGCTATGGAATGGTGTGCAGGCAAATGTATGGTTATCTCAGCTGCATTGTGACAAATGGAGTAAAAAAGTATAGGAAGTGGGTCACAGGAGCACAGTCAATAAACTGTACTAGTACTAGTACTTTTTCTTTTATTTTTCACTCCCAGAGTCCTGTTCTGCAAATACATTAAATTCCTAACTGCCTGACAGAGGATGGTATCAATCTGCATGTTAGTGATTATTGATTAGCTTTGCTAGGATATGTGCTGCTAGCTGTAATAACCAAGAGCATTTTGAGTGAAATTGATCACATCAGTCCGAAAGTTAGAGCATTTTTGTGGGAAGTCCACATGCAACCATCTGATTTAAAACTTTCTAGTTTCAAAATCAATATTCTCAGACCACAGCTGGAGGAGATTGTTTTTAATGGATTTTTTTAAAGTTGTTTGTTACTAAGTACCAATACTAACATAGTACAAATGAATTTGAGGCCATGTTGATCATATTTATTTTATTATCTTTCTAAACATCCCAAGATTTATCTGCATTACCAAATAATTTATCACAATAGAATTGTGAAGATTAGTAGATCAAAGCGGTTAATGCAGTGAACATCTACGTGTTACAAGGTTTTGGATAGAATTGACTACATTTGTAATTAAATGTTCCAAACATCTCTGTGAGTTAAGGCTGTCCTAAGACCTATTCATCAGTTTTCATCTTTGGGTTCCCATTACAGTGCTGAGTCCATTAGATACAGGTCTCAATTAGAATTTCCTGGTTAATTTTCTCTGAAAGTGCTCTAGCTGACACACGCCAGCATGGCTTCGCAAACTAAACCAGTGCAGCAAGTGATGGTGATCAGAAATTTCGCTTCAGAGCTGTTGTACCACTGCAAACCAAAATGTTAATTTAAATGGGGAAATCTAGCCTTTATTTTCTGCTTCAGTTTTTTTTTAATATAGAAACATAAAAAGAAAAGAGGAAGGAATATATATATTACCTTAATAAGGGAAAGAATCTGAATATACTGTAAATAAGACTTTTCTTTTACAAAGAAGTAAAACCATCCCCATCTTCCCCTATCACAAGGTACACAAGAAATCTAAATGTTTGCCCAGAGTTATCAAGCTGTGACCATATACCTACAAAACATGAAGCAGCTCTTGCTCAATGCCACACACCACTGCATCATGAATAGTAAGCATTGTTTTGGTATTGCTGTCTATATTACAAATACACAAAAAGGGAAATAGAGGATGGCAGCTGCTGCATGATTAAATATATGAAAAATACTTTTGGGAAAGGTTTGATGAGAGAGCACACTACCAGTGGAGGAAAAAATAATGCCTGAATGCTCTATCAGAAATGCAAAGACAAGGCAGAAGCACAGAGCAAACGAAAAACTAAATAATGAATAGGCAATGGGGTATCAGTGAATATGCCAGCAGATTACAAAGACTTCCATAGTATTACAGATTTCAAAATGGAACAGCAAACAGCAAAGGCTAATTAAAATTATATGCACCATTACTTGGATATTGCAAACTGTAAGCAGAATTTTAAATTCCAAGGATCTTGAGCCATTCAATGGGCTCTGGGAAAACACGGAGCATTTCTTGTGCTCCTTCCTGAGAGAGGGTGTAGCACTCAGTTGGTACTAAGTTGGTTACAGCCTAAGAGTCATCGCAGTGTAAGTAAGGTGAGTCAATGCTTTTTCATAGAGGTCTAAAAATCTTCCACAGATTGTCTGAACATGGCTGTACATTCACCAGAATAGTTCAGGGAAGGGGACACTGGCAGTTTTCTGATGCAGCTCCCAACGGGAGCTCCCTGTTTGGACTATCACAGGCCATGGCTACACTGATCTAAAACATCCTACACAAGGGAGACAGAGTCCTGAGAAGAATGCTCAGTATTACAGATCCAGAAAGCCCCACTGAAATAAATTAATAATGAACATATTTAAACTATACGGGGAGCCAGTAATTCACACACTAGATGTATAAAGAAAACAGAAAATAAATCCTGGCAATATACTGCAGCATTCTTGTAACAAGTTCCATATGAAGGCTAGGATATCTCCTGAATATAATTTGCTTGGAAATAGTTAAAAACAATGCACCAACCACACTGTTGTCTCATATATGTCATTCTGTTGCGAGGAAAAGTATATAGAAATAATGAAGTGAGTGAGAAAAGAAGGTATTACTGCTAAACTTGGCTAAACTGCACTTAGTTACACTGCATATTTACTTATACTTAAGCATTGTTCTCATGTGCTTTCAGCTAAATTAAACATGACCTGCCGTCTCTGTATTATTGCTGCCAAAGCCAAGAATTACAGAAGTGAATGGGTACATTGCTTAATATTGCATAGCATTGAGTAGTTATAGATGCTTGGGAGCATGACTAGGAATCCATTTACAAAGGAAGAATATCAGTTTAACCAGCAATAGGGACTGTTAAAATTCAAGGAAATCCAAATGGATGCATAGCATTCCAGTGTATTAATGTGGAGACAGCTTTGAGGAATTTGCAACAGATAGCAATGACACCAAGTGTTATGATCAGCAGCACCAGGGGAATAAATAGAAGTCTCTCTGGGAGAATTGCAGTTGACTACAGTTCTTGGGACACTTGGGAAGAGATTCAGCTTTTCTAACTTCAGGCATTTCTAGAATGCATACACTTGACCTATTTTGAATATCTATATTTGGATGAAATAAAGCATACATTGGACGTGTTTTTTCTTAAAACTGACTTTTTAAAAGAACCTGGATGAATTACTCCCGGGATTAGGTTAGATGAACTGTACTGCCCTCCCAGGAACTCCGACCTGAAGCAATGAATAAAAGCCACCTGGCAGGTGCTTGTGCATTACAAAAACACAGGAAGGCCTAAACAGCTATATATATTTCAGTTTCAGCAAAAAAGTCTCAGAGCAAATTATGCAATAAAAATTAACAAATGCCAGGGGTTTTTTTCATGCTCTGGTTTTTTTTCAGTTGGGCCAGAGAATATATGCTATCAGTCTTTGAAAAATGTGGACATAATGGAGATATCCAATGTGTACTAAAAAGCAGACTTTCAGATCACAGATAGCAGTGACATTTGCAAGATTTATCTAGAAATTGAAATTCTATGTGGCAAAAGCAAGTCAGTCATTAAAACTGCTAAGACTGAATTAGAATGTTGCAAAGAAGGAAGAGAAGGGGAAGCTGTGTTTGGGAGGAAAACATCTGTATTCTGGTGACCCAGTCAGCACAGATGCATTTTTGATATCAAGAGATGCACTCACCTTAGAGCTTGTTGTCTTAGCTATTTGCATGTATGTTAATTAGTACAGATATCAGTGGTGGCAAATACAACACGTATGCCAAGACCAAAAACCACAGCAAGTATACTTCAACTAGATCTGCCAATTTTCTTTGAATAAACTGTGTGTTCAGAAGTGAGTCACGTTTTGAGCAATAATGGAACTCAACAAAGTACAGAGGCATGCATGAAAGCCACAGACACTTTCATTCACTGGGAACACAAGCCATATACACCTGTGTGGAGTTGGATGAAACTCTTATAACACTCAAATTTGATCATCAGGATGCAAAAGAAATACTGAATGCTGAGTGGCTGATACTGAATGGAGCCTAGCAAACTGCTGCAAGGTATGCCCAAGGCTTATTGTATAATAGAAAGCCTTACGAAAAAGTTCTCCCCAAATCAGAGGAAAATGCCTTACAGCTTTGATTCATTTTCTTTGTCACGTTTAGGTTCAGTAGGCTAGAGAGGTGACCTCCCCCCACAGCTGGAGCAGTAGCTGTCACAGCATAATCCACCAGGGATCGTGAATCAGATGTTTTAACTGCTGCAGTGCACAGCCAGGGAATTAACTTAAACTGCCATTGACTTTAGGTTATGTACCTAAACCACATATGAATTGTAGTAGCTAATGATTAAGCTACCCATTTTCATCGCTGCTACATAGCACCCATTCTGCCCCTTCTGGCAAATCATAAAGGATATTCATCTAGATTCTCTTCAAACACTGCATCTAAAATCTAGGGAGAGTTGTTGGCTCCTTAGCTGTCAAACAACTTAATAAAATTTGAAAGTTGCTGTTCTTGTTATGCCCAAGATGGTATTGTTTTTATGAGGTGTAATAGAATATTAAGTAAGAAGTTTATGATATTTCTGCTTAATTCTGTTATCTCAAGAAGCACAACAAAAGAGACATTACACCTGGCAGATTCTCAAGGCGTGTTTATGTAATTCTTCTGCAAGAAACAGCTAAGCAAGGAAGAGGATAATTTATTGAGAGTAAGGTCTTCTCAAAACTTAGGCAAAACTAGCTTCAGCTCTAACACACAAATCTAGAAAAGAGCATTGTGGTCTAAGGACTCTTGAACCATATCTGACATCTCTCACACACTTGATCCAAAGTGTTAAACCACAGAGCTTTATCACAAGGAAAAGGAAAATGTAATAAACACTAGCGTGGGAACAGTGGGTAATAAATCAAGAGTCCAGACTAGAGGTCTTAATATGGAAAACAAGAATACACAGTTGTGTGGATACAACTATATCATATTATTCAGCTCTGATGTGCTGTATAAGGCAGTGTTCACAGAGCTACAGTCTTCTTAATATTTACCTGGCCTACTTGTTGGTCTGTAGCTGGATACTTCCCAAGTATCCTCCCAGTACTGTAACCTAGCCTCTCACCAGTGCCTGAATGCAGGTGGGCAGTCACAGTCCCACTCCTCTCTAAAAAGCAGCCTCAGAAATATCCAAATGGGGGCCAGACCTTAAAAAACATTGACACCGGGGGACTTCATATGCCAGCTGAAGTGACTGATAGATATATTAGCAGGCAGGGAAGTCCCCACTTGCCTCTCTGCTTTAGGCTGCTGTTTTGTGGTCTCATTTGTTTGCCATTCCCCCTGCTTTCAGTATTCCTGGCATTCTCTGGGTACTGCCCAGTCTTGTCACTAGTCACCTTGACTTTGACAGTGAGCATGCTGAAGTTCATTCACGACTTTCCTTTACCCAGTGCAGACTTTTGTGCAAAGGGTGTCTTGATACAGCTGGGCAATCTGACACAGTTTTCTCCTTCCATTTCTTTAGCTTCCAACATCTTGCAGAATGATATCCTCTGTTCATCAGGACTCTTTGGAGATTCCCAGGCCAGCCTTTTCCCCACCCACTTGCAGCTGCTAACAGCATATCCCTTGTTTTTCAAGAACATCAAATCAGTGACCTTACAGATTGTGTACAGAAATTAATTTCATGTGAATGAAACAACTGGGTGTAAGAGTACTGTAATGTGGAGAAAAGACTGAAGACCTAATAGTCTGTGGGGGTCTTATTTCTTTCCTCTTTTTACATGCACACTGATCCTTACAGCCCCGATGGCTTGTCCAGCTTTACTGAAGTGGCTGACTGTCACATCAACAATTTCTGGCTAAGAAGTGGGACTGTGAAAGATCACCCTGAAGCTGGTAATGTTTACTAATTACACCTTTGATGGTCAACATGTTACAAAAAAAAATCTATCATTTCTGTTATATTGTGAATTATGCTCAATGCTTCATTGACACATTAAAGTCTTTATTTTCACTGGGTTTTATCACAGCATTCTTCATAACTAAAGATGTCTAATAATTAAAAGTAAAAGTGTCCCCTTAATGCTGTCATGCTTCATATCTGCTCAGGCCTAGGGCTTGTATCTGTAGTCACCTTATTAAGCAATAATTCAGATGGTAATTCAGCACATTAATGGACTCCACAGCCCCCTACCTTTCTTCAGCAAGTAGATGAGGTACAAACAAATCTTGTTCACTTACTAAGCTCTAAGCCAAGAAGGATGAATCAAGGCTAAAATCAGGATAAACTCTGCACTGCTTCCCTGGACTCCCTGTAAAGCAAGTTTGCATCACAACTGCTGTGCACACCCAAGCTGCAGCTACAAACTTCCCTGAACTTGTGAGCTACACAGTAGAAACTTTACTAAAGTTTCATACTGGACTTTATCAAAGTACATACCAACAGCCACATAAAATATATCACATACGTGGAGTAGTCACAGTTCCCACTTTTCCACTCCCAAGATTTACCTGGGTTGGACATTGGAGTGAGTCCCAGGGCAACCTTCTACCTCACTTTCAGCAGTTCCTTCAACTCTTTTCTTGCCTGAGACAGAGATTACATGAGTACAGCCTTTGGTTATGAAATGCATCCCCAGCCTGGGAGTCATACTGGAGCTCTTTGTGAGTCACATGTGGCCCAGAAGGCTGTGTGGCCTCGTGCTATTCTGTAAATGTAACAGCTGTGATTGACATAGAAAAATGAAGTAAAAACACATTTATTATACTTTCTGGGTTTTTTATCTCCCAGCTGAGATGGAAGCATCATTGGCTGCAGCCCAACAGCAGTAAAACTGTTCAACTTCTAACCTCACTAAAAAGTACTGTCAAAATGGTATTAAGTCAATAGTGAATGCCTGAGCCTGTGAGAGGAAACAAAAAGTAGTTCATAGATACATGAGTGAGTTTATTGACAACTCTGGGACTTGCAATACCCTGACTTCAGAGTCTCAGGAGTGATAAATAGGCTGTCAGAGTGGACTGTTTGGGCACAAAAGAATAAAGAATATGCCAGGACTGGGGGGGGGCAGGGAGGCTCTTTTGTGTAACTGAAAGAAGAATCAGATGACCTGTCATAAGCTTTTAAATGTTATATCATTGGGAATCATAAACTGGAATAGGGATTATCAAAACCTCTGATAGACATGTCATCTATCTATATTTCTTTACCACACATCCTTCAGTTTTAAACTAGGACCTTCACCCCAGTGTTACAATCTTGATCTCTCATATTTTCTGCACCTTCTAAGAATCTCAGCCCTTTTTTTCTTCTCTTTCCACCCTTTACCCTACCTTCTCAATCCTGTGCTCCTTATCCTCCCAGGCCTGTCCTGCCCCACAAATTTATCTGGAAGCCACATGGTAACCAGAGCATGTCAGCTTTCTACAGTTCCAGGTATCACAGATCAGCTGATGGAAGGTGCCAGGTGGGCAGGGCAGCAAGGACCTTCAGCAGGTACATGAGCAGTATGTTCCTCACTGGCTGGGGCAATAGAGTGTATCAAAAAATCTCCCTGGAGGATAGGGACAAGAACCAAAACACAAGAAAATTGAAAGCCTCTAAACAGGTACTCTAATCCTCCTATGGACACAATGAAATGTACAGGGAAATACCAAGGGACATGGCATAGACATAGGAAGATTTATGTTTTTCTGTGTTACAGAAAAGAGTCCTAAGGGATATGACCTTCTTTTTCTTTCTTCTAGAATTTTGCATCTTTAGCTAACACCACTGGAAACTGAGCAATCAAGAACAAATCCATTTTATTTGCCAGATGTGAGATTTTCATTCTTGGCAGCTGACGGTGGAGAACTTGGAAATGTGCATTCACCTACTTAATTTTTAAGCAACATCATTGCCAACCAGCAAATCTGCCCTGACACTCAGTAATTTCTTTTGTCCAACTTCCCCCATCTCGACCTCAACAATGAGGGCAATTTGTTAATTGTTTTTTGTTTTGTTTTTATTTCCTATTCTTTTAACCATCAGGAAGCTGCTTTCAGTAAGCCATCTGCACTTATTCACTGCCAACACTCAAAATGGTTTTAATAAGCCTTGTGTGGTTTTGACTTTAACACTTGTTTCCCTGTGCATAAAAGCCTATTTCCTTAGCTGTCACAGTTTGTCACTAAAATAAAGTTTCTCAGTTGCCTTCTAAGCAGGACAGTTTTTACTCTTACTTTCCTAAGCAAAAAGTTAAATCTGAGCACAACAGCAACACTGATAATTATCCAAACTAGTAAATATCCACTGTTTTGAGCATGAGTTTCCTTCTGAACGGAATCCTTCATAATAGATGCAGATATCTCTAGAAATACTAAACTTTGAAAAATTACACCAATCATACTTTATGGTTTAATGACAGCATATATGAATGACTTTAGAATCAAACAGGCTCCATTCACAAGGTGATTTAATGATCTTGCATCTCTACAAAGCTCACCTGGGACTGGAAAGTAAAGTCTGGTATTTTTCTTGCTCACAGCATCTCTAGCAGTGACAAGTCTTAGCAAGAAGGGGATTTCTGCAAGACTGATGATAGATGTTGGAAAGGACTTCTGGGCGTTCTCATTGCTCTCCTGAGTAGCAGCAATAGCAATCTTCATTAATAATAGTAATACTGGAGAAGTAAAAATTAATTAATGTCATCATTTGGGTGCTGTTTGACAGGGAAGACAGAGTTGCCATAACAGCTTCCAGCTGCCAGTCTTTCTAAGCTCTTCTGCTGAAGGTGAATTTTACCCACATCTCTTGCATCATCCCTGCCCCTCAGTGAGGCAGCTCATTTGCCCTCCTGCCTGGAAGGTGTCCATGGAAAACAGAGCTCTGCCCTCCTGGCAGACTGCCTTGCTCTCCTAGAAGGTGAGAAGGTCCCAAGGGACTGGGAGAGACTGTGCCACCGGGTAGACAGGATGTGGGAAGAGGATGGGAAAAGGAAAAGAATAAGAGATTATAGGATACAGCAGGAAAGACTACCCTGAGCAAATTGCTGGTCAATGCATAACACTGCAGCCTTGGTGTTTCCTTCCAGCCTACAAGGTTTTTTTCATATTGTGTTTAGATTGTAAATGTTTTGGTCAGGGACTCTTTCTTGTTAAATATCTTCAGAGGAAAATATTTTTCACTGGATGAGTCTTGGAGCTGGAGTCAGATGTCCTGATTGTTATTCCTGCTCTGGCCCTTTTGCCCCCACTTGCCAGCCATTAGGAAAATTATTTCATTTTCTTATGTTTCTGGTTTCACCATGTCTGTATTGTCTGTTTAAATCTGAGGCCTCCCAGGCAGAGACTGGAACAATTAATCCTGATTCTTGATTATTAGCACCTAACCAAGGTGCTAATAAGTATATAATACTTGTAAATAGTACACACAAACACCAACAAAAATTCAGATGACAGAACAATCCCTACATTTTACACTGAATTAATAATACGGTAAAGGAATGCAAAGAAAATCAAATAACTCCTCTGTACCTGAGAAAGCTTTGCAGCAGAAACAAGAACAAGGCTACAGTGAAAATTCTAAATCTCTAGAGTAAACATCAAACAAGTATTGTATTTCATTTTCTCATACATACTTTTCAGCCCAGAATCACACTTTAATCAGGAAGATTTTATAGTCCAGAGCTTCCTGCAAATCTCTGTTTAATGTAAATTTTAATACCTTTGGCATATTTTGGCTGCCAGACTATTATTCACTTGCATCTCAAGCAAGTTTTAAATTATGCTGTTAAAACAAAAACTATTACAGATGTGGTAGACAGTAAAATGATTTTGTAAAACAACGTTGTAGGAGCCTGCAGTTATTGTCCATCATTGATTTCTCTGTATTCAGTTCTAAGATGTGTTCAGTTATGATGGTAAAATGATGGTTGGGTGGGTTTACTAGAAGGACTTTGGCCTTGCTAATCATGGACCAGGAAAATCAGGCTGGACTTACATAGTATTATTACAGCAGATCCAGGGTAAGGTTGGAGGCAGAGCAGGGTAAATTATGCTTTTAAGATTAATCTATTCAGAAGTCTGTTTTACAGGGAAGTCATGTTAAAAAATGTCCCCAACTGCTGGGGCTACAACTCCTACAAGAAAGATGAGATAAAACTGAGAGAAAAGAGAAAGAATAGTCCTCTTAAAATTACTTGCCATCAACAGGTAATATATATCTTCAGTCCAAAATTTTTTCTTTCTCTGCTTTAGGCTTGGACCCTGATCTTTCTCTCACAGGGATTGAAACCAGATGATCTTTAAAGTCTCATTTGAACTGAAAACATTCCATAATTCTATAAATAACTATCTTGGGCATTGAATTACTAATAATTAAAGGCAGAAAAACTATTAATGGAAAAGTAGATTTTAATGTGTGAGAATGTGAAACAAAGTATCGAATAATGAGAATTTTCTGGTGTTTCTCTAGTTCCGTAATTACATTGCTACATCATGCACCTGGTCATATATTTAATTTAGAAATCAGATTAGTAAATCAGCTAAAGTAAGTAGCTAAAGGAAATGAGCTCCTGTACCTGCCTCACAATACAGATTGTAAGTGAAGAACCATGAGGCTCATACTGCAGCAAACCAACTTTGTACTGCTCCAGGTGTCTCAGATCAGCTGATGGATGGGGCTGGATGAGCAGGGCAGAAAGGGCATTCAGTGGGCAGGTGTACCTTGCCTGTCTGAACAAGAAAGTGTATCAAAACTCTTCCTGAGGGAGGGTAAACAAGAACACACAAGAAAGCTGAAGGTGATTAAATGGACACTTTAATCATCCTACAGCAAAACTTTTCTAAGGACACATTGAAATTTACAGTTTCTCATAGTCATCTCTCATAGTACATGGACGTAGGAAGAGTCACATTTTTCTGTCTTAAAAAGCAGAGTTATTAGGGATAAGGTTTTTTTTTCTTTTATTTTCAGATGTTTTACACCCATACACCACTATTAACAATGTGGTCATTAACAACCAATGTATATATTAGTCAGATATATATCCATTCCAAACCAGGTGTAGTGAGTTGATGCTGGGTGGATGCCAGACAACCACTAAAGCCCCTCTCTCACTCCCCTCTGCAGCTGGGCAGGGGAGAGAGAGTATAACAAAGGGTTCATGGGTTGAGATAGAGATATTAATTGAATGTATTAATAACAAAATCAGAGCAGGATGAGGAGAAGTAAAATGAGAGCTTAAAAACACCTGCCCCCCACCCCTCCCTCCTTCCCAGATCTACTGCCTACCCCAGAGACACAGGGAGAGGGGAGTGGGGGTTCAAGTCAGTTCATCACTCTTTGTTTCTCCTGCTCCTCAGGGAGAGGAATCATTCTCCTTCTGCACCATGGGGTCCCTCCCATGAGGGACAGTTCTCCATGAACTTCTCCGATGTGGCTCCATCTCACGAGCAGCTGCTCCCTGCATACTGCTGCAACGTGATCCCATCCCACAGACAACAGCACCCCCCAGACTGCTGCAGCATGGGTCTNTGTTTTACACCCATACACCACTATTAACAATGTGGTCATTAACAACCAATGTATATATTAGTCAGATATATACCCATTCCAAACCAGGTGTAGTGAGTTGATGCTGGGTGGATGCCAGACAACCACTAAAGCCCCTCTCTCACTCCCCTCTGCAGCTGGGCAGGGGAGAGAGAGTATAACAAAGGGTTCATGGGTTGAGATAGAGATATTAATTGAATGTATTAATAACAAAATCAGAGCAGGATGAGGAGAAGTAAAATGAGAGCTTAAAAACACCTGCCCCCCACCCCTCCCTCCTTCCCAGATCTACTGCCTACCCCAGAGACACAGGGAGAGGGGAGTGGGGGTTCAAGTCAGTTCATCACTCTTTGTTTCTCCTGCTCCTCAGGGAGAGGAATCATTCTCCTTCTGCACCATGGGGTCCCTCCCATGAGGGACAGTTCTCCATGAACTTCTCCGATGTGGCTCCATCTCACGAGCAGCTGCTCCCTGCATACTGCTGCAACGTGATCCCATCCCACAGACAACAGCACCCCCCAGACTGCTGCAGCATGGGTCTTTTCCACGTGGTCTCTTCCACGGGGTGCAGTCCTTTACGGACAGGCTGTTCTAGCATGGGGTCCTCTCTCCATGGGTCTCCCACAGGACCTTAGCCTCCTCTAGGCACCCACCTGCTCCTGTGTGGGGCTCCTCCAGGGGCTGCAGGTGGGTCTCTGTATCCCCATGGCCCTCCATGGGCTGCAGGGGCACAGCTGCCTCACCATGGTCCTCACCACGGCCTGCAGAGGAATCTCAGCTCTGGTGCCTGGAGAACCTATTCTCCCTCCTTCTTCACTGATCTTCGTGTGTGCATGGTTGTTCATCCCACATGTTCTTTCTCCACTCATCACTGGCTGCAATTACAACTGTGCAATAACATTTTTTTAATTCCTCTTAAATATGTTACCATGGAGGCATTGCCACCACTTCCAGTTGGCCCAGCCTTGGCCAGTGGCATGTCCACCTTTGGAGCCAGGGATTGGCTCTGCCAGACAGGAAGGAAGCATCTGGCAGCTTCTCTCAGAAACCACTGCTGTAGCCCTCTGGCTGCCAAAACCTGGCCATGCAAACCCAATAACCATGCCAGATATTCGGCCCTTGGGATCTGCTGGTCAGTTGGATAACCACTCCATATCACAGGTAACTGTGGTGTAAATTTACCAGATCTGTGCATGTTGAGCTAAATAAACCTTTGCCTTGTTTGATTGGCTTATCTAGTCAATCTTCCATTTCTAAAGGTTTAAAATCCCTATATGTGATTAACATCATTGCTCAGTTTCAGGAGCAGAAGAGTTCTGTAGCAACGTGGTTTAAGACAGTTCTGGCCTCATAGGCCTCCTCACTTGCTTATAAACAACACTGTTTTATGGCACCATGTGATAACTGGACAGGAAACAAGGCTAGCATTAAAAAAATCCCATCAAAAAAATTGAAGAGTTTTTTAGTTTAGCCAGCATTCAAATTTACGTTTAAATTACATCAAAATCCTTTCATAGTCTATAGAAAGAAAATGGCATTTCTAGGATTCATCTCATCTCATTGTAATGTAGATGTGATCTAAAATAAAGCAGACAAATCAGATCCTGAAAGTGCCTATTTCTCTCCACTGTCTATAAAAGGAGCACAGGCTGGCTAGCTCAGATGGAGACGCCTACACTCTGGATATCTAAAGATAGGTGAGACAAATCCTGCCATACATCTGTTGCTGTTTCTCATATGGATTTCCCCTCTTTGTTGCTCTCACACATGGGGTTTCAGTATAATATTGAAATGCCTGTAAATGTGTAGGTGTGGCATATATATGCAGTCTCTCTTGATCACCATCTGCAAAAACAGTGGCTTGGGATACGAGGACATTTTTTCTCGTGGCATAGTCAGTTTATGAAGTTTGCATCTATAGAGCTGAATGCTGACATTTGTCAGTCAAACTGTATTTTAATGTAATTTTGTAATGCTGAAAATCTCTCTTCCGAGAAGGATGATTGAAATATTTTTGGGATATCAGCAGAGCACTCCTGATATTGCCAGACAGAGAGCTCATTCTGCTGTAAATGTTGCCTGGCATTTCAAACTGTGTCTAGATGACCAGCTGGGACACACTCCTGTCTTTTTGAATAATGCTCCTCCAGCTGTCCAGATCAGGGACTGGGAAAGGAGTTCCCTGCAGTTCCCTGTCAGACACTGATGGCTTACAACAACATCATTGCCCCAACATGAGGCAGGGATGTGGCTCAGGCCTGGGGAGCCAAGAGTTCCCAAGTCTGTAATGATTCCTTTACCAAGGAATTTTACCAGACTTGTTTCTTCCTGTACTGAATAATGCTTAGATCTTCCTCTTCACCACTTCCCAGAAAATGAGTGCTAGTTTTCTCCTCAATGCCTCAAATGTTGTTAGTGCTGCTTAATACAAGCATACCTTCCTCTCTTCTTCCTATCTCTTTGCAAGCTTTAGTGTGGTAGGCACATCCTACTTTTCAGGAAATCCGGAATATGTTCAAAATGAATTAGAAAGGAGGAAGTGGAACCAAGAGATTTGAAACCACAGAAACCAATAGCTTTTATTAGAATGTGAAATGTGGTAACATATTAGAGCATATCTCAGCTTTGTAGTGAAAAAAATATGCACCATCACTACAGGATTTCACCTTCCTTATAATTTATATCATTTATCTTTTAATATTAGCAGACTTCCAAAATCTTTTGCTGTTACTTGAATATCTGAGGCTGTAGTGCTGTGCATTCTATTCTCTCCTCAATTTCATATGCTGGCTCTCCAGACTGATCAAGAACTAAGCCTAAAGTTCTCTGTCTCTTATAGATACATTGCCATGGCTGTTGTACATGGCTTGTTAGCTGGCCTCAGCAGCAAAACTAGGTAGTCCTAACAAGTTTTCATGCTTAGTTCTCCACAAAACTGGAATGTTTCCATGTGTTTCTTCATTAAGTTCATGCCTGTGATCAATGCCCACCTTTCTTTCAGTACCTGTTATTTATCTTATAAAGCTTTGGTAATGGCTCACACACACATTGAAAAGGAGCATTCTTTCTTTGTAGAATATCCTACAGATAATATTAGTTTCTTTATTTTTTCAGACTAGTGAGTACACAAGTAACATGGGAGTATTTCCATAGTACCAACACAGCATTTTTTCATTCCTAGTCTGTAGCAACTCGCTCCATAGAGACAACATTTCTTCAGGTCATCAGAAATGTTTCTACAAAATGCTGATGTTGATCTAATTGGTTTGGTTTTTTTGTTTGTTTGTTCTTCTGTTTTCTAACTTTACTCACATTCAGTCATGTGATTACCTGCATGGTTTTCACAGTTTGGGGTTAGCCTTTTTTAGGTAATAACATGTATTATTTTCCATATTTTTCTGCTGATTTCTCTTCTTGTACTGCTGTTTTCTGTTAAGAGGACATGAGTTTATTAACAGAAATGATAACTTAATAAGGTAATACAGTATTTCCCACTGTTGTGACAGCCGCCATTATGCCAACCATTTGGCTATTCTTGATAAACAGCTTGAAGTTGTCATTCAGTGTTTACTAGAGCATTTATAAAAGCCAAGAAAGCCTGAAAAAGAAAAATGTTATTTTCCAGGCTAGCAAAGAGGTAAATAGATGGAAGTGGCAGCCACCCTCCTCGTAAGCATATTATTTCAGACTTCTTGTCTATTAAGAGCCATTGCTGACTTATGACCAGTTCTGCAAGGCTCTGAATTCTTTCTGGGTAAAGAATGTAGAATTTATTACAAAAATAACACATTTGCTTGTCTTCCAGGAAACCTTCTTTCTCCTTATAAAAGCTAAATATATTTTGAAACATAAAATCAACTGCCAAATGGATTTTTTATCTCACACGCTCATCTAGATATATGCTTAAATCATATGTAACC
Source organism: Leptocoma aspasia (assembly GCA_013399835.1). Classification (NCBI taxonomy): domain Eukaryota; kingdom Metazoa; phylum Chordata; class Aves; order Passeriformes; family Nectariniidae; genus Leptocoma; species Leptocoma aspasia. The sequence goes on from VXAX01006964.1 coordinate 126,072, forward strand.
TATCATGTACACGTTATGTCAAGCTCTTTGCCCTCTGGGGAAAGTAAAACAAAAAGTGATGTCCTAGAAGACACTGCAAGATATGTGTAACATCTGACCTGCTCTGAGAGCTTGCTTCAGTAGCCTAGCACATGAACTGGTAGCTGTCTTAGCTCCTATCACACCTGCAGCCAATGTGGTCTCGCCTTCACGACTGCGCTGTAGATGCATTCAGACTTCACACACATAACCATGTTGGAGAGATGAAAGTGTGGAAGTGTCATTGCCTGGTTGATTCATGGAAATTATTTGTTTTACATTGCGTTTCAGGAGAGTTTAGGAAGGTAGACTGTCTCTTCTAATCTAAAATTACCTTACCAGAAGTTATATATTTTCAAAGCTTATAGACCTTACATTTTGTTTCACGCTGTTACCTTATCCTTTTTCCCTGGCAATTGTCTTCCATTATAGATGCCAGTAAAGCAAAATGAGGCTGTATTTTGTTTTTGAATATATATATACTCAAACACATATGCATGCATGTACACAAAGCTATATAAATCAGAATGCCTAAACTGACAACATTCCTTTGTGTTTATTGATGTTAAACTTGAATGCCTTGCAGACCAGATGCAGAGGAATTTCTGACATATTTTGGTTTCTTGAAGAGGGAAATAATGTATAATTGTTAAAACTGAAATATTTTAAGCTTTACTAGATATGGATTTATGGTTCTTACACCACAGATAATCAACATAACAGAACCACATGCAAAAAATATTCTGCTTTGGAGCTATAAACTTTGGAGCTGGCTTTCCCTGCTAGATCATAAACCAGAATGAGTTATATGTCACTAGCATCCTTCTATTTAGAGGGGAAAAAAAAAAAAAACCAAGAAAAATATAGCAGAGGCAACAGTCAAGTAATGGAAACACACAGCTTACCTTTCTGGTTTAGAAAAAACTTCGTGTTCTGTATCTGATCCCTTGTTGCAGCACTTGAACAATTTGCTTTAATTTTTTTGGCTTATTTTTCAAATTTGTTGTGGTGCACTGATACACATTCTGTGGTGATGGATTAGACAAATATCCTATGGAGCCTTCCAAATTAAACATAGAAGACTGTGTTTGCAGAGGGGTTTGTATGATAACCCAGGTGACATATCAGAGTCCATCAACCTTACATAGGTCTAGAGGAGCACAGGGTCCTTCTTAAAGAAAATACAGACAGGGGTCAGGACACAGCCCAGATAACGAAGTTCAAGCTTCTGAATTCTGGATTTCTGCATCAGAAAAAGGGGAGACAGATAACTTCTGGCTTTGCCAAGAAGGATAAGGACTTGACTCTGAAGAGCTGAGTGGTGTGAAAGAAGGCTTTGTTTATTTCTTGTTCTTTTGAAATTAAAAATAGATTATGAGGTACTTATATTGGAACTGTTGAGGTGTTTGACAGAAAGCAAGGCCAGCCTATGAAACCCCTATGAAACCCCAGCCTATTTTCCCTGAACAGACTGCTGAGTGAATGCACTGGTTTGTGTAGATGCTTCCTAGAAAGGACCATTGGAAAGGTGAAAGAGTACTGGCATGATGAAGGGTACACAATCTACTTGCAAATTGCATTTCCAATGCTATCTTTCATTCCTGTCATATCCAGTGTTAATTCTTGTTCTAATCAGTACCTTACCTTACTATAATAGACAAAAATTTAGGAAATGTTCCCTTTTTTTAATTATTAATTTTGCCTGTTATGCTATGGCTTTGGTAGATTTTTATTTTGCTTCGTGCCTTGTGTGTAAGTCTGAATATTACTGTCGTGCACTGCTTCAGGGGAAAAATACAATGATTTCTTCAACCCACACAGCTGTGGATATGTGGCAAGCAGAAGTCCAGCCGTGACCTAATATTTAAATCACTAGCCTAGCTTCAAACACCTGCCCTAAAATAAACTCCCTGTGGTCCCATGAAGAAGCTACTCAGATTCTCTATAGTTCACTTTTCTTCAGTAAAATAATGAGTCTTTCTCCCTCAGAAGTAATCTTATGGAAAATCATATCACTAAAGCTAAAGGATAGTTAAGCATGAAGGTTGGAACAATAAGATTTTAGGTAGGTGTTAGGTAAGGGGCAGCAGTTTCCATCCCAGGACAAGAGTCCATGTGAGTTTTGGAGGAGGAATAAGAACAGCTATTATATTAGACACTGCCAAAGCTTTTGCTGCCTTTTGCTTATAACATCTTCACTGCAGACATTTCTACCAATAGCCAAAGACCAAGTCTTGCATTACTAAGTTATGCCATAGATTGGAGTTGATTCAGCCTTTGTGTGTTTACATGATTACCATACTTTGATATTTATGCACACAGCAAAAAAAGCAACATTTCATCTGAAAGAATATGATCAGCATCTACAGACAGCTTCCTATAAAGTCTTGCAAAGTAGGTCAGTAAATCAAGCCACTGATAACACATTGCTTTTCTATGGATTGTTGAAAGCAGGAAAAAATAACCTCACTTAATGTATTTTCACTTTTATTTCCTGTTTATGAAATCAGTTTGACAATCTTATTTCATTTCTTGCTGAATCCTTCCTAATCATCCAAGTTTACTAAAAGAAAATTGTGCAGTGTGAGATGACGCTTCTCAACATTTCAGTAGACTTGGTTCTTTGTACCCTTAAAAGCATTGGGGGTTTATGCTTTTTTTTTTTTCTTATTTCCTGTAGAAATTACCAGCAGGTTACAGAGGGGGAAAATCTTACTATAAACACACAAACTAGAAAATCTTGAAAAATCATAAAGTTCAAAATTCTTTGCCTTTCTTGGCATCTGTGAAGGTTTTGTTTGAGTTAAAAACAGACTCAGGTTCACAGCTAATGTGAGAAGAGGCAGCTGTGGAAGTCAGAGGTCTCACCAATATGACACAAGTCTGGAAAGCAAAGGTTGTGCCATATTTTACTGATTTCTTTTTTCCATTCACTACAATTGCAGCTTCAAATACACGTAAGAACATGTCAGCTTAAGAGAAGCTCTGGCTTTTGTGAAGAGTTGTCCTTATTAAAGTTGAGCATTTCATAAGATAAAGATTTGTCGGAAATAATCTTCCTCTTTAGTTTAAACCATTAATTCTTCCTGGGCTATATAAAATATTTCAATTTTTCTCTTTTCCTATAAAAGCCTTCACCAAGTACAAGGTAAAAATAATTCAATGAAAAATTCACTGAAATAGTACATTCTTTGTTTTCTCAGTCTATTCAAAAAGTAACTTTTCTAAAACACCCAGCATTTCGAGATGGGATTTTGGGGGGTTGGAAAAATCAAGCAAAAATCTTACCTCTAGAAACTGAGACTTCTAAAGACTTTTACATTTAGAGGAGTTTGTTCTAACACAGTGTGCAGCCACCTTGTTTATGCATCTTTTTCTACTTCTCCTTATTTCCCTGAATTATTACCTCTTTTTATAGTCTCATCTGTAATTTTGCACTTTTTTAGTTGCCCCTTGTTCTTGACAAAATGTTATTCACTTGGGACTTTCATCCACTGGAAATATGACTTGTTTGCTTGGGAAGTAAGCAGATGTAATATAAGATGGAAAGGACTGAGAAATTTTGTTTAAGAGTCTATGAATGTCAGAAGACTATACAGAGCAATAAATAATTTTTGTGAGTCATTTAATACTGAAATATTTTATGTATCTGCAATGTAGTTCTTCCCTTGTGCTAAAAAGTAGAAGAGATAAATAAAGATTACAGAAACACAAACAGAAATAAACAATAAGAAGATATAATTGTTAATTTCTTTGCATGTCTGTGGTTTGGTTTTTCAGTTTGAGTAAGGAAGTGATAAAACTAAGAGCACACAAACTAGAAAAAGCATAATGGCAAATCAGAGACCTGCAAGGAACATCTGAAATGATACAGTCCAGGGAAAGGCTGGGCAGAGCAGTCAGTAACAGACAAAATTGGGAGTCAGGAAAGAAATGAAAAATATATAAAATATATATCATCCTGCAGCTGAAAATGAGAAAGGAAGGACAGCATAGGACGACTGAGCAGTCAGCATCTCCACATTTCCAGCCTGTGAGTGCTCTTGGCTTGGTCCCACAGCCTTCACTTACAAAGTTTCCCTCCCACTGTTGCTGGTGATCGGCATAGGGAGCTCTTTGTCAGAGAATGCTCCATCTGGGAGAACTCCTCACTCTGGCATTGAAGAGAAGGCTGAGCATGATTTGGTTATGACAATTCAATGTTTGTGCAGAGTGCTGCCTAGAGCGTGGTGGCTGCATGTGCTGTGTGTACCATCCAATCTAGGTAACACAAACAGTAAGTAACCAGTAAGTACATCAAACACTACATGCTCAACAGAAAGAGTCATAAAGCACAATTAGCCTACTGTCTTTCTGTAATAAGCAGCACTCTTTCTCTGAGGGGTGAATTGGCACTGTAGTGTTCACCTAGCAAATTATACCAATGGTGACAAGAAATTTTAATGACAATTCTCACATTGGTGTTTTGGTTTAAGCATTATTCCAGTTTCAGATCACTATTCCTAGGAGTATATAAGCAGAGTCTTGATAAGGGTCTGCAATTCTATGAGATCTTGAGTGGAAAAAGAATGATAGAATCTCTAGGTTGTTCAGATCTGATACATTCCGTCAACTACTTGTCTAGTAGATATGCATTTGGTTCCTCTGTTCTGTAACCACAAATCCATTTAGTGCAAGGAAAGCCAAAGAGCAAGAACTTTATTCCTATTATTCAAAAAGAAGTCACAGTGTCAAAGGTGGTGTGGTTTAACACCAGATTCAAGGCCAGGCTGGGTGGAGCTTTGGGCAACCTGGTCTAGTGAAAGGTGTCCTATGGCAGGGGGATTGGAACTAAATGATCTATAAGGTTCCTTCCATTTATGATTCTATTATTCTACGATTCAGTGTATGATATTTCTCTTTAGCTTTTTTTTGTGTGTGTGTGTGAAATTGGTGCGTACCTGACAGTTGCTTGCTGTTGATACCTCATTTTTATCTCTGATGTGGTTTTGCAGTACATGCTAGGGCATCTCCTTGGTTCCAGCTCATTCATGTGTTTGTTATTTCATGCATGAATTTGAGGAGATTCTGAGTAGCAGCTTAGTTGAAATAAAGGAGTAGTCTCAAGCCATTTACTCCTGACAGGTGTCCACATTAAAAAAAACCCTCCCCATATTTGCCAGCTGGAAATCAGTCAAAAAAGTCTCATGGGGGAATGAGTCTGAACTTCCTTTTAGGTCAGGGTCTGTGTAGTTTGGTACGTCAAAACACTCTCATTTTCTGCTATTCTTTCTCAGAGATAAAAAAATACTTAATTTTTAGAACAATCAGACCAGTATCTTTCACTACACATTAACACACAGAGATTGACATACCCTTACAAGGCTTTTATTAACTGGGAGAAAAAATGCATTGAAATGATATCCAGAAAATTACTACTGGGGGGAAAAAAAATCTAGTAATAACAGATTTGTAAAGTGATTTAGAGAAATTAGGTTGCAGATATGTGTGCATTCTTGATGCTATCATGTTTTAATACGATTGTGAACAATGTCAGGAACAATAAGGGGGGTTAAAGATGCATCAGCCTGCATGCACTGAATGTAGTTTGCCTTGAACTGCACTGGTTGTTGTCTCTTTTCAGCATAGTTGGACAACGATTCCTCCTCCATTTCTGACTTGTTGCTAACCACTACCCAAGAGAGAAGTAAAAATACCAGAAATCGTTTCTGAATTAACATTCACTTGAACAAATGATGACTTCTGCATTTTATACTAGCTTTTGCTCATGAGGCAACTTTGTATGTGATTGCTTTCTTTGACACTATGTTAAGACAGCACAAGGAACAGAAAGTCAACGTTCTTACAAACCAAAATTTTATCTAAAATACTGTCAAAACAAAATCTGAGCCTAATCCATTTTCCTTTTGAATCACTCACTGCACTCAATTTCTGCATAATCCTGACTTTCATTTCCATTTCCTTCAACTTCAGTTTCAGCCCATCACATGAGTAATGAGGAAGAGAGCAAAATCATTTGCCCAGACTTTTTAAGGTTTAGGGGTTTGTAGTTTATTTTATCCTCAGGACAAATATTATTAATAACTTGAATGAAACCTGTGCATTATAGGGTAGGTTTTTTCACAAATCTGAGAAAAATAAATGGTGGAGGACTGAAAACATTCGATTTGGCATTAGAGGAAAAAGAACAGTGTGTCTACATCATCTCTACTCAGATGGAAGGACACCACAGACCAAATCTGGCCTGTAGACCATCAACTAGAATGCAGTAACTCAGCAGTACCCTTCCCCTGAGTACTAAAGCAGAACTTAAGAAACACTTGTAAATTAAATTATAAATAATCTTTTCATTACCTTTCTCCAGGTTAAGTGAAAGTGGTCTATTATTTAGAAAACCCATGTGAGAAAGAAAGAATAAAATTGTATTTAATGGCAGAACAGTCTGTATATAGTGTGTGTACATGTTCTGAGTATCTGCAGCCTTCCAAAACAGAGGTTAGAGTGGGAGATATACCATGTTGTACAGCTGGTTGATACAGCTGTTATGACGGTGGTTAATGAAGAATGGGAATGCTGGACAACACTAGGTTTGCCTGGAAAACTAAAAATCAGAGGGAGAATACAGATGATTTGTCAAAAAATATATGGTGATGGAAGGATAGAACCATTCTAGTCACACTCAACGTATCTACAAAAGGCCACAATGAAATCGCAAAATTATCTAAACATGGTTGGATTTTAAACCCTGCAGCACTGAAAGTTCCCTTGCCATCCAATCCCTATAAAAGAACATTTGATATATTAGGAATAACATAGTGCTGAGGGTCCTGTGGCCTCATTCAGCTTTTATTGTGCCAAACAATATTTTGCAATGAGATACAGCATTTTGGAAATAAATTAATGATCAGACATACAAAACTTCCTTAAACTTCTTGTCCCTGAAGGCGTCCCATGTCAGTAACTATGAAGCAGCAGAAAACGTGTTTTCTACCTCTCTGCACATTCCTCTGGCTTTACCAGGTCACAGTGGGAAAGCCTCTCTAAGATGAACCTGAATCACACACGTGGTTTAAGAGTGCTTTTCTCATAAATACCTCTCCTAAGTCATATGAAGGTCCTTTTAATGGAAGAACAGGATTGGGACCAGGTAGTCCAAAATCTACCACATTTTTCTTCCCGTGGGCCAGACAGCCTAGAAGCAAGGATAAGCCTCAAAACAATTTCCCACTTACCAGCACTTGTCTGGATAGGAATATTCATGTCACTTACTTTTATCATCAGATTCTAAATGACTAAGTTAGGAGGCCATTTTACATGTGTAGTGAGTAGACAGAGGTGGCTGCTCTAATAGGTGATGTAAATATGTTCCACATGACTTCACGCACTTACTTAACTAAATCACCCTGATCAGTGGAGAATTAGGCATCTCCTGTCCAGAAGGCAACTTGGATTACAGGGTTTCAAAAGCTTTTTCTCAGAAGTGTTTCTCTTCCTCTCCCACAACCTCTCTTCTCCTCACTCCCCCGNCTTAATTGAACAAGGACAGCTCTGATTTAATTAACCCACCTTAGTTAAATGCTTAAGTCAGATGAGACAAAACCAGGTCTAGGCCCCTAACTTAGAGATCTAAAGGTAGATGCTGAAAGGAAACATTGTACATACTTGCCAAACTAGCCTGTGATAAACACCAGCTCCCCATGTAATAAGGAAATACCATTCTCTTATTGTCTTTGTCCATCTGCACAAACAAGTCTTCATAAATATTCTCAATGAATATATTTATTCACTACCTAAATTAGCAGCACTTCTGATGATTGGAATGTTTCAAGCAGCAGCTGAGCTCTTTGTACTGTGTGTTCCTTTTTAACAGATAGACTATTGCTTTCTTACTCCTTTAAGCAAAGCAACTGAGTCCTTTAAGACTCAGTTGTGCTGTAAATATAAACAGAATTAATACCAGCAACACAGACCTTGAAAAGCTTTAAAATCAGACAGGGTGGCTAGCCACTGTTCTGCAGTCCAAGAGGCTAGTGGGATATGTGGCAATGTAAATTAGTGCTCAGCTGTGTAAAGCCCAGTCTTCCCTCAGCCAATACTTTGGGGAGCTGCTGTTGTTACCACTTGGGCAGCAAATGTGAACTAGTTTCTCTAACTGATAGAATCGGACATCTGAATCTGGGTGGTCAAATTTAAAATTCAGAAGCACAATGCTGCCTAATTATCTGTGAAGGGAAGTTGCAGCCACTGGTAAGCCTTCAGAGGTCTAACCAAGACCAGAATCCAACCTTACATAAAATCCCATTAAAATAAAAAAAGCAGAAGTACTAAGTTGAAAGCAACACAAGAATGACAGTGTGCTGAGCTGAGTGATAAATTCATAACATACTTTGTCCTTAATTAAAACAGAGCTAGTTTGTGAAATAGTAGGAAAAAATGAAGAAATTCAAGGGGAAAAGGTTGTGTCTAGTTTTTTTGTTTGTGTGAAAGCATGTATGGTATGTTCTCAGGGTGACTACAAGAATTCAAGTGTGTTTTTAGCTGTGTGGCTCCAACATCACAAGCTTGTTCCACTTCACAAAAGTTATAAATCTGCTCCATCTTGTCAGAACTGTTTTTGACTCATTTACACAGTCTATGGCTAGAGTTTGTGCTTTTCTCTAGATAATTGAAAAGACTCCTGTCACAGTGAAGATGGCATTAGAGGGAGGTCCTATGCTAAGCCTGACTGCAGCAAAATGCATGGATAGAGAGCTATTGCCTGTGTCCTGAGACCTCCTGAACCTGTCTCCTGAGACATTAATGACTGAAGACAGCACCAATGAAGTTCCAATCCTCCTAACTTGGTAAGATTTGCAATAAATACCGATAATTTAGAAAAGCATTTGATTTTTGTCACAAAACTTTAATTCTGCTGAGTATAGTTTCAAGTGATTCACCTTTACTGAGTTCCAGAGGTTTTTTGAAGTGCATCCAGAAGCTGAGCCTGAGTCGCTACAAGGTTTACCTCTATATACTCTTTTCTCTTTCATATCTTCCCATTAGTTATCCATATCTGCATATCATGATGTCACTTCATCCATCCCATATTGTCATTTTCACATGCCATGACACTTATGGCAAAATTAGCCCTAGAATATGCCTTGCAGCAGACCAATAATTGAGGTCAGCTCTGAGCAAATCAATCTTTTGCCACTTCTGCCCTGCCTCAGTACAAGTATATGCATGTACATTGGTTCATCCTGTGCATTGCTAAAGCTCTGTCCCTCTCTTGCATAAGCCAAAATTAATGGACAAATTAATGGACAACAAAATTTGAATGCTTCAATAATCACATTAATCATACTGGCGAGAAAATCATGGCCAAAACTTCAACACGAAAATGAAACCTCACTTTCACATGTTTTTTTCAAAGTTGAAGCATTGCTTTGGATTGCTGTTCCACAGTTAGCTGCCTTACATAGTTTATTCTTCCTAGAGGTTTACATACAGATGTGGAGGACAATGGGAAATCCTAAGCAAGGAGGTTGTCTACACAGAGCAGCTCACAGCCACCATAGGCCAACCTGCCATGGGAAAATACTCTGTTGAAACAAAAAAGTAATGTCAATCCTACTTTAAAAATTAAATAATTGCTGAAATTATAGACAATTCCACAGGGTGGAGTCACTCCAGACAAACACTTACACAATTGTCCTTGACACTGTAATGAATTAGTAGAGGCAAGGCCACTCTGGAGTCACGGGTGAGAATCCAGTAAGCATAAAAAGCTAAAGGATACTCCTGCCAACCTCATCATCATTTCCAAGGTAATACCGGGTAAAAATGAAGAGAACAAGTGGTGGTAAGGCCCCATTCTATTGTTGCTTTCTGATGGAAAAAAAAAAAAAGAAAGGGTGAGGGAGAGCTTAAATAATTCCCAGCATAGGTTCTAAGTGTATGCCACAGCAGCACAGATTTTCTGACTCCCATCTTGCACTTACACCATTCAAGCAAGCTTATTTGTTTAAAAGCTTCAAAAAATGGTACTTCAAGTATGTTTATTGGTAGGCAAGCTTCTATTTCACTCTGGTCAAATTACTAACTGAATAATTACACCCTGTCTGCTAAAAACTCCCACCATAATTTCATTTGGCTCTAGTGTTCTAAACTACTGTGCAGCATAGATGTATGCTAAACAGCTTCCCTGTAAAAATAGGCAAAGCAATTACACATGCCAGCAAAAAGGCTCCCCAATCCTTTATTTGCAAAGCACTTCAGATTTTACCTGGGTGGAAGAGGAAGTCACCAACCAATGATGTGCTATATGCTGAAACATCTGTGTTTAAATAAATTTGTACAGAATTTATCAAACACACTTACAAGGCATGGTCCACAGGAAAGCTATGTTTTAGAAAAAAATAGTCCATAACAATAAGTAAATTGTATTTTAATAGGGGAGGCAAAATCAGAAAAACACACTTTTAACTATTTTCTCATTGTTTTCTCCACAGATTCATAGACTATGGTCTCTCTAGAAAGCCACTATTCCACCCATACTGCCTCTGTATGTGTTCTGTGAATTTCATACTTCTCACACATTTTCCCAAGAAATTGTCTGCACTAACCTTTGTTGATAGGTGTCAAAATATTTCACAGCAAAAAGCCACAGCATGTGTTGCAAATAGCAAAATGACCTGGTTTTGCAGATATTTTGCTTTTTATAGTACAGTGGGAATTCCATCAAATGAAACAGCCTCACCGCTTCTGTATGACATATCAAGCTGAACAAGTGAACTGGATGTAAGTATCTCTACTGCTTTTATCAAGATGTGAAATTGAGCAATAAAGTACATTTTGCTGATGAGAAGGTAGATCATGGATGGCATTTTGGTACAGCACCAGCTGAAGGAAAAGGGCTTCTCAGTTACTCATCCTCAGGAACCGAGACAGGAAATCTCACCCTCGGATTTTACTCTTGGTTACCTGCTCCTTTGACAATATCTGTTCACACTGTCCACACAATGCAGTCATTCTCTTTCAGCTGATGAACTCCGGGTGTATCTATGTCAAACAGCAAAGTATTTTGATTGCAACACAGGCCTTTGAACCAAAGCTTCAGAGGAATGTTGGCACAGAACTAACAATGCCGAGCAATTAGCTTAAGTGCTCTCCCACTGAAATGTAATCACCATCTGAAATAAACCAGCTCCTACTTCAGAGAGCAAAGAGAAGTGGATTTTGGTCGGAAGTCACCTGGCAGGGGTCCTCCACACCGGAGAGGACTGAAGAGGTGCCACATTTGCCCTGTGGTGACCAGGCGTGAACGAGCCCTGCCTGCTCCCGGCTGCGGGAGGCTCTGGCGTGCTGGAGGTGGGCTGGGATCTCTCGCGGACCCCCCGCGTAAAAATAGGCCTAGAAATATCCAGAACTGGGATTTGGATAACGCAGAGCAAAACTGGTTTGCTCAGGCATCCTGCGGCTCTCCTGAGCCTGTGGGAATATCAGCACCAGAGGTAGAAGGCGGGACTGCCAGGAGCACTGGGGCTCTGAGAGCGGCTCCCAAGGGAGCACAGAAAGGAGGGCTCAAAGCACCTGCGGCATCCATGTCTGGATAACAAACTAGTGAGTAACCAGCCAGAGGATCCATCGCTGCTTCCTTCTTCACACACCCTAAACAGTGTTAACCCAAGGCTGCTCTGGACACCAGCAAGGACAGAACATGACATCCTACTAGACACTGGCGATGTACTGGTATCTTCCTATACAGTCAGGTGAAGTCTTTGGTAAGGAAAAGCTCTTGTAGAGGCTTTAGTGACCCAAGCTGACAAGTAGAAGGATTTTGTGTTACACTCTTGGCAGTGTGCTTATGTCAGAAACTCACACGTACGAGGATCCTTCTCTATGCCGCCCAAAAATGAAGGTTGTTGGAGCATGCAAAAGACAAGTAAATACCAAGAATTCCTAAATAATACCAATAATAAAATCCTCTTGCTTTTGACCTGGGGTAGTTTCCCTGTTGATACATCTGAGAGCAAGATATTGCAGATAAGGGCAGAGTGGAATGAAAGCAAGCCCTGCTGCAACTGCCTTTGCTTTAGAGAAAAAGGCAGTCAGCCCCATGCCCATCTCAGATCTGCACAAAGGCTGATGGGGCTGTGCCAAATGATCCTCACAGATGTGAAATGGGGACTATGATGAACTGGACATAAGAGAGCAATAGCAATGCAAAGATCTTGATGATAAGCTAGAGTCAAATGCCTAAAAATGTCTTCCCACTTAACTCTGGAGGAGCTAAATTGGTATCTGTGTGCTGCATAATACTGCCTCTCTGCTTTCTGTGAAGACACATGCAGGTGATTTAGGTGTTCATCACACCCCAGGCATGCCTGTTTCCAGTCTATTCCCTTACACTGATACAGGACTAACAGTAATTTGAACATTCTTGACAGATGACTCTTTAATTCCTTGACAACACCAATTCTACAACCTCCCCATAGCCAGTCCTGGTCTATTGAGAGCATGATGCTAATAAGGCCAGGGCTGTAGACTCAATCCCCATACTGGCCATTTGCTATAGAGTTGGACTTAATGATCCTTTTGGGTCCCTTCCAACACAGGATATTTTGTAACTTCTGTAACAAAAAATAAGACTGCAAATAAAAAAAAAAATTCCTTGCTATATAACTGAGTCTTGCTGAATGAAATGAACTAGTACTTGCCTTGTGCTCAGCAAAAATCTAAAAATTCTTATTGCTCTTTTGTTTGTGTAATGATCTCCTGGTATCAATATATCATTACATTCTTAGCATACAATTACATCTTAGCACTTAAAATCTTTTGTCAGTACCAGAAAGCAGTTATTTCAGAGTTACAGCCTTAACAATTTTTTCTAAACTAAGCATTTTTAGCTCCTCTCTGAACTTTTTTCAGTTATTTTCATTTAAAATCTAGGACACAAGCTGAACATGTTCCCTCAGACAAGGCCTCCAGCTGTCCAAGAATAAAACACAATAGCATTAATATCTTTTTGCTATTGCCCCCTTGTCAGTTCTGCTGCCTCTTGCTGCCAGGTGTTTGTCAACTAATTTTTGCTCCCTAAGCATACCAGTTTGTCCTACTCATCACTGAAATTCCTTTTACCATTTTAAACAACTTCTACTGCTTACCAAAGTCATCCTGAATTTTGATCTTGTCTTTCACAGCCTATGTAATGTTTGCATCTATGTAGATTTTCTCTCAACCTTACCATCCACTGCTGTTGAAACCAGCAGAGGAATAGAACCATTCTTGCCTCCTGGTTTGAGAAGAAACCACTGGCAAATTCTCTGAATGCAGATTTTTAACCTTCTGTGTAAGTCCATCTGAATCCTCTTTCTCTGGATTGTCAGTCACATGATTCTCTACTAAAAGTTATCCTAAAATCAAGATATAATATAGTGATTCTACTCTTTCCTCTTATCCTCTAAGCTGGTTAACCTGTCAAGAAAGGAAGTCTGATTGATTTGACATTATGTGAGTGCATAATAAATGCATGTTAGCTCTTTCTTACAGACTTAGGGGCCTGAAATTATTAATAATTTGATTTGATATCTTTAACCTTATAAATATATTTTAATCCTTTCTTTCTCTCTTCACCCTAACTTTTCCTTTTTTTTCATAGTTAATAGTTTGTGGTCAGAGCTAGATTTTTTCAACTCTGAAGACAAAGAAAAGCAATGAATATTTCAGTCTTCCCCCTATTTTGCTCATTAGTTGCTTAGCTCCCCATAAATAATGGAACTGCATCTTCTCTAATCATTCCCTTACTTCTAACATAAGGTTATTGATTAATAAAGCTGTGGCTGCATAACAGTCTTTCCCAGGTGATAAATGTTCTGCATTTCCCAGCATTCTATAAAATTTTAAATTGCTCTAAGCAGAATTTTTCGGCCATTTTGTATCCATCTTGTAGCTCAGCTGAACTTACCATATTTCTTGAGTTTGCTTATGAGAATGTTGTGTGAGGCTGTATGAAAAGCTACAAAAAAACCCAAGCTAATGTACAGCTTCAGCTGCTCCTTCTTTAAAGAAACCTTTTCCATCCTGCTCCACAATGAAAATCTACAGTGTTCAATTGCTGGTGCACACATAAAATTAAATGTTCAAAAAGGAGACAGTTTTTAAAGTGATCCCAACCAGACCTATGAGGACCCTTACATGACAGTGTTCCCCTTAGCTTCCACCTCTTACCAAACATGCAAAACAGGTGCTCAGAGCCTTCGCTTTCCTCAGTGTTTATGAAAACATAATTCTGTTTTTTAAGCTGGATGTAATTAGTGGTAAGAAACTCCCATGAAATTAAACAGAGACTATTAGAGAGAGGTGCAGCAAAGCTAGGCTGCAACCTTGTGACTCTGCCAATAAACCTACCTGCGAGCAGCTCTGCTGTGCAGATCCAGCATCACAGAATATGGGATTACACATCAGAATATGTCCCATCTGCTCTTGTGCAGTGTCTGATTACATGAGTCTCAGGCATGAATGTATCTGTTCAGGTGGGTATTTGATGCCAGTCTTGTTTAACATCTTCACTAATGATCTGATGGGGATATTGAATGCAGTAAATTTGAAGATGACACTAAGTTGGGTGGAAGTGTTGATCTGCTCAGGGGTAGGAAGACTCCACAGAGAGACCTGGACAGACTCAATCAATGGGCTAAGGACAAATACATGAGGGTCAAAAAGGTGAAGTGCTGGATACTGCACTTGAGTTGCAGCAACGGCATGCAATGCTACAGACTGACTTGACAGCTGTTCAGTAGAAAGGGATTTGGGGGTGCTGGTTGACAGCCAGCTCAATATGAGTCAGCATGTGCCCAGGTAGCCAAGAAGGCCAATGACATCTTGGCCCTTCCCAAGAGTAGCATAGCCAGCAGGACTAAAGGAGCGATCGTCCCCCTGTAGTCGGCCCTGGTGAGGCCTCACCTTGAGTGCTGTGCCCAGTTCTGGGCCCCTCACTTTACAACAGATATTGAGGCGCTGGAGTGTGTCCAGCAAAGGGCAACAGAGCTCATGAAAGGTCTAGAAATATGTATTAAGAGGAGCAGATAAGGGAGCTGGGTTTGTTCAGTCTCAGGGAAGAGCTCATCGCTTTCTACAGCTCTCTGAAAGGAGGCTGTGATGAGGTGGGGACCAGTCTCTTCTACCAGGCCTTCAGTGAGAGGACCAGAGGAAATAGCTTTAAGCTGAGACAGGGGAGATTCAGAATGGATAACAGAAAAAATGTTTTCACTGTTAGGATGGTCATACATTGGAATAGGTTGCTTAGGGAGGTGGTGGAGCCACCATCCCTGAAAGTGTTTAAGAGGCACCTGGATGCCTGTGGTGCTGGGTGATGGTTCAGTGGTTTAGGGGTTACAGTGGTAGTGCTGGGTTGATAGTTGGTCTGGATGCTCTCAAGGTCTCTTGCAGCCTTGGTGATTCTATGATGATTCTATGGTATTTGTACTCCTCTACTGTAATGTTTTCCACAATGACACTGGGTTAAGGAAGCAGCTGGGAAACTGAGGCACAAGGAAAAAATGCAGTATGTCCACAGCCACACTGGCTGAGGCCAAGTAGGCAGGCACTGCAGTCTGGCCTCACAGTGCAGTCAGCCAGCACTTCCCCAAAAGGCCCACATAGTTTCAGTACTTGCTTCATTCTCTATCTGTGTCCAGTGGTTAAGTTTGGAAGGTTACTTGTGCCATGACCAGCTCCTTAACTCCATCAGGTCAGTGTTCACATCTTTTCTCCATACCCTAAATACTAAGTTCTATTGTATGAAATGGTCCTTTAAACTAAATACATTTGAAACTGCCTACAGTTGTTTTCATTTTCCATTCCTCCTGATTTCTCTGCTCTTCCTAATCATTTTGCTTTATTATTTTTCCAGTCCATATGGGTCCCTGTAAATGAATAATTATCCTGTCTTCATCCTTTGGGTTGTCTTCAAAATCACTCTGAATTTCACACTGACAAAAAAAACAATTCTCTTTTCTTCTCTTTTTTGTGAATTTGTCCTCTACTTTACCTTGTGTTTATTTGCTTTGACTTACTTTGTTTTTACATTTCAAGCTCCACAAGCAAGGACAATGCCGGGATGTGTAAAATGTATCATAATTGTATGAAGCCATGTAAGAAATAGGAATATAAAAAAAGGTTGTTGTTACAATCAAAATAAGCACATGTTCTTAACTGTTTCCTATAAAAGAGAAACAAATAGATTTATGGAAAGACCTTGTGCCAGCACCTAACTGGTTCAATCTTTTCCTTCTCCCAGCAAAGCAAGCAATAAACAGACATGGGAACTGCTTTTTTAAGAAGCAGAGTGAGGGCAATGCCTTTGGGAGGCAGAGATCTGCACTAGCTGACATATGACTTGGCTGAAAACCAAGAAAAGAGATGTGCTGTTTTCAATTATGATATTTTATTTCACTTTATTGTTGTCAATGATAATCTTTAGAGGAGCAAGGGAACAGTTGCTGCCTGCTCCACTTTGTTTGCCCAGTAGTTCCACACAATGCCCTTGCAGGATATTTTCCATGCAGAGACCCCACAGCACATCTGTTTCCAACATTTTACTGGGAAAACTTATTTTTAATACAAAGAGTGTATTAACCAGAAGTACATGGGTGGGATTGACAGATTGATTTTGAAGCTGACTATCTTTTGAGAGTGATATTTATTAAGATTAATCCATGGGCCATTTTTCCCAATATGCACTTTTAAGCATCAAAACCAAGTGTGGTTATCTTCTTACCGATACATTTATGTCAACAGAACAAAGAGGACTTGAAATTCTGGTAAGTGAAAACTTTCTGGTGGACTGGCCACCTGTATATTTTCAGTTCCAGTGTATCTCAAATATCTGCATAAACAAATCATAATTATTTTCCCTGTGGAATAATTTATTTAATTTTTTTAATCAAACAATGCTTCAGCACTTCTTACTTCAATCTAGATGATTCTTAATTTATTTTCTAGGAGATAGTCCTTGAAATAGTGGTTGTCTGAAGTGGTAGAATTATCACATACTTTAAATGTCAGCTCTGCTGAAATTGTGCAATTAGATCATGACTGATGTGGCTTTCTAAAAACCAAGTCTAAAATTTAACCCTAAAAGAGTCATAATCTAAGAATTCCACACTAACGGAGAACACTGTGGAAGGATAAATCACTTTCTGCATAATGCACATATAATTGAACACCACAAAATTAAAGGGACATAGGAAGTACCATTTGGAGTTGTAGAAAGTTTTGTTCCAAATTTCACTGTATGGGCTATTCATCTGTTAAGCAAACAAAAATGTCTCCAGGCAGACAATTCAAGTTCAAGTCCCTGGTATTTCTCAACAACAATCAGATGAAGCAAAACATTAAAGGCAGATCTGCAAATCTTCCTGTGAAATGCACAGGAATTAAAAAGCCTGTTTGCCTGAAGGAATATTAAGTGAAAAAGCAACTGCAAGTCACACTACAAAACAATTGGGGCTGCAATCATGTGCTGTTTAACTGCCTGTTTGAGAGCCTTGTTCACTCATAAGCCCATTTTCTGGTATCCTAAGTGCAGGTCAAAAACACTGAAGCCACAGAATGCAAATGTCTGGATCAGAGTAAAGTTATTCAGCAGGCAGCTCAAATCAACTTGGAAAAAACAGTGGCTTTGTACCAGTAGATACTGTAAGCCAGATATTATCTTTTCATGCTGCAGTCTCTGGTTTTCCCACTGCTGCCCATAAGTATTTTGCCCATTTTTTCTGTCCCTTTCTTCTCACTTCACCAAAAAGCCATTTTCCCCATTTGATTATTGTTTAATTTAAATGCAAATTCGGGATCAGTCTCTTGTCTCCTTGGATATTTACTAGAACTGGAATATTCATCCTAAATATGCACCATGTCACACCTGCAAATTTTGATTTTGCTGTAAAGTCCGGCACCTGATGGGAAAACCCAGCTCCACTGACTTCATTAGCCATAGCCATAGGTTTTTGTCTTGCTATGATATTGCTATTTGAATACAGCTCCTGCCCATCACAGTCCAATTTGAAGTCAGGTGGGAGTATTGGATCTTCCAGATTTCTAGGGAAGAAGAAATTATGATAATGCACAACAGTGGGAATGAACAACAGTGAAAATGCACTGTGGTCATGGGAAGTCCAGCAACCCATGTTGGTGAGCACATGTAGAGCAGAGCAAAGCAATGAGTAAAGACAAGTGAGCCAAGAGCATTTCCATCATTCCTTGCTGTGACAGCCTTGACTGAATCCTAGCAGGACAAAGGCTAATTATAATTTCTATAATTTTTAACAGTACTGTGCATGTTCCTTGCAGAGCACCTTGGCTTCCCCATCATGAAAAGGAAGTTTGCCACCAGCAGGAAAGAGGGGGCATCCAGCAGAATTGCTGTGCACTACAGGAGAGCATGTGCCCATACAGACGAAGTGGCATTTCAGTTCAACACCTTTACATTTCAGCAACACATCTAAGATGATTCCACAAGCAAGAGCCAAAGCAGTCTGGCAACAGTCCTGCTAAGAAGTTCTCACTGTGTGTCCTTTACACCTTTTTTTTTTTAATCTGTGTTGGGTCTTAAGCACTTTGCCTACAGGGCTGTCTCATATTAACAGCCATTCTCCTCCAGCCCCAGCTGGGCAGCCTGTACCTCTTTCCTGCCAGGGGGTCTCTGAGCAGGCTGCAGTAGATCTCCCTCCTTAGAGCCACCTGAGCTGGCCCCTCCAGCCATATGAGACTATGCAAGAGTAGAGAAGACAGAGTGCCCTGCATCTGTTTTGTTTTGCCAAGATCTTTAGTAGTGTCCAAGCTACCAAGTAAGGCTGAATGCTAATACTGCAAGAGTTTTGCATGTTTTAGACACAGCAGTTAGCCCCTTAATACGTGTTTGGGCTGCAGCACAATTTAATAACAGAAATGCTGTGATTATCTTCTCATGATCTTTAGAATCAATAGCTGCAAATCAAACTATTTGAACTTTTTCTCCTGGTCTGTGAAGGGATGATGACTCTGGGTACTTGAAATATTGTAGGTTACTATTTATTTCTAAATTTACAGTGGATTTTTTGTGAAAATCACAGCTCTAAAATGAAAAGCAAAATACTGTAGCCCATCCATGTTTTTAACTTCTAAAGTAACGTTTTGGCACTAGAACATAATAGGCTTTGGGATAGTTAACTACATTTGGAAAGAAATGTAAAATATAACAGCTACCACAATCATTTTAACTCAGCCACACTGTAAACATATGACTCCTGTAATCATGAATGGATGCAAAAAAGAGAGACTTGATCCCATTTCCAGCAGGCTGGGTGCCTGGTGTGGCCCACGGCAGCTGAGCAGCTGAAGCACCAAGGCCTCTGGAGCAGTCCTGGACTGAGTGCTACTTTCTCATTAGGGCACACAAAGACAGAAGTGTTGCACATGAGCAACTGTTTAAAAAATGCAGTTGCTAATGGTGATCTAAGGCAGCACAGGAATCTGTGGCACAGCTTGGACCTGAAATTTAGCCTGTTGAGCTCTCTGCATGGGCAGATTAGTACTGGACTAAAGTGTGTACCACCAAAGAAATTTTTTATTTTTATTTTTATTTTTTAATTTCCTCAGTTCTTTGCATTTTGATTCACAAATTTATATTGTAATACCTGAAGCCCTGATAGTTTAATAACAACATAAATTAATCACTGAGTTTTTCTATCAGGCTATCCTATCTGAAACAAATAAAAACCTATCTGAACAAATAATCTCTCAAGCATTAAGCTAAACAGAATAGAAATAGAAGGAAATACCTTGGAACCACTGCACAAGCTAGTGATGTTTAAAATGAGTAAATTTCCTTTTAAAAGCACTAAAAAACATATGAAGGATTGCTCAAACTAATTTCAGGTGGTCTAAAATTACAAAGACTCTACAGAAGCAAGTAGCATTAAAAGTTACTCTTCAAAAAAACCCCAAAGTACTAACGGTTTTAAACAAATCTAATAGAAATGAGGCCTTCTTGTTGACCTGGAGTTTCACAGATTTTTCCTCTTGCTGTCATTGTGCAATGCTTTCTTTGGGGAAAAAAAAAAAGAGTGATGGCAGGAGGGAGAGAGAAAGAGGGGGAGGAACTTCAATTAAAAGATAACAGTACTTCTTGGAACTGGTACTTGTGCATCCACATTGAAGTGAGTTTGTCCTATGAATGACAAGATAACTTTGAAAAGGTTTGTTATTCACTAAATGACAATACTCAGAAAATTAACATCACTGCTGTATTGTTTTATGTTAGGAGAGCTCTCCATGATCTGAATTCTCTTCCTGGGCTTGATTTCATCTTCTAGTCTATAAAATCAGAGAATCATTTAGATTGGAGAATACTACTAAGATCAAGTCCAACCCTTAAACCAGCATTTCCAAGTCCACCACTAAACTATGTCCCTAAGCTCCACATCAATGCTTCTTATAAAGACCTTAATGGTGATTCAACCACTTCCCTGGGCAGCCTGTTCCAATGCTTGACAACCCTTTCTGTGAGGAAATTTTCTCTAATATCCAACTTAAATCTCCCCTGGTGTAACTTGAGGCCATTTCCCCTCATCCTATCACTTGTTACTTAGAAGAGACTGACCCCCACTTCAGCACAACCTCTTTTCAGGTCTTTGCAGAACACAATAACATCTCCCTCGAGCCTTCTTTTCTCCAAGTTAAACAACCTCATTTCCCTCAGCTGCTCTTCACAAGTCTTATGCTCTATACCTTATGAATTACTGTGTGAAAGCATGTGAGAATGTCTGACTTATTATAATTATATAATTTCTGTAGCCAGTCAGATATTAACTGGAATCTGCCTGCCTTGGGGGACTGGTTGTAGTTTTATTTTGCTGCTGCCAGTAGCTTGAATTCAGCCCAGGACTTAGAGACTGATACAAATGCCACTGAATACCCACTCTCTCAGAACCTGGAGAAGGCAACATGTTTTAGGTTCAAACCAAGCACAGCTCCAGTCCAGCTTTCCTGTATCCAGAGGGAAGGTGCACACTTGATGAGGATGCTCACATAAAATATTGGTTCAGGACTACTGCTGCTAAAATCACTGAAAGTGGTGACTCTCCTCTGAGAGTAATCACATCTTTCTATGAAGTGAACAGATTTCATTCTAGCTCCTAAAGGGCAGTTAACGAAGTGATAAGAGAGGACACTGAAATGCCCTCTCAACCCTGTGGGCAATGCTTGCCTGATGAAACTGGGATTGAAAGGACAAGGTGGTACTACAAGTAGTTTAAAAAAGGGTTGCACCAGTTCAAATAGTAGGTTAAAAATGTTCTTTCACAAGGTTTCAAGCGGATCTTCTTCTCATCACTTTAAATCTGTTTGTAAGATAGTGACTGGGTGATAATGAATGCTATCCACTTACTGCGCTTGCTGAATATATTGATTAATTGTGCACAACACTTTGAAGATAAAGCGCTGTGTTGTTAATAAACACAGTCTAATGATTCTTTCCCAGTTTTTTTAGCACTCCTCTTACTTTGTCCAAGGTGTAAATACCTTACTGCAGCTACAGGCAGGCAGGCTGCCCAGCTGCATGGGCCACATGCTGACTTCAGCTGAAGGCTTTCACATCAGTTGTTCTGTGGCTGTTCCCCGCCATTGCCAATACACCGTGCTATCTCCTGTTGCTGTTTCCTTGCTTGCTTGTTCGGGGGCAGGATAAGGGAATTTCCATGACTTCTGGTGAAGAGGGCCCTTCCTTTGCAGCAGGCTGCCATTTCCCTCTGCCTAATACACAAAGACAGCAGCCAACAGGAGCACAGCTGCTTTCATTGGCTGCTAAGGGTCCTTGAGTCAAAATTATCAAACAAGAAGAAACACTAATTTCCTCTTCACCCTCCTCACCCTGCCTCAGAGTCATGTTAGGAGGGCAATTTTCTTTGAGGAAAGAAAGAACTTTTCCCAGCCACAGGAGTGTGACAGAAGAGGCTGCTGAAATCGGCTGTTAACACAGATTCACGTGTTTTTCACACCTACAAAGACCTTCCGTTTAGTTTCCTCTCTTGGACTCCTGCAGCACGTGTTTTGAAAAGACAACGAATATTGTTTTCACATGAAATTGCAGGCATGCACCACTTTAAAGGTATTCACAATCAGGCAGAGCACCACAGGAAAACAAAGAAGCAATGTGAACACTTAGCTGCTAACACTAGCTGTCAGTGAGAATTAAACCTTTTGTACCCTCACCTGGGTTAAGAGAGCTGCTCCATTAGGTGATAGAAACACCGAGCTCGTGGGAACTGACCCTGCCAACGATTATGCATGAGCTTCGTTTTAAACCTATGAAAATGCTCCCATTTGGGCTATCAATACGCAGGGAGCTAACAACAGGCTGCAAACGTGGTCGTGAGAGCAAGACCTGTGAGCAAGACTCCTCTACCAGCCACCCCACGGGACCAAGGCTGCAGAAGTTCTCAGTGGGTCACATATCTCAAACATTCAGAGAGAAACAAAATTTTGATTGTAGGATGCTGTTGTGAATACTCAAAGCAAATAAAAATGAAGCAAAACATCTCCATCACTTCGTGTGATGCACACAACACTATTTTGACACAAAATTATCAAAATCAGTCATCTCTGCAGCTAATCCTATGGCTCTTTTTCACTGCCTAACACCATGAGAGCAACCATATGAACCCTTTCCCATACCTGAAGCATATCTAAATCTCTCTTCTCTTTCAATCCCTTCATTCTTACCAACCTCACTGATATCACATTTTTCCTTTAAGACACCAATTTGCATCTATCTCTATACATTTTTAAAATAAAATTTCCAGGACATCAATATTTTAAAAACCTCAAAGTAAATTTGGACATGGTTCCAAATTTGTTATGGGGGAAGAGATAAAAATCCAAACCATCAGTTCATAAGCCGTATTTTCTTAGAAAAACAGCAAAAATAAGAATGTTTGTCAAACTACAAAAACTGCTAAAGGATCGAAGAGCAGACATAGTAAATGAAGTTATTTTTTTCTACTCTTCTTTGCCAAACTAGATTTAAATGTGTTCTACAGCAATACTTATCATAAGCCTGTAATACAGCACTGTGATCCAAGGCAGTAACCATTTTGAATAAGATGCTATTAACACACAGAAGTCATATGTCTGTTGCAATTCCATCAAACTATTCCATTCTGAGGTCAAAAATGTTTTTCCCCTATCCATCTGCTCCAGTTTTGGAGATTCATTGAATAAAGAAGACAAAAATTCTAAATACTGAGCAAATCTATTTTAAGAAGTATATTTATCACAAATCTAATGTGTTGGGTGACTAATAACATACATGTGTGCACTGTGCTTGCCAAAAAACATCAACATTTCCAAATAGTTACCACATTTACAATTAAAATAATGTATTTGCCAAATGTTTGGTTGTTTTTCTTTGTTTTATTCAAATGATGATTTCTCTTCTGTTCCAAGTGCAGAACAAAATTTCCTGAGCATCAGAAGCAAAACATTAGAGAGAGATTCTAATGTCTGATACAGCTTCATTCAGCTCTCAGCTATACAATATTGGTTAGATTATATCTGACTTGTCATTGTTGTAGGAGGCCTAACAGCATCCTAACAAGGAACACTGAAATGAAGCTTTAAATTTTGCCTCTTACAAGTCTCTTGCTTGTCAGTTGCAATTGTCCAGCCATTTCTCATGTTGCTTGATTTCTGGCTTGTGCTGCCCCTCGTGCTGCCTCTGTCCTTTTGTAAGTGATGGAGACAGGAGAGGTGGGTGGCAGCAAGATTTCACACTCACAGCACTCTCATGCCCCATGCTAACTGGTGTGCAGAAAGCTTAATATGTGAATGTTCCTACTGCCTTATTGACTTCTGCTCTGGGGTTGGGCCAGAGAGTGGAATCTTACAGAAAAATAGAAAAACAGATGATCAAAGAAGGAAACTTTGCTTCTTTGTAACAATCTCATTCTTAAGCCTCCCACCTACTTCAAGTACAGACAGCTGCAACTTCAGTGGGATCTAGAAGCTGAAAGTCAAGTATTGTTGAAAACACAGATTTCACAAGAGAAAACACAAATGAAGAACCTAGTGATTGCTTCCCATGACTT
Organism: Leptocoma aspasia; assembly: GCA_013399835.1. Lineage (NCBI taxonomy): Eukaryota > Metazoa > Chordata > Aves > Passeriformes > Nectariniidae > Leptocoma > Leptocoma aspasia. The sequence goes on from VXAX01006964.1 coordinate 150,194, forward strand.
TTTTCCCCTCTAACAGCAAAAAGGGATGTTGAGGCTTACCCAGTGGTTGATCTAGTGGTCTGCTTCCTGCATGTTCCATTCTCTCATCCCATTCCAATCTCATTCCAATATGCCACTGTTAGCACCATCCTGACAAGGTGGTAAACCAGCTCAAGAAGCAATATCATCAGGCATTCTGGAAGGAGAATATGTATATCTCTTTTTCTTATTGTTTTCTGATTGTTGGTTCCCAAAAGAGGCTTATTTTATGGGGTCAGGTATGTACCAAACCGGACCAAGAGGCTGGGGAATTATAGGGCCAGAATCATGGAAGGGGACGAGAACCATCAACCATTGAAGAGAACCTTAAACCAGCTTAGTTATAATGTGAAACCCCTCATGAAGAAATTAATTATCAAGGAGGTGTTTCAAGGGGAAGGACAGTAAAACAGAGGGACTAGGACATTAATCATCATTTGCTACTTTCAGCATTTGTTTCCTTACCTCCATGTATCACCACGCTGAGAGAACTGCTTGGGAGAGGTGCCAAAGGCAGCAGATTTGTAGTTAGAGTGAATATTTGGGAGACAGGAGATACAGATACAAGCTCCACTTGCTGCTTTAGTATGCCTCTAGAGGAACAGTCTCCAGACTCAATATCCCTGCTCAGGCTCTGAGCTCTTAGGTGAGAGATGGCTGCCCCAGGAGTCACATCACTGGGTTAGGGTTGCATTGAGGGTATTTTAGTTTGGGCCCTGGGCAACTATGCAGGACTTGACTTAATTCCAGCATGCAAAAGGAGTATACCTTTTTGTCTAGTTAGATCTCTATGTTTGGCTCTTCTCTAATGATGGTGAAGTTCATCCTCCTGGACACTTATTTTGCAAGTTAATTTAAGTTATATTTTATTACTTTTATATAACTTTCTTCCTCAGTCAGCTAAAAAAGGAGGCTAAATGCAAACCAAAACAAATCCAGCAAGACTAAATAACATCTTCAAAGTACTATAATATTGGCATAGGTCATCTTACCCTTGTAGACTTTACCTTCACTAGAAGCATTGCATACTTAATAAGCAAACCCATCTACTGACAGGATACACACTCCCCTTACCAGCATGGTTCAGTTCTTCTCCATTTCAGTGCACCATTTGCCCAAGGCCCTTTTAGCTCAGAATTCCAAGTTTCATATGATAGCACTATATTTCACTGTATTCACCACTGGCAAGCTGAAGGATCAGGGCCACTGTTAAGAACTGCATTTCAGAGATGAAGCTGCCCAGTTACACAAGTCCAGAAAATAATCAGAGACCTAGAAAATTCAGCCTACATGAGAAGTTTGAATGAATGGTAGAGGAGAAGTTAAAGAAGCCTTCATTCTTTAATGAAGGCTTAGAGAAGGTATAATCACAGTTTTCAAATACATAAAGGGTTTTTGTGAAGAGACAAGAACAACCTACCTGCTTTAACATCCTTGTTAACCTAAGGGAAAAAGTGTTTCATCTGCAGTAAGGAAGAGTCAGATGGGATATTAGGATTACAATAACAGTTAAGAGGTAAACAGATGGCCTGCAAAATGCTCAGACTCCATCAATGGAGATTTTTAGGAGAACATAGAATTATAGAATTATGGAATACTTTGGGTTGAAATGCACCTCGTAAAAGTTCATCTAGTCCAACTTCCTGTAGAGAGCAGGGACATCTACAACTAGATCAGGTTGCTGAGAACCCTGTCCAGCCTGACTTTGAGTATTTCCAGTGATGGGGCATTTACCACCTCTCTGGGTAGCCTGTACCGGTGTTTCACCACCCTCATTGTAAGAAATTCCCTTTTATCTACTCTAAACCAACTCTCTTTTAGTTTAAAATCCTTACCTCTTGTCTCATTGTAACAAGCCCAGTTAAAATGTTTCTCCCCATCTTTCTTATAGGCCCCCTTAAGGTACCGAAAGGCTGCAGTAAGGTCACCCTGGAGCCATATCTTCTCCAGGCTGAACAACCCCAACTCTCTCAGCCTTTCCTCATGGAAAAGGTGCTCCAGCCCTCTGATCAACACCATGCTCCTCCTCTGGACAAACAAGTCAGACTTTACCTGTAGGTGTATGTGGTACTGCTCCAAGTCAGGGCTATGTTCTAAATAGCTCAGAGGTCCTTTCCAATTGCCTGGGTCTGTGAACCTCCATGTGTGAGGACACACAGATGTGGTCCCAGGAGAAAAACCACAAGTTGCAGAGGGCCTTCTGCATCCAATGACTCTTTGTGTGACAAGTCTCGGGAGGAGGCACCACTCTGAACGAGGAGCTTTCTTGAAGGAAAGAAGCATTCAGAACTATCAAAAAGGTGACCAAAATCCTGATTTGCCTGTGCCACTGCGCAGGAAAGTTCCTTAGTTGATCTGATGTGACTAAATTTTGCTCAGCTCTCACAAATTTTATACCAAGCTTTGCAATCTGCTTTCTCAGAGGAGCACAGTTTATGCAAGAATTACTAGAATGAAATATAGCTGCAGCCTCGACTATTAATCACTTTGGAAATGAAACCCCAGGCTTTCTTGCACTGAATACAGGAAAGGAGTACAAGCACAGACTTGATGCATATACATATATATATATACACACACATAAACCAGATCCATTGGAAAATGGAGCATCTGTATTTGCAGAAACCTATACAAACCCTTGCAATTCACTTCACATTGCATGAGTTCCAGTTATGTGATGTGCCTGTGATAAACATGGGGTTTATTACATCCTGAGTTATTGTCCACAAGAAAGTAACTTTATTTTCTAATAAATTAAAACATGAAAAAAGCAGGCATTTTTAAGAGTGATGAAAAGAGGACACTGAGATTTTGCAATATCCTGATGAACTAGAGCTGTTTACTGCAGACAAAAGACAGCAACTGCACTTTGGCTAGTTCTTCATTGCATCTCTCTGAGGACAACCACTTTATTCTGGCCTGAGTCCAAGTGAACCAACCGTTTTCATCAAGAACATTTTTAGATCCTCTGACAGAGTGGCAAAGCACTCCAAATGTGATTAATGGCAATGGCAGACCACACCAAAGGTTAATGCTTTTTCAGTTGTTTGCTGCTGTTCTTAAACCAGAGATTTGGATGCATACTGGCCACCTATTTCACCTACTCATGCAGAGCAGTTTTCATATGGCAGATGAAGATTGGAGTTCTGGTAGGCAAATGTAACAGAGATGTGCAAGGTAATTGAAAGTTTATTAGTCCATCTTCCTGCTGTTGTCTAACCAAAATCCATTGAGTTGGATATCCCAGGCCTCAGTACAAACCTCATTATTTATGTATGCCAAAAGCTGCTTTCAAATACATTCATCCTTTTACCATTTCCCATGAGCATCAAAACATCCAGTATGTCTAGCAGGATGCCATGTATTTATTTTCCATGTTGCTCGTGAGGAAAAGCTGCTTTAGCAAATCTACGTGGGGTGGCAAGCAGTGTTAAGGAACAGAAATTTCCTGTTCATTACCCCATTCCACCTCCTCCCTTTGGCAGAAGCAGGTAAGATGTGATTTTTCTACCAATTTCATTGACATGAAAATAACTACTGTTAGAATCTGGGCTAATGAGCTAAAAATGTACAAGAGCAAAAAAATTGCTCAACACCTTTCAAGTGTGGACGCTGAAATGCAGCTATTTGACATGCTGAGCTACAACAATGGCACATGATTTATTGATTAGTTGCCATTACATGAGGGAAGTTCCACTAGTCATTTAAAATACACATATTATCTTGGAAATCTTCCTTTGAATAAAAAGGTAAAATACATCTTCTGTGGTAGTAGTCAATACTTTAATTTTCCTTCTTAACTGAAGTGTCATTTGATGAATTATGAAAGGTGTAAATATTTTAAAATGACAAATGCTTCTTCAATGCTGTTGTACCATCTTAAATTCCTACTATTTAAGCTGCATTCTAAACTACTACAGTTCAGATACACTTCAGTAGTATGAACATAAAATTTCTGCAATATATATTTGGAATCATGCAGTATCTAAGGTTACTGATGTAAAAAGATGCATTATTTCCAGCACAGAAGAGGTAAATCTGATTTTCCACTTTTGAACAGAACACTGTAATCATGAAATCTTATTTGTAATTGTCTTCCCATAGCCTACATCTCCATAATAAAATTAGTTCAAATATTAATAGATAATGATATTATTTTTATAAAAGTAATGATATTATTTTTTCTACAATATAAATATATTTATAGAAGCATGCATGGCAGCTAGCTGATCCCAATTCTTCAACCAGTTGAGGAATTACCAATACCACCAAGTGTAAGTATATTGGCTGTGGTTAAAATGAATGGCAGAGCAATGGTTTCAGCGTTTTGCTAGGCAGCTGCCCTAATCAAAGATGGACATGCTGATTTGTCTGGTTTATATATATAAAGGTGTGAGTGTGTGTGTGCAGGGCTTATTCAAAAAACAAAAGAAGAAGGGAAGAAAGGGCAAGCCAAATATTTTTTGTCAATATTTTATATTAATTTTCATTTAACCTGTTTTGAAATGCCACTAAACTTCCTGATGAAAATTCTTATAAATTTTCATTCTTATATTTTTTTAAAATTAAATTTCTCCAAAAATTCAAGATAGCTTTAAAAAATGCAAGCATTCCCTATATGAACCTCTTCATTAACCAAGGATCTCTTAACCAAGCTCACACACAACCAGGTGCAGCTGGGGCAATGTCAGAACATCAAGCTTTGACTGCGAGGGCTGCTACTTGTAATAGTTATGCATATGCATATAGGTATTGCACACATCTATATAAGGCTTTCTGTGGATTCCACATGGAAATTGTATCCAGAGCCTGCTGCTTTATTTATCTCATACCTTTGTGCAGCAATTTATATCTGTAAAAAGTATATGTAAAACTAAACAAAAGAAAAATTTTGACTGGGTAGAGTTTTGCACAGGGGTAAACAAATGTATCAAGTGAGGGCTGGTTAGGAAATACCAAAACCCACTTGCTTTTGGGTGGATCAAATATTTTCTAGCATCAAAGGAAAAAAATGAAGGGAGTTGTACAGTTAACCTTAGGTTATTTCACCCATAAACATTTTTTTTCTGGATTGTTGGAAAATGGACACTGAGAAATTCATCAAGCAAAGAACAACCCCAGATGTTTACAAATCGACCTGCCATGTGAGTCTGGTGCAAAGGGCATGAAAACCAGGATGCGCACAGTGACATTTCACAAATCTAATAATAAGACCTTAGATTTATCTGGCATTTTTATACAGAAAAAGTAGATCCAGGTGCTTTATGGACTGTAAAAATATAAATATGTATATTTGGGTCATTTCAGTCACTAGCAGAAGATGATGCAGTGCCCTATCCAAACCAGAGACATCAAATGGAGAGTGAAAAATCCTTATCAATGTTTTGTTTATATCTTTGCCATGAGACTAAACCCATTCAGGTAGTATCCTACTTCTTGTGCTTTTTTTTTTTTTTTCCCTTTCTTCCCCCTCCCCACCCTTCAAAAGAGAATTGAGGTATGGGACATCCTCAAGCAGGATGTAAGGAGGTTGATCAGACACGTGGGCATGCAGACAATCAAAACTGTCTGCACACAGAAAGTGCAATTTTCAAAACTTTAAAAAGGATTTTATGTTCTTTTTTAGCTCTTTGGTTGCTCCCAGGTTATCTCCATGACCACGGGGCAGCAACCTTCCTTCCCAAAGACTGATAATCAATCATCTGACTGTTTATCTGCCCATCAGCCCCTCATAAAAATGTCAGAACACATTGGCTAGTTGCAAACAAATGAATAAAAGAGGTAGAAACCTCAAAGATAATTAAGTTCCTAGGGATTTGTGAGCATCAGCGACTAGAGGCTCAAATTAGTTTTCCAGCAGAGAGAGAGGAAGGAGGATCTCGTCTGTGGAGGGCTGTGCCTGGCAGCAGCCGCGGCCCCGGCAGCGCAGCAGCCGCGCCGGGCGGGCTCCGGAGCCGCAGCAGCGCCTCGCCCCAGCGACAAGAGATGTCACATCGGACATGAAACACAAACGGGAGACGAGCTCATCGCAATGAGGGAGTCAGAGACGAAACCACAGGAAACCTGGCTTCATTAGTTCTGTTGATCACGGAACAAGGTGTTTTTAATAATAACAGCTGAAAACTCGGCTCTTTTCTACAGGCCTTGAAGGTCTCAGCAGTAGGATACTGTGTGTGGCTGCATCGTGGACAAAATTCAGAACCGACGGCACTGGGAAGAGAAGCAGGCACGGAAGAGGCGGCGGTGTCACCTTCAGTGAAAAAGAAAATAATATGCAGAAAAAAGAATAACAGGCAGAGACAAAATTCAGGAGGATACACGTAACAACAAATGGGTGATAACAAAGTAGGGAGAGAAAGACGGAATGCAGAGGGAGGAGATAAAGAGGAAATTGAAATCTGGACTAGAGTTCTAGTCACACACAGCCCTGTCACGTGCGGCCTTCACGCTGGAGAAGGAGGAAACAAAGCTCTGCCCTGAGCCAAAGCTTTCTGCCCTGAGCCACACCCTGTGCATGGGCATGACTGCAGTGAAGATCCCCAGGAGTCTGGGAAGCTGTTAATCATTCAATTACTTGTTGCTCTTTTCTAAGCATCTCTGCATTTAGGATTTGATGTGGGCTCTTTTCTTCTTTTTCTTTTTTGGTGGATGATGCTAAGGGAGGGAATTAATCCTTCAGTCACAAATAGCAGGTTTTAACGTGCAGCTGTTTATCTAGGTTCACTGGAGAGTATCTCCCTGTATCACTTCTCCAGGGGTCAAAAGGCTGGTGTGCTGGTTCCAAGACAAGGAAATACAGAAGACCGTCTTGTGAATACTTTTCACCTTTGCAAGTGGCCCAAGTGCTGAACTCAGCGTGGAATTCAGTAATCAGAGTGCTGTGGCTTGTGTCCCAGCTTGCAGAAGCATGGGCCAATATGCCACACTGCTGCTTTAGCACATCCAAATGTGCCTGGCAGACCAGCAACTTATGGAGGGTTAGCAGAGAAGATGGCTGTCCTGGGGTGGGATGCTGTGTGGCCACTTCAAGATCCAGTTCATCTTCATAATCCCGGTCACACTTGGCAAGGTCAAGTGCACAGCAAGGGATTGTTACAGACTGGATGAGGATTCAACACAGCTTCACTTCACCAGGTCTTCTTTTGAATTAAATAATTCAAAAGAATTATTTTGTTGTCATTGCTCTGGCTCTGCGTATATCCACAGGCAGGCTTCTTAAAAAAAAAAAAAATTGCCATGAGACCAGAGCAACAGGAGCTGAGGAGCTGAACAGGAGCTGGAGAAAATTATTCCAGCCAGAGGAATCTTATAAACTGGGAGGGGGCAAGGCTTAGATTTAGCCTGGATACAGCCACCTTGAGATAGCAAAAGTGTGGCCAGTACAGTCCTGGTCAGCGGTCATCAGATGGAGCAGATGTGGGCTTTTCCCCAGAGTAGGGAGAGCAGATCATTACGTTTGGAGCAGGCAGGGTAGGGGGATGAGTGACAGAGACCCCAGCAAAAGGCCCTGGGGCAGAGTATGGCGGAAAGCAGAGATTCACAGCCCAGAGCATAAAGAGAGCTGCCAGGCTGGTAATTCCAGGGCATTCTGCCAAAACTTAGGGTACAACCTGGCCAGAAGCCCAGATGTTGAGAAAGCAGCCTGGAAAGTCAGGTGTCACCAAGCCCATTAACAGCCTGTGAGTTTCTCCTTACCGGATTCCTTACAAAGATTGCAGGACATGACTAACCCAATTTTCCTAGGGAAGTCCCATCTCTCTCTTAAGATTCCCTTTCTCCATTCCAGTAAGTGAAGAGGTACAGAAGGGGAATCCAGACCTTCTGAAACACTAGAGTTATGCCAGGGCTGTTCTTTCTCATCTTGCAGTGACTCAGCCCAGTCAGGTGAAGAGCAGGAAGAAAGCCAATAAACAAGGACAAGGGCCTTCTGGTGCACGTTAGCAAAATAACTAGGCAAGACTGGCAAAATTCAGCCAGCACAGTCCACCTCCCCTGTGCAATCCCAAAGGGAAAACCCCACAAAACTCTGTATTATGCTTGAATGGTCCCAACCCACTGTTAATTCTCCAGTGGCACTTTGCACAGACAGGGTCTGAAAGCCACTTTTAACATCTCTTCCAAAAGTATAACTTCATTCTTGCCCAGATTTTTGGAGCTGATTTTTATTTAGTTGGTATTTGTAGCTGTTTTGAGATGCCAAGGTAACTTTTCAGCAACTTCCTGTTTGGGAAGCATGGCGTTTGGACCAGCTGTCTCCTGGTGTTTTAGTAGGGAGCACAACGCACACAGCATTTAATGAAGCTGCACTCAAAGTGCCAAGAGCAGTTAATTAATTACGCCTTGAAACATTGCTGGTCCACATTTCACTGATGGAAAGTTACAAAGTCTAAACAACCTGACCTAAGCTTACCTGAGCCATTCTTCTAAGACATCCTTCCTTTTAATGGATTATACATTAGCTATAGTTGAGACAAATTTAACTTCTGAACGTGGACATGATGATGCTATAGCAAGGTGATGCTGAGCTCACAAGTGGGAAGTGAGCTCTCTTGATCTGTTTCTGGGGGAAGGCATAAAAAATTTGCACACAGGCTTTTTAGTAGAGTGCTTGAGCAGAGAAAAAACCTGCAGAAATTGTGATTTCAGAGAATTTACCTAACAGGGATAAACCCTAGAGTAGTTCAAGTTCAGTAAAAGTGATGCCAGTGACATATACTGAGCCCCTCATCGACAAGGTTGTATAAGAAGGGAGGAAGCCGCTGGGTGCTCAGAGACTCTGCTCAGGGGATAAGGGTCAGGAACTACACTGTTCCTTCATGTTCAGAAGCGTTTCGAGAACACCACCGGTACCCCAAGGCCGTTAGGTACAGACCAGCAGGTAGACCCTTTCCAGCCGTACCGCCGCCCCGCTGGAGAGCGCCGCGGAGGCCAAGCGCCGACCCCGGCCGCGGGCAGAGGCTGCCCAGAGGCAATTCCCGACAGTCCCGACAGTCCCGCCGCTCCCCGCTGTTCACCCCAGGGGCCCAGGGGCGCCTGGGGCTCAGTGCCCCCAGCGCTGGAGCTGCAGCCCCCGGCCCGGCCCCGGTCCCCCGGCGGGGCTCGGAGCGGCCCCGGTTCTCCGGGAGCACTCGGGCGGCCCCGCTTCGCCGAGCTGGCTCTGCCTGGCTGGCGGGCAAAACAAAGCGGAGACAGGGAAAGAAAAACGGGGAGAAAGTACGGCTCCTGCCGCCTCCCAGCCTTCTGCCTGGATCTCCCTGCATGAGACAGCGCTGCAAGCGGATCCTGACCGGGGGCAGGGGGTGGAGAGAGAAGGAGGAGGAGGACGGACAGAGAGAGGGAGGGAGTGAGGGAGGGAGGGAAGGAGGGACGAACGGGAGCCT
>VXAX01006964.1:160970-285600 GCA_013399835.1 Leptocoma aspasia
GCAACCCCGAAGCGGCCGGGGTCAGCAGCCCCGGTGTCGCGGCTGGCAGTGGCCCGGCGCCCACCCCGCGCTCCGCCTGCGCACCGCAGGCTCGGGAACTCGTTTGGGATTTTCCTGCGAACGCGGTTTGTCTCTTTGCAGAGGCAGCTTTAAACTTTCTTTCTAAACTGTTAATTAGATACACTGTACTTTGCTCATGTTCCGTGGAGGCGAATGGGAGTGCGAGGCTGGAAAGGCTTGTGACTCAAGGCATAGTTATTCGGGAGGTGCAGAACATCTTTGCGTACCGCGTTCAGATGGGCTGTACCTGTAATTTGTGACTTTGCCTCCTCCGAGACTTCGTCGGTCTTGGTGACACCAGGAGGCAGAAGGGACCTTTAACACTTTGGGTCCTTTCGCGGTTAATCAGACACTCGGTTGAATATACAAAGGAGGAAGTGTAAGTTTATCGCTTCTCTGAAATCTGATGGAAATAGCATTGCTTTTGTCCACGAGTTACAACACTATGGTCCTGTCCTTATCGCTGAGCTCGTCATCAAATGATAACTTGCTCATGAAGGAACTTATGCTTCTGTAACGAAGGCTGTTACCTTGAATGTGATGATGAGCTTATTGAACACCAGAGGGAACTCTGAATAGGTAATTGATTCGAGGGAGATAGATGCTTATTTTACTGTTTATGTTCTCATTACAATGGAATCTAGGAGGAAGCAAAGGTTGGTAAGTAATAGGCTGCTGGTATGTACCTAGGATTGACTTCAGTTTTCTTATCAGTTCTTTTCAGAAGGCATCAACTCTAAATTTGAGCTGAAATTTTTCTTTTCTTTTTTTTTTTTTTTTCCCCAAAGCTTGAAATGTGCAACTGGTCTTGCAGGAGCTATGTACCATGCTGTAAGCAAATCAGTTGGGAGACCTGTTCACTATTTGCTAGGGAGTGAGATTATACATCCATGTTGGGCTGATGCTTAATGCCCCGCCGCATTACTAGGCATTCATGAAGAGGGAGACCTCTTCATGAATGCCTAGTAAGAACAAAAAAGTCCCACTTAATTGTTGCAAACAGGTTTGGATTCTGGTTCAGACTCTCAGGTTATGAGACAGATCCAGCACACCTGGGTATGGGGGCTGCTGCCTACAACTGATACACCAGAATAGAACATGCTTCCAGCCAAAAAAAAAAAAGGGAGGAAGGAAGGAAGTCTACTTCCAAGCCTAGCATGGCTTGTCCTCCTTACCTAGAATACTTGTGGATCTAAAGCCTAGTCTGATTGCCTGTGAAGTAGAAAATAGTCTCTCTTAAAATATATGACTTAAACAAATACAGAAACTAAATGGTGTCAGTGTTTGGGAAAGGAGTTTGGATGGTGGTTTCTGGTACCAAAAGCTGTTTAAATCATCTGAGATTATTGTAAGCAGCTAGGGTCAACCCATCAAAATGTAATACCGTATTTTGTAGTAACATGAACCCCCAAAATGTGCAACTGAAGCTTTGGATGCTTGTGATAGTCTGTTACAACGGTGTTGATAACCAGGCTTCTTTGATACTCCTGGATTGTCAACAACATGGGAAGGATAACACAATAAATACACTGTGACTCTGACTTTTGCTCTAGAAGCTGATTCATTCAGCTGTTCATCCTGTCCCTTTGCCAGAGGTTACTCAGCCATTCAGGGTTATTTTCTATTGAACTTTGAATCTGCCAGAGTTTACAGACAGACATATGAATGTAAACTCTATTTTATGACTGTTCATATTAGTGTTGTGAAGTCTGATAGCATGAATCTCCTGTATATCTCTCTGTTGTGACAGAGGGACAAAGCAAACATTTGGGGTCAGCTGAATTGAGCTGCAATTGTGAACCATAGTCCATAAGCATCTAAATTCTTCTGAAATGGCAGGTGTGAGACCAGTGAGCTACCTCGTACCAGAACTTGGTGGGCAGTGGTAGAGGGGAGGCAGCTCTGCACAAGGAGCGGCTAAGTGACCTTCTTGGTAGGTTGCTCAGCAGCACACAAGGTTCTGGGTTTCAGAAGGATGTAGTAGATGGTGCACAGGAACAGCCCTCTCTTCCTCTCCTCCTTCATCCATTCTAGCAATCAGAAACCGGTCCAAGTTTTTCTGTTCTTTTATCTAAATCTTGCTTTGTTCATCCGATTTGAGGACTTGTTATGTAAAATATCCTCACTAAGGGCACAGCATTACTCTGCCTGCATTTTCTACAGATAATATTGGAAGTTGGATAAAGGCTTTGTATAGCTTTATAAAACTGGGAGTTGTTTGCAGAAGATCACTAAAGACAAATTACATTTTGAAGGGAGACCTCTTCATGAATGCCTAGTAAGAACAAAAAAGTCCCACTTAATTGTTGCAAACAGGTTTGGATTCTGGTTCAGTTTTGAGAAAAAGATTTGCACATTTATTTATTTATTTTTATGAAGATGTAATACTAAGCGTTTGTATTTTTGTAATGGTTAGAATTTGGAAATTTTCATATACTTTTAAATTATTTATTGTATGAAGCACTGAATGAAGATATTTGTTACACTGGTGTCACATTCAGAATATTGAATCACAATTGTAAAATTAAGGTAACAAGCTTAAATTGGGACTTGCAACTTTAAGCTCTTGCCAGCAAGCAGTTAATGGCAACATTAACTGCTAGAAAAGTAATTGCTACCGTTCTTTTACTGTCATTTTGTTCTCACTCTCCTCCAGTCAGCCTGTTCCACAGAGATATCATGAATATTCACTGAAATAGCTTGGCATTGTCACTTATGCAATTTCTCATCAGATCCAATGTGTTGATGAGCTAATGTGCACTTGATTAAATGTACTTGATTTATGCAAACAAAAACTCCAGGTCCTTCTTGAAGTAAAGTTAGCACCTGCACAGCTATTAGTGAGATGAGAGCCTAAATAATTATGATGAAATTAAGTAAACAAACAACCTCGATGTGGTATTCCTCCTGCTCCTTCACTTTTACCTTTTTATTCAACTCAGTAGTGGATATTTATTTTGGCTTTTCTTGCAGGTTTTCTTATGCACCATAGTAAATTGTAAAGCTCAGCTTATAGTGGAGGGTCTATTCAAGTGGCTAATACTAGGAAAAAAAAAACCAAACAAACAAGAAAAAGACTATTATTAGTTGTAATAAGGCCAGGGGTAACTAAGATTAGTGGAGTATTACTTAAAGAGTTTTGTTTAAGTATGAGTCTAACTTGGATTTGACATTGGTCACTTAATCCTTGTTAAAATGAAATAAAATCACATAGCCTGAGTGAGTAATTGAGGGGGTCTCTGTTGTAATAAAAACCAGTATTTGGAAAGTAAGTGGTTTAGGCTCTTACTTTTTAATTTATCAAACACAGGTAGAAATAAGGAGTTGAAAATAGCGATTTTATTTAACCGTCAGTGGCTTAATGGTACAAAAAGCTCTCTGTCTATAAAATTGCTCAAATCTGGCTACAAAAAGAGGCCATCGAGTCCTTGCCCCTGGAGGCAGCAGAGGATGGATGGAGGAGGGAGAGAACACATGCTTGCCCAAGCCCTGGAGCAACCAGACAGACTGGAAAGCTGTTCAGGGGATCTTGTGAACCTGGGGCTTACTTTCTTTAGGCAGATAGTAATTTAGTTGTCTGTTAAAATCAAGTATTTATATTGCTATCTCTGCAGTTGAATCTCTGGAAATATATAACTTCTGTATCTCTCTGAGTTTCCATCTCAGGTGGTTGAGGGAAGAGTTGCTGGTTGTTGTAACGTCTAAAAGTGTCTGTGCTTAATAAATGTTACTAATAATTATTAAAGAAATCTCAGCGCCAATGTGATGGTCAGCCCCTGCTCAACTGCTCAGCTTGACACCACCATGACACAGGACAGAGTTTGCGCCCAGGAATGTGTCAGAAGAGCTGTGGTCACCAGCCACGTGCTTGTAGGGACACTTGGTTTCTCTTTGGAATTCAGCTTCTGGGAGCTGGCGCCAGCACGGATTGATGATTAGCACCATGCCGAGTTCCCCAGGCTCGTCAGCCTCAGTACTCACCAGGGGACAGAGTCCACCTGGCACCTCCTGAAACACTTCCGACCTTGCTCCACCTTTGTAGTTAGCTTCCAAGTTTCTGCCTTTGTAGCTTCTCTTTTGGCATGCCCCTGGTCAAAAGGCTTTGCGATCCTGCAAACAAGTGAATTTAATAGTTTTGGTTTATTCAGTCAAAGTGTGTCTTCAAGAAGTTAGTTATCCAATTAAAACCTTATTTCTAGTGTTCCACTTGTTTTCTTGTTAACTGGCATCACTAGTTTAAGGCCACAAGTAAAAAGTGAAGGCAGTCAGTCTTCCTGACTTACCTCTGGGCCCAGCAAGATCGTGGCACAGATCCTCCTGAGAGCTATGTGAAAGCGTATGGAAAAGAAGGAGGTGGTTTGTGACAGGCAAAATGGCTTCAACGTGGGTAAACTATGCCTGACAAATTTGCTTGCCTTCTATGATCTGGGTTATAGTGTTTGTGGATAAAGGAAGAGCAACCAGTGTCATCTACCTGGACTTGTGCAGAAAGTTTGACATTGTCCCACATGGTATAGTTGTCTAAACTGGAGAGACGTGGATTTGATGGACAGCTCAGTGGATAAGGAATTGTTGTACTCAAAGATGGTTGTACTCAAAGAGCTGCAGTGAACGGCATGATGTCCCAATTGAGACCAGTGGTGGTCCTCAGGGATCAGTATTGAGACCAGCACTTTTAACATCTTTGTAGGTGGCTTGGACAGTGGGATTGAGTGCACCCTCAGCAAGTCTGCCAGTGACACCAAGCTGTGGGGTGCAGTGACACGCTGGAGGGAAGCAATGCCATCCTGAGGAACCTGGACAGCCTTGAGAGGTGGGCCTGTGCAAACATCATGAAATTCAGCAAGGCCAAGTGCAAGGTCCTGCACCTGGGTTGGGGAAATCCCAAGCACAAGTACAGGCTGGGTGGAGAATTAATTGAGAGCAGCCCTGAGGAGGAGAACTTGGGGGCTGTTGGTTAACAGGAAAGCCAGCATGAGCCAGTAATGCACACTGGCAGCCCAGAAAGCCAACTGTGTTGTGGGCTGCATCAAAGAAGCCTGGCCACCAGCTTGACAGCAGCACAAGAAGGTTCTGGCACTGTTGGAGTAGCCCAAAGTAGGGCCATGAAGATGATGAGTTGGCTGAAGCACCTCTCCGATGAAGACAGGCTGAGAGGGTTAGGAGTGTTCTAACCCCTCAGAAAAGAGGCGGCTTCAGGATGATCTAACTGGCTTTCCAATACCTGAAGGGAACTTGCAGGAAAGATAAGGCAAGACTATTTAAAAAAGCTTGTATTGACAGGACAAGGAGGGGTGGGTTCAAATTGAAAGAGAGTAGATTAGGTTAGCTATTAGGAAAAAATTATTTAGTGTGAAGGTGATGGGGCACTGGAACAAGTTGTCCAGGGAAGCTGTGAGTGAATGCCCCCTCCCTGGGCATGTTCAAGGCCAGGTTGGATGGGGCTTTGAGCAAGCTAGTCTAGTGGAAGGTATCCAGGGGTGCTGGAATGAGATGATCTTTGAGGTCCCTTCCAACCCAAACCTTTCTCTGATTCTGTCATTTACATAATTTGCAGTGAATGGCTTTGGTATTACTTGACAATCACAGTTATCTTTCTGTTGCAGATGTCATTCTTTCTGTCTTTGTTTTTTAAAAGCCTTCTCAATCCTACAATAATTCAGGAAGCTGTAGAAAAACTTTTCCCCTAAGATGTCCTAATTCTGTGCTGGACCTTCAAGTAGACCCATCAGAACCACTCTTCCAGATAAAGTACATGGAACTGTACTTTACATGTTTACATTGCCTGTGAACAACATGATTTTAAATAAAAATCCATGAGATGTTTAGCACTTAAAATGAATTGTTCCAGAACTTACTTTTTTATAACAAGGTATGTTCATGCTAATTGCTGAACAGACCTGACTAGCATATTTCTAGTTAAACTGGATTAGGTCTGCATGTTGACTTGGATTGAAGGAAGCTCTCATAAACCTGGGGCTAATCTTGCTGTATCTAGAGGAATTATTAATGTGATACCTCTGTGTCTCAGAGAAGGGAGGCAGAAATTTTAATGTTCTGTCTATACTTATTGACTGTGTTTTAAATATGTAAAAAATTGAGGAGTGAACTCCTCACATCTTTTTCCCCAGAGCTCTTGTTTATCTTCTAGGTAGTTTAAGAGATAGTATCTCTTTCTGACGTCTAAGAGTTGTATATAAAGAAGATCTAGCTCTTACATTCCTGGCATCACTGTTTAGAATTTATGAAGGACCAGTTTTTTAACCAATGTTTACCCTGTAGGAAAATTGTTATTGGTCAAATGTATTCAACCACAGGGAGAAAGCAGAGGGCAGAAATTATAAACCAAATTGATCTGGTGAAAAGGGTGCAACTGAAATACTAGGTGAAGTTTACCATCATGAATTAGGACAAGTTAGTAATCTTTTGCTGGTGTTTAAACTAGGCCTGCAAAACAAATGAAAGCTTCTTCTTTCCTGAAGATACATGGCACTTGGAATGGTTAATAGTAGAAGGGTATGATTTCCTTCAGCTTGTTTTAGTTAGTTAGTTTCCCTTTAATGGATCTGATTATGCTCATTGCAGCTGGAGGTCCAAGATATGCAACATCTCTCTTAAATATATCAGAAGAACATTCATTTGGCCTTCCTTAGTGTTTTGTGGCAGTGTGTGTTGAACTTACATGCTATCTTCATTTAATCAGTATGGGACAAATTGGTATGAACTTAATGTTGGGCCTGTTGAATTGTAGGGCAATAAAAGCAGTAATTTGACCTCTTCTATTTCCAGTCTTGTGTGATTAAGTAGTTTAAAAGCTGTGAATTTTTTTTCTGTGCAGTTTTGACGCGCATCATCAGCAACTGGAACTTTTCCCTCATGAACTGAGTAATACCTCATGTAAACTGCAGTTGTGGTTATGATGTGTGCACATCTCCCATATGGGTATAACTGGGTGACTTTGAGGATTTTTTCCCCCCCACATATGTCAAATGGCAGTGGTTTTGTCTGAAAGGCTTCTACAAGGCAGAAAGTGTCTTTGTGAGTACTTTTAAGAAGTTTTTCAAGAGTCAGTAACTCTGCAACCACAAAGCTGGCTTCATGACTCGGATTATGCATGTGCTGTGTGGTCCAGGTGCTGTCACCTTCTGCCTACCCAAGCTGTTGAGATGAAAAACCAAAAGACTTCATTTGCCTTGGCAATCTGGAGTCCTAAGTGGTGGTGTGAGTTTATGTATTAGTAGGTTGGATAAAACTCCAGAGAGGTGACGTCTCTGTTTATTAACAGATGGGTTCTTGGTTTGACATTTAACTGGGGGAAGATCTGCAAGCATTTCACAGTCTATTGTGCATTTGATTTGTTATTCGGTAGCATTGATGAAGATGCAGGGCAATATCCTTCTGGTTTCTTTTTTTAGTTATTTGACTGAGGGGTTTTTCTTTGGTTTGGGGTTTTTTGAGATTGTCGTCTATAGGTTAGGGTCAGTGGAGCTGTCAAGTCCCACAATTGTTTGAACATCTCACTTGGCTGTTGCTCATGGGCCAAACAAATTCTGGGACTAAAGCATATCTTACCTTGAAAATTCAGAGAAAAAAAGAATCCATCTTTAAGAATGTTGTTCCTATTTGGTTTTGCCTTTTCAGAATTTCATCTTGTTTCTATGGTTTTGAATTGCATCTGTTCATGCCTTTTAAGTTTTCTTATGGCTGTATTAAAGGCTTCTTGTTGCTGATATTTTTTTTTTTCCTTAAAGATGATCAAGTAAATTGTCAGTTGTCTGGGTGGCTTATCAAAAGGACTGAATCTTTAAATCTGATTATGCATAATGCTTTTTACTGCCCCAGATGCTAATTGCTTTTGTAGCTCTTCTGCATGTTCTATAATTTTCAACATCTCTTTTTGAGCATCAGCCATGGAACTGGGCACAGCATTTTAGTGTCACTCTTTAGTGCATACCTCATGCTATCCCAATCATTTTTTTCCTTCACTCTCACATCTTCGAACCCAGGAGCCACATTAGCCCTTCTAATAACAACAGAAGCTCTGAATGTGATGCTTAGCTGTGAGGCTCTGTTGACCTCATCCCTTTTGCTTTCTTTGCTTCAGAGGTCACAGTCCTCTGCTCTGCAAACCTTACCTGCAGATCCCTTGTTACTGAATATATATCAGACATCTTAAGATTGTTTTGGTTGGAATGAGCACAACTTGACAAGTAATTGTGTTAACTCTGTGACTTGCCTTCTGTTTTTATTTCTCGTGTTACTAAACCATGTAATCTCTTAATCTTACCATAAAGGACTTGCTTATTTCCAGGTAGCTAATAAAACATTTAGGTAGTGTAGATCATAATTCCAGTAATTTTGAACTGCAAAAGAAGCATTAGAGTTGCATTGTGATGTTACTCACTAATGACAGCTTTTCTGAGATCTTAAAGTTAACTAATTTTTACCTATTTGTCCTATATGTTTTGATATCCTGTTTTTAAAATCCTAATGATTTGATATCTGTTGGTGATGTCACATCTTTAAGCCTTCAGTTGCTGAAAAAGCCTTCAATGTAATGCCAAATCAAAAAATTTTGCAATCCTTACTCTTACCCCTTTTGCATTTACAAAGATGAAAATGAGGAACTTTCTGCTGTGTCTTGAGATGCCAGCTCCAAAAAGATTCCTCACTTAGGATGCCCATAGGTGCCCTGAGCGAGCTCTTTGTGTTTGATCGTGCATATTGCCTAGTCCCTCGTCTTATGTATTCTCTGAAGCATCTGTTCTGTGTCTCTTCCAGCAGGAGCAAGTACACATCAAAAGGCATTTCATCCCGGACGCTATTTGCACAGAAGCCTGAGCCCCAAGAAGTCCCGTTCACTAGCAACACTCGTGCTGCTCAGGTGGGCTAAGAACTCTTTTGGACTGAGGGTTTTGTTTTAACCTCCATTTCTTCTTCCAAAGTGTTGTGCTGCTTACTTGAGAAGGAGGAGTTTCTTGTGTAGAGCACTGCAGTGCAGCTGGCTTGGTGTGCCGAGATGAGAGATGTCTGTGTGGGATATATGTGCTTTAGGGTTTAGGTTGAAATATTACGGCCCCAAATTTAGCGTAATAATCTGGCACGGAAATGTATTTACTTTGTAATTGTCCTGGGAGCTGTCTGATTCACTAGTGATTTTTATGCATACTTTTGTATCTCCTGGACCTGTAGTGTAAAAGGACATTAAGCAACTTGGTGAATCATCTCAAAGTTAACTTAGTTATCAAAACATAGTATCTCAATTGCTCAGAGTAACACTTTCCACTTCACTTTTGCAATGTTTTGCTTGTTGCCACTGTTCAAATTGAAATGCCTATTTACTTTTCCCAGTTGTAGCAATTAGTTATTCTCTTTTAATTTTGATCCTGATGCCTGTAAAATGAGTAAATGTAAACAGCATTCTTGAAACACAACTCTTCATGCTATTTTCTCCTACTGATAATTTGAAGAGGCAGACTGTGTTTTCTGTTGTCTGTGGCTTAATTAATCTACTTGAATTATACTTGAACAGGAATTCTGATATCAGAAGAGGGTTCAGCAACCTTGGAAGTTAGGAGCTTATGAATGAGGCAGAGCAGAAGAGTTACTTTATATTATTACTTAGCTTGTTGGAAAAAGAAGGTATTTGTAAACTGGTGGCCAGAAATGGCTACATACTTGCTTCCTTTCCCTCCCTCTTACAGACTTCTCTATTTTCTCAGACCTTTCATGTGTAATAACTTGGCATGGATAGACAAGTCTCTGTCCCAAACTGAGATGCTCCAACACCATGCTAATAATTCAGTGGCATCAGTCAGATGAAACTGGCATATTTACTGAAATACCAGAAGTCTGAGCTGCTTTGTGTGTAGGTCTGGGGTCCAGGCTGCCATCTATGCAATCCACTGTATGCAGTGGGGTGCTGTGGGTTTCTTTACTGGGGACTTCAGCATGGTCATTTTGTTGCTGTCTTTAGCAAGTAGTTTCATTTCTCTGTGATTTTATGGTGTGTTTTGTTTTGTTGGGGGTGTGGGGGGAGGGATGTGGGTGGGTGTTGCTTTTGTTGTTGGTTTGGGTTTTTTTCATTGCTTCACTTTGGGGAATTTTTGGAAATCTGTAGAGAAAAGTACAATTTGGTGATATTTTTGTCAAGTATAAGTAGGGCAAGTAGATGTTGCAGAATTCCTTCTTGACCAGAAAGGATAGGGACCTGCTAATTCTCTTAAATTATCCCATGTTCCTTTCCCAAAAGCCCCTATGCAAAAGTAAACCTTGCATCCCCAGATTTCCTGGCTTGAACAAAGCCTCCTACAAAGCACTTTCACATCATGCTCTGTGTCCATGAGATGACTTGGCAGGAGGGAGCATTTTTGTTCCAAGTGGGTTAGCAGCGGGCACAGACCATCATTCAATGATATGAAATCCTCAGCAGCAGCTCTGCTGTAAGCAGTTCCTGCCATTACTGGCCAGTACCTGCTTGATTGTGCTACCATGACCATTTTGTGGAGCTGTGCTGTGGACTGGACAGGAGAGCTCATCTAGCATTAGACTGTATTTTATGTAGTTGTTATATGGCTTTGAAAAAAAAGTATTTAGAAGTTTCCCTTAATCTCTTCTGTGTTTCACAGCATGGCCATGCAAACACATGACAATTTGCAATGCTGGACTGAGAAGCTAGGAGGCAACCCCACACCCGGCCCCATTAAAAAAAAAAAAAAAAAAAAAAAGATTCAAGACCTGCTTAAAGTAATTTTGTTGCCAAGTTCTTTGTGTTATCAAGCCCCGCCTGTGTCTGTAGCTCTCTTCCCTTCCTGCCGGTCCCATCCTGGGTGGCCCTATTAGTCAGGGAAGAAGAGGCTTTTGCAAACAGAGTTAGGGTGTTGCGTTTGTACTTTCAATCACAGCCATGCTCCTGTGTAGCTGTTCTTTCACTTCAAATAATATGAGGTGGCTTTAAAGTAAATACAACCCTTTTACAAAGATCTGGCTAGTGCTCTTATTGTCTCTGGGTGCTCTAAATGTTGTGTCCATGTGCAATTCATGAGGAAGCTTTTTTTGGTGTCGATTTTCTTTCTCAGCTGGTGATCTCCAGTGTACTGCTAGCACTCTCCTGAAGCATTAACCATGCACAGAGTCACTTCCTTTTCCTCTTACCTCAGTTTAAAAGACTTTGCTCTTGAATCTTGTAAATGGGGTGATAATTTCAAAGCAAACAGCTTCCAGTCCTTTCTTGCCAACTTTTGCCCACAAGGTATGCAGAGTAAACAGAGCAGTTAGGAAATTAGTTATGTACTTTCCCTCCTAGTGCAAGGCATCCCAGGATGGTTCCTAGCCCTTTAAGTAATGAATAAAGGGAGAGATGGAGAACTGGCATGCCTGAGTTGTATTTTCATGTATGGAGCCATTGCACAGATCATTCATATTTTACAAGCTTTAGGAAAACCTTGTAAAATGTTAGGCTTTAAAAAATCTCTGCTGTTCATATATTGAACATAAAAGTGTTTTATTGCTTGCAGCAGAGAAAGAAAACCAAAATACCTAGGATGGGCTAAAAGAAATACAGAGAACATTCTTCACATGTAAAAAAATAGCTTTGAAGCAGACTTTACCTAAATACAAGGAAGACTCTTGCCTCTGGTAGGCTTTTGGAGGGAGCTTAGAAAGATTTTCCAGTGCCACCATGATGCTTATAGGTTTGATTTGGAAATGTGGGTCTGGATGCTGTAACAGTGGGTATGCAGCACTTACAGGGTACAATACCTATAACAGGATATGCAGATGCCATTTTGGTGTATTTATTAAAAGCAGACAAGTCTAGGCAACTATTAAAAAATGTGACTTTGAAAAAGTTGACAAATAAATGGTTAGTGCTTAATATATTTAGCTCCATCCTAGCTATTGAACAGTCTTTACTAATTGAGCTATAGGAAAATTTGTTAAATGTGAAAACTAGACTTAAGGTTGTCAACTGAGAGGCTTAGCTACAAGGTGATGGTGAGGCTGTAAAGGGGGAAAAACATTATGTGATCTCCTCCAAATGAGATAGGGCAGGTTCCAAAAGTACAGGGCCTGTAGGAATTCAAATCAACAGTCAAGTTATAATCTGAGGCCATGAGCACAAACACAACTTCAATTTTATGCTCATGCATGTGGCAGTACAAGTAGGAAGCTGGAGCCCTCCTGGTCCCAAAAGAAGATCCTTCATTATCAATTTTACTCCCTTGGCATGACTGAAAGGGCACTATCATAATAATCCATAGTGGTACTCCTTCACACATTTCTATCCGCTTCATAAAAGTAGCTCTATGCACGGAGTGTGCTCTACTCCTTTTCAGAAACAGGATCTGTGTTAAAAGAAAATTATCTAAAATTGAATGTATTACATACAATATGTATAATATATTCTATAGTTACTAATAAAGGATTTTAAAGGAAAGTATGCTCTGTCTTATGGAAACTTTCCCTTCATGTTTCCCAACTGAAGGTTATGAAATTCGCTGAAGATGGGGTTTTTTTCATAGAAATTCCTTGAGTTCCATAAATGTTAACTCAAAGCACCTGAAGGAATGTAACATATCTGTCTTCTGGAGTATTTTATTTGTACTTGTGCCAAAAGCAGAGCAGCAAACTTGGCTACGAGGGTCTATTTTGGCTGTACTTGTAGTCCTTAGAATATTTAAGAATTTTTTTTTAATATAGATTTAATGCTGAGTTCTTATATTTACTGGAGGGAGAGGAAATGTTACAATTTGAGTAAATTTTTAAAAGTCATTTATATATATATTAGCCACAAGGTAAGGATAATATGTTCCTGGAATAATTTCTTTTTAAATAGCTGCACTTTAATGCAGCATGAACTCAAACATCCCAAACCACACAATTTTTTTGCTCTTTAGTTCAAATAAACCTTACCTCAGTTCACATATATATTTCTTTCCCTGAGAGAAATGATGAATATCCTCTTTACAAACCAAAAACAGAGGAAGTGTTGAATTAGCTTCTGCTTAGTGTAGCCCCTTTAAAGCAGACATTGCTTTATAAGATTTGATTCAGCATCTGCTTTTTACCCGTGAATCCTTAATGAGGTTAAAGCTGTCCAGGTAATACAATTACAAATGTGATGCAAATTGTACCAAAGCCAGGAGATCGTCAGCCCAGAAGCTTTGTGTATGAATTGTGTATGAACTACAAATTGTGTATGAACTACAAATTGTCAGAGTAACCTTCTCTTCAGTACATACCCATTGCCATTCTCTGCCCATCTCCTGGGAAAGAAAAGGCAGCAGTAGCCAATGGGAGAGACTGCACCTTCCTGGCTCTACTTGGTGCAAAGATTAACAAACCACATAGGAGTCCAGATTTTTTATTTTTTGTCATTGTGTGGCTGTTTGAATGGCTTTCCTCTTGCTCTTGGGCATACAGAAGGCATTGTCTTATCTACTTCTCTGTCACAGTTACAATAGCCTTGCTTTTTCTTCAGACTGTGCATGTTAGGCATGGTGGGGATAGTACAGTTTTCATCTTTTCATCTGGAGAAACCTGGCAACAGATTGCTGAGTGATGGGAAGGTTGACTAATGGGAGCAGTCCTTGCAGTAGCTTCATATTATTTGGCTGTTTGAAGAGGAGATAAAAAAACTTGGTGTCATCTAAGTTAGGTTTTATCTTTGTGGTGTGAGGCTGCACATGTGAAAGTTTGGGAATGCTGGAATATTTTTCTTGTTTCTAAGTTTAGCTATAAATATCTATGGCCTACTTAAATAAGATTAACCTGTGTACTTCAAAATGAATAGCAGATTACAAGAAAATCAGATTGCTTTCTTCAAGTAAGCTGTTGGGAAACTCAAAACATTCAGAGAAGGTGAATTGAAGGGGGGGGAGATGGAGTACACCAAACCTCAATCTACCTGCAGGGCACTCTCTCGAGGGTACTCTTGAGAGATAAATTAACTTTCTACTCTGTGAAGATGGAGGAAGTATCATGCTGACTCATCTTCCTACTTGGAAGTTGTTCTTCAATTGAGAGGTCTGTCATTAGATCTTTCTCAGGAAATGAAGTGGCTGCCATTATACAGGAGAGCAAAGTGAAGGATGGGTCTGTTACTTACTTGCCCAGGATCAGACCTGCAGATTTTTTCCCCAGGGCTGCATATCCAGGAGTAAAAATCATGTGTCCAAACGACTTTGTTCAGAGACCCTCCAGGACCTCCTTCTGCAGAGTGACCCTCAGGTGGTGTTCTGGATCTATTTTGTATGTAAATTGTATAAATTCAACTAACGAGATCACACAGATGTTATACAGAGTGCATATTTATACAACAAAATTGAATTGTGAATCTATACTACTGGGTCCAGTTAAAATAAAGTATTACCACAACAGTCATGAGCAGAGACATGTGAAGGAAATCCTTTGCTAGCATTCCTAGGGAATGCTGCAAATGCTTCACTGTTCCTGGAGTGCAAAATCATTCCTCCTTCCTAAAGAGCATCCAAATGCTTTTAATATTGACCTGGAGATTAAAAAAGCTCCAACAACTAAGTGTACAGCTAGCATTCTATTACTGTATTGAGTAGCTATTAATATGGCTGCTGTGAGAGATGGGGCAGGAAGGGAAGCACAGCAGCCTGTAGCTGCAAACATAATAGCTTCTAAAGTTTTAAAATGCTTCCTCTGCCTCCTCACACATGCATGCTACCTGCCATCCTATGTTTGTATTTTTATGTTGATTTGGGGAAAGATTTGATTTGACAGTACAGTGCGGCTTGAGGAACCAGCTGTACAGAATATTAATATCTGATCTTATTTCATTAATATCAATTTCAGGCCTGCATTCCAGAGAGGGTTAATATTAAGCTGGTTTTAATCACAGCAATATTTTCCAGATTCCTAGACAAAACGCACCAGCTGGTTTGCACTAAATTTTACAGTGCAGGAGACAAGAAACAGGCTTCCTCACAGACAGGGAATGTGGCACTGTAAGTCCTGGAAGCATGGGGAGGTTTCAAGCACTGGGCAGGATGTCTTGCTTTCACAGTGAGGTCTGGCAAGGGCAGCACTGAAAACCAGAGGGACACTTAGTCTTGGCTCTGCTCTCACCTTGGTTTCTAATGTTGCTGCTCACCTCAGGCTCTTTGCTCTGATCCCACCTTGGCTCTCTTTTGGACTTGTGGAGAGTGACAAGTTTTCAGGAAAGCTTGTGTTTCTGGGCTGGCTTGTGGCTGTCCACTCCACTCCTTGCATCCCACCTAAAAGAGAAGTGGTTGTGCAACCACTTGCTGGAAGTTGGAGGAAACAATGCAATGCCTAATCTCCTGTGAAACAACCAAATGAGGTCGTTAGACATTAAATTTTTTTTGTTTTTTTACAATTCAGATATGCAGCCTTGGAAGAAGTGAATGAACCATAGCTTCCTTTTTTCCCTACACTTTTTTCCACCACATAAAATGGCATAATTAAATAGCAGCTATATTGTTTTACAAATCCCTCTATGCGTGAAATTAGTGTGCTTCCCAAAAAAGCCCTAAAACTGAAAGACTCTGCAGTGTTTGTTACAGTAAGTTAGGCCTGTGACATTCTATCCTCTGAGAAATATTCCTGCATAGAATCTAGTTATCCAGTTCATCAACATGCATAATTTCTTCCACTACTCCTAGCTTTGAGTTGAGATTGGATTTTGTGAAGATGTCTGCAGAGGAGTTTTATATATGGAGCTGTATGAAAAGAAAAGGTTAAAAATTGTGGTTGCAGCAGCCGTGAAAAGCTATAGCATAAATGTTCACTGCTTTAAAATATGAAAAAAATGGTGTCTTTTAAATATCAAAGGGATTAGTATTAATCCAGCACTTGTGATTTTCTTAAATCGTGTTATTTGCATAATAATACTCACCACCTGCTATATCTTCAAAGCGCTTTTCAGACATTAACTAATTGATCTTTGTAACACCCCTGTGATGTAAAGACCTGTTATTATCCCCAGTCTGCAGATGTGGAAACCAAGACCGAGTAGTTGAAGGAACTTGTTGGGCACAGGGCTGAGACAGTGACATCGAGGGTGCCATGTCTCTATTGTCCTGCCTTCTGGCAGTTCCCACTTGCAGCACTTCCAGGGGAAGCTACAATTTCTTCTTGCCTGCCTTTAGGAACAAAAAAGGAACCAATTTATTTTTTTTGTGTCTTTGGAGGGATATTGTTGGGTGATGTTTGTTTGGTTTGATTTTGAGGGTGTTCTGCTAAATGATTTTGCTTTTGTTTTTGCTTGCTCTGTAGTCAAAGACAGATAAGACAAAAAAGCTTTTTATGGCTTCTTATTGTCTGTGTACACCACAGAGAAGAACACTGAGAGCTTTTGAGCACTTTTTTCTTTGTTTAGGCCTCGGTATAGTCTTCTTAAAACACAAGAAGTTCCATCTCAATATGAGAAAGAAGAATGTAAAGCACTTTACACTGAGGGTGGCAGAGCACTGGAACAGGCTGCCAGGGGAGGCTGTGGAGTCTCCCTCTCAGGAGAGATTCCAAACCCACCTGGATGTGTTCATGTGTAATCTGCTTATGGTGGCCCTGCCTTGGCAGGGATTGGACTAGATGATCTCCAGAGGTCCCTTCCAACCTTAACAATTCGGTGATTCTGTGATTCCTATTAGTAGTTTTTTGGTCAAACTTGTCCCTGCTTGTCAGAGTAAGAAATTATTAAAATGAGAAGTGACAGGGTGGGTTGTTTATCGTTATAAAATTTAAATACCTATTTCCCATGGCCATTTCCCATACCTATTTCCAAGTGAGCAGCCATTCCCGGGTGCCTGCCAGAAGAGCAGCTGGTGTCTGTGACCAAGGGCTGCTCCAGCAGTGGAGCACTGGGGTGGTGCTGCCATCAGGATGGCAGCACGTTCCCAACATCTGCCTCATGGTGTTCCTTCACCACGTGTTGTTCCAGCCCTGGGTTGTGTGGGTGACATGCAGGTGACATGTAGGTTCGTTTCAACAGCATTATCTCCAAGCAGCAAAGTAAATCTTGTTGATGGAGCACTTGGAGCCCATCAGTGCAGGTTCAGACCAAATCACAGGAAAAGCCTGTGCCATGCCAGCTTCCAGGAGATGATTTTGGATAACCTGTGATTTCCCAAGCGCAGTATCTATGCCCTCACAAGGCCTGCAGTGGTGACAAAGGAGCAGATTACTTCAACGGGTTAGGGACATGGCTATATGTATTTGCTTTATTTATTTGGCCAGACAGGAGGCCAGGGGAGGTGAGGAGGTAGAGCACAAATCACTCTGAATTCTATTGTACTCCAGCTGGGACAGATGGGCTGTAATCTCTCTTTGGGGCACAAATTACAGGGTTTGCAAACCTTTGCATGCTTGTGGATTTTTGGCTTCTCTTTACTCCCTGGAACACCATTTCCATTCAGCTCTGTTGATTCAGGACAGAAAGGGGTCCAGCTTCAGGTGACCGTGTTGCTTGTCCCATGAGGTGTTCCCTCCATTATTTGTGTCATTTTCAGGTGAAAGGGTGAAACTGAAGAGTTCCTTGTGAAACACTGATCCTAGAGGGAAGGGCATCTTAGGAGAGGAAGGAGAGTGGGCAAAGCTCAGGTCATGCTTCAGGTGAAGCTTGGTGGCAGCTGAAGCACTTCAGTGACGATTGTTGTGCTAGTCGTGGAAAGAAGTTGGCTAAAACGTGGATCATTTAGCAGGGCTGGAAGCATGGGGCAGGGCACAGTGGGTGATGGGAGCTGTTTGGGGCCTTGGGTTGAATTCAGCTTGTGGGGAGGCATTGTGTCAACCCAGTGTGCTCCTCTGGCAGCCTTGCACTGCTTGGGAGAAGGGTTTGGCTGTGGTGTGCCCAGTGCTCCCAGCAGCTGCAGTGGTGCCACACTGCCTCCTGCCCTGACAGAGGACAGGGCAGACCTCACTCCAATGGGAGCCAGCAGCACAAGAGGCTCAAAGGGAAGTTGCCATGCTCACAACTATATCAGATGTTTTTATTTTTTGTGGCAAAGAGCAGCAGCTTGTGCAGTGACCTCTCATTTGGCTCTTGTGCTTGGGCAGTGTTGCTGGGGCTGGTGGCAAAGAAGAGGTTGAGCTTCCCTTCATCTTGCTTGGCAAGTGCTTTTTGGCCATGGGATCATGTCAGAATTACAATATGGACAGTGATGCCCTGGCTTCTGAAATGTCAGTTGGAGGTATGCCCTCTGTCTCCTGAATTTGTTTTGGTTTAGATCTGAAACTGCTGGAAGGTGGTGGTTTGTTGTGCTATTAATGGTAGATGTACCAAAAGGAGTTGTAGAACATTTCTTATTGTAGTATACTTCTTGTAATCAGGGCAAAACAGTTTTTAAACCCAAACCTGTCATGTTTCTCTCCCTCTCTCCCTTAAAGTAATCAAAGGAATAAAAATATTATTGGCACTCAAGCTTATGTTTCAGACTTGGGATTTATTTTTTTAAGCTTCATGTTTATGAAGGATGCAGGACTGTCTCCAGCAGTGAATGAACATCCTACTTAGGTCCAGCTGAAGTTTTTCCATAGGATCCCATCAGAGGGCCTCACTTATGGACTGCAGACAACATCAAATGCAATTTATTCTTGGCCCCTGGGTCAGCCAGTTGGTTTTTTAAAGTTTTTTTATTATTATTATTATGAGTACCTACTCAGTTTTGGAACTGAGCTGATAGCTAGGAAACCTGGGCAGCTATTAAATAGTGGTTAGTTTTGATTTCTTTTCTTGTGGACTCTTCTGTAATATCAACCCATGGGAGATGTCTCAGCAAACTCAGTTTATTTAAAAGAACATTTAAAATAATGGAAAATAGATTTGAGGAGGGATTTGAAGAAGCCATATGCAGATAGAGTCTATGCTCTGTCATAAGGCAGAGAATCAGCTGTAGTTAAACCATTCATTGAACCTCCTCCTCTAAAGGAAAAGATTTGGCTGCTGTCATTCCTCTGCTCAACTGTTATTACTGTGAAGTTTTTCCTGATGTTTATCCTGCAACTCCTGGATGCGATTTAGGTCTCTTGTCTTTAATAGACAGGTGAACAGTTCATTCCCTTCCTCTGTGACTAATTTCTCCTCTTGTGTACTCAGTAAAAGCTAAATCACTTGCCAATAATTCTTGGGTCCTTGAAACAGCAAGAAACCAAGCTTTTAAACTGGTTAGAGTTCTCTTAAGAAATAACACTGTTTTGGCATCTTATACAGCCTTGAACTTGTTTGTGAGCTGACTGTAGACTCTGTAACTGGATAGGTTTGTTTAGTAAACTTTTTAAAACCTCTCACCTTTTAAAACCCAGTTGTTTCCAGACTGGGGTTATAAATGGGGTTCTGTGCCTCTTGTTTAATTTTGCTATGAACAGAACAGCTAGTGTCTTCATTCAAGGGCCTGCCTTGCTTTGTACCGGCTGATTTACAATACAATGTGTAAATGTAGTAGCAGTCTGGAACAAAGGAGAGCCTGTTTATCCAAACAAATTTGAGGGTGAGGGTGAAGAGGTAAATTGCAGCCTGTTCACTGAACTGCAGCTTGAAAGCAGAACCAAACGCAGGGGAAATGTGACAGCCAAATGACTGGGGGGGTGCAGGCTTGGCCCAGCATCCCTGTAATTTTAGGATAGTGCTGACCCAAGGAGCCCAGGCGAGCTGTCGGGGTGCCCAGGTGCTTCCTGGTCCTTTGGAGGAGCTTCGCTGGCAATTAAAGACTTTTTGTAGATGGTTTTTGTGCTTTGCTCAGAGCAGTTCTTCTGTAGTCAGTTGTGCAGAGTCCAGTGTAACCTCTTGGCAGGTGTTGCTGTGGTTCTCCAACCCGCAGTGCCTTAGCTGATTGCTTCTACTTGTCCTGAGCTGAAGCCAGCAAACACATTTCTTGGATTTAAGTATTCTGGGTATTTTTAGCCTTATTGTTAAGCTTGAGTATTTCAACTATAACAGCTAAGTCTATTAGCAAAAAGATTAAATTGTGAAGTAGTTATATTGCCTTGTCCAGACATGAAAAATAAATTGTTAGAAATAGGCTTCCATCCAAGGCATGATCACTCCTGCAAAACAAATTGGACAGAAATACTGTGGTGCTTTTCTGTGCCTTGCATGCTCGCTCTTTGCACTTCCTGTAAATGAGTTTGCTACCTAATTAGGAAATAGGTTAAGGAGGATTGCCTATTCAAACTGTATTGATAGTGCTTCCTAATGTTAGCTGCAATAGAGGTCTGGTTTACTCAAAATCTATTTTTTATTCTGCTTCTGCTACCATGTAACATCTTGAAAGGGTGATTTGCAGAGCAGGGGAGGCTGGGACCTGAGTAAGGTGAACTCTTCTTTAATGCAGCTCACCAGCTTCTTGGCTCAGTGGCATCCTGCGTGCTGTGTAGTATTTACTGTTGTACCAAGAAACATGAAGTTCCATCTGTCCTTTGTTTTCCTGCCCATTAAGTACAAAATTCATTTTGGTTTAGCACAGCTTTCCTCTAAACTTTTCCTGAGTTATAAATTACGGCTTTTCTGAAATCTTCAGCCTTGCCTGTGGGAAAAACACTTTAATTTGGTTTAACAGTGGATGAGTAATCTAGCTGCAGATAGTGATTTTTCAGTTCAGCTGCAGTCAGATTCTTGCTCCAACTGTTCCAACTAAAATTTCAGAGGTGGTAATCAATTCCCAGCCAGTGTTGTTTATCCTCCCCTTGACTTTTCTTGTTCTCTTCTTAGTCTGTGACACTGAAAAGTACCATCTTATAAAGCATGTGTGCTGTATTGCTGTTAATGGTTTTCAACACAATTTTGTTAAGTCAGGTTGCTGACCTGTTTTTGCTCTGTTTGGTCATCACCTAGAATTTTAGCACAGATACTCAAATATTTCATACTTGCCACTTCAAAACAGATGAACAGTATCTCTTCAGGAATATATTTTAACTTCTCATATCTGTTATGGTTCTTTCCACTGTAAAATGGAAGGAACTGGATTAGCATTAGTTAAACTAGTTTATCTTGTTCTCTGTATTCAAAAATATTAAGCCAGGCTGAAAGCTCTCCTTTGGTGTGCAGGTTAATTTCATAGGCATCCAGACTTGGAACACATCCTTTCAACATCAGCAAGAACTGTCCTTTGGGTGGGTGAATGGATGGGCCAGAGAAATGGTCCTGCAAGCACAGGGATAGGTGTGCAGAGGCCAGCAGGGAAGCTCCTGTTTCAAGTCATGGAGCACTTCTCAGGGCATTTGGCTGATGGAAGAGGGGTACCCTGATGATGTGGAAGCTGCTGCCCCAAAGGTACTGGCAGGTCAGCAGATGGAATGCACTGCTCTTGAGATGCTTGGTTTTTTTCCTCTGATTAGTATGTAAGGTTAATTTCCTCTTGAGTATGTGAAAGAGAGAGTCTCAGTCTCCAGGGACTAAAGCTGCCTGGAGGAGTGGGGGGGGGGGGGGGTTTGTTTTGTTTTGTTTTGTTTTAAGTGACTAAGTGTGGTATGCACTGTTCCTTGATGGAAGGACAGAAACTTCTCCATAGCTCTTGTTTTAAAAGCTATGGGCTATGGGTCAGCCCGTAAATGTTATTAATTTCATGTGGAGTGGCTAAACTTCCTGCTGACTTAGGTAATGTACCCACTGAGCTTGGATAAAAGGTTAGAGATGGCAATTATGGAAAAATCTTTTTCCATTAAGCTTTTGTAAGCTCAACCAAGCCACTGTCAATAATTACGCTTTTTTCCCTGCTATTGTGACTGACTCTAATCCAGACTTGGTTTATTTAATTTTTTCTTGCTTGAATGTGCACACTCAAGATATACAGAGAATATCAAGCGACGTTTAGTACACACTGAGCAAATGCATTTGCTGGATGTACCTGGTGTGTTAAGCAATTAATAGATTTACAGTATGTTTGTAAGTGATCATAATTGGGCTGTAAAAGTGCATGGTCTTGCGCTTTTAATTCTCTGTTTGTTTCTTAAGTTGAACAAGGCATCTTGCAGAGTGGCATTGGGCTGGAGGAGGGGGTACCAGGAGGGCTAGAAATAGCAGCTGTTTGTTTATGCCAGAATTTTATTCTCTGTCTTCCTTCTCCCTTTCCTAGGGATAGTCTTATGTATTCCACCCACTCTCATTCCCTTCTGGTGAATGTGTGTGGATGTGCTCCAGGACCATATGTGCTCGTGGAGATATACTTCAAAGGAAATTCTAGACTGCCTAGAGAAGCTGTTTGAGTTTAGACGAGGCCTGAATTTGCCGACTGCTACAGCATTTCTTTTGAAGAACCACATGGCAGTGCTGCTGTTTCTTTCCTTCAGCACCTTTACACACTGAACACCCTTAGCCCCCAAAGCAAGTGAGCTGCTGACTCTATATGAACTGAAGCAAGCTGAATTTCACTTCAAGGCATCAGCTCAGCTGGGCTTTTTGGTGGCTAGTTGACATGCTTTAGATTTCATGATGTATTTGCCCAGCAGTGAAGATAATATGAGGTTGGCTTTTTCCCTGTCCATGCACAATGATTTCTTCAAAGAAGATTTTACCAGGTGGTTTTCTGGAAAGGTGGGAATTTGCCCCAGCTGATTCAGGGACACTGTCTTACCAAGTCATTATTTCTAGGTACTTAGGATTCTGGCTGCAGACCAAAAGGACTTTGTCTGTGTCTGCTCTGCTGTGGCTATTCTTGATTAGATGCCTACTTTCTGTTTGACAAACCTCTGCAGATTCTTGATGGCTTCCATATGAATGGTGTGGTATTAAACTGAATGTGCTAAACATACTCTTTGTTGGGGAATGCGGGGCATCTGGTGCAGATTTTGGTATCCTTTTCCTTCCAAAAACCAGAATTGCAAAATAGCTTCTCCATTCCAGCAGCAGCAGCTTTTGAACCTGGACTGTATTGAAGTTAAATGTTTGCCAGAAGTTGTCCATTACGTTTTGCAATATGAAACATTGACCTTTCATATGAAAGGCATTTATTTTATATGAAGGCATTTATTTTAAAAAGTCCATTTTTATGGGTATTTGGTCCACTACTCTTGAAGAATGAGTGACTGGCAGACGTGTCAATGGACTTCTATACAGCATCTTTCACTCTTTATGTGCTCTAATCCATGGTGCTGATCTTCATTAATTTGTTTCTGTAGACTCAAGTTTCATATCCCAGACAGGCTGATCCTGTTTGTAGCTAGCTGGAGGTAAGGGAAGGAAAATAGTTTGATTTTTTCACAGGTGTTGCCATGCAGTCATGCATTCCCTTCCCCAGACTTCACTTTTTGGTCAGCCATGAAATGCAGCATGTGAGGGTGTGTATGGAAACTGTCAGGTAAAAAACACCCTCTGAATGTAGGGAATTGGTTCTATTAGGGATGAGCAGTCTTGCTTGCTTGCATCCCAAGCCAGCAGCATGAAATTGCTTTTAGATACTTGAGAACAGCAAAAGAAAATTGCTTCTCCCCCTCACCCTGCCTTTGGAAGAGCATGTTCTTGTTAGCTGGGCTGCTTGTAAAGGTGTGACTCTCTTTGTTATCCCTGAGATGGTCTGTTGGTGTGCTGGGAGGGCTTCTCGCCTTCCCAACCACGTATTTGTTTCCCTATTATTCACAGCTGGTGGAGTGTTTGTGTTCACAGGATTATTTGTTTACAAATGATATCGTTTCTCCTGAGACTACATCTTCTGATGATGATCAATGGCTCAGTTACTTTTAATAAAGCTGAGGCAGTCAGACAAAGGAATTCTTTTGAAGTTGTTGAGGCCTCGTCTGAGTCATATAATACCTTAAATGAAAACAGAGCAAATAGGAAATGTAAAAACGAATGACAGGTGTTGGCAGGAGGGATGTTTAGGAAGTTTATAGCTTTCACATCTTTCTTTTCTGCTCAGGGTGGATGACTGTTCTGCCTTTAGGCACAGACAAGCTGCAAATGAGAAGATGGTGGAGAAAAATAGGTAGCAGTGGCATGATGGGAGGTGCGTGATGGATCTGACTGAACGGATCTTCTTTCTTCAGCGCAGGCAAAGCTCCTTGTTCTGGTGGACCAGGTTCAGCATTTAGTGCTGATGCCCTTGGGCCTGGGAAGGTGGTCACAGGGTAGAGCTGGCTGGAGGCCAGGGCTCAGCAGCTCAGTTTTCAACAAGGAACGATCTTGTAGGACCTCCAGCAATGATTAGTTCCGAGATGCTCTGGCAGGCACTGAGTGGTTTTGGGACGTGTTTGGAAGCTGATTCAGTAGTCTATAAGAGATATTTTCATATGTTCTAGTTGCCCCCAGCCTTCCTACCTGTGAGTGTCCACAGGATAATTTAAGCCGTTTGCCAATTCAGACTGCACATAGGCTTTAGCCAAACTAGCAAAGCAGTGGTGCTTTTCTGCAGATTTGATAAAAGGGCATCTTTGAATACTACATTTAACCTTTTCTTTCATAGGATACATAGGGATGAATGCAGGGTGAGGACTTCTCTATTGTTCACTTTTCCAGTGTTATGGAACTTAAACACATTTATGGCCATTAAAACTCTTCTGGATAAAATAGCTCCTCAGAGGTGCCAAAAAGGTTGGGTTTCAGGAAAAAAACAGAAGTATAAGGTGTGTTTTGCTGGTAGTTTTTGTAACCCTGGACATTTGCTACTGTGCTGAAGAAGTTACAGACCCTTCTTTCCTCTTTCACCTTCCTATCCCATCAGCCTCCAAGCTTTTTGAATCAGCACATATTGTTACCTCCTAACTTCTCTCTCTTCTGTGCTGGGCTGCTGCATAGATGAACAGCTGACGGGTGATGCTCTCTGGGCATGGCTGTGGCAGACTCCTTATTGTTTTGCCATCAACTGGGTGTCATTTCCCATGGCACCCAGTATCTGACCACAGTCTGAGAGCCACTGCCCCAGTCCTGCAGGGCTTGCTCACTCCTACACAACTGCCAAAGGGCACAGCTGATTTTCCACCTTCAAGAAGAGGTCTAACTGTGTGTGGGTACCCTAGTTTAGGTATTGCCTCGTTCTAACCACCACTAACGGTAACTTCTGGGGACAGATTGGTGTGGCCTTTATTTCCTGAGATCACATTATCACAAAATGTTTGAGATTTGGAAGGGACCTCTGGAGGTCCTCTGGTCCAACATTCCTGCTCAAGTAGCTCCTCCTAAAGTCAGCCATTTTGAATATCTCCAAGAATTGAGACTCTACCTGGGCCAGTGTTTGGTCATCGTCACAGTGAAAAAGTGTCTCCTGATGTTCAGAAGGAAGCTCTTGTGTTTCATTTTGTGCCCCTTG
Organism: Leptocoma aspasia; assembly: GCA_013399835.1. Taxonomy (NCBI): domain Eukaryota; kingdom Metazoa; phylum Chordata; class Aves; order Passeriformes; family Nectariniidae; genus Leptocoma; species Leptocoma aspasia. The sequence continues at coordinate 186,254 of VXAX01006964.1, forward strand.
CCTCTGGTCCTGTCACTGGCAGTGAAGGCAGTAAAGCAGCAGGCTCCATGCTCTTTGCACTCTCCCTTCAGCTATTTATACATATTGACAAGATCCCCCACAAGCTTTCTCTCCTCCAGACTGAACAGTTGCTGCTCTGTCAGGTTTTCTTCACAGGAGAGGTGCTCCAGTCCCTCAATTGTATGTGTGGCTCTTGGTTGAATTCTCCAGTATGTTGATGTCTTTCTTGTACTCAGCCCAGAGCTGGACATGGTCAGGTGTGGCCTCCTCAACCTACTGGTAACGCTCTGTCTAATACAGCCAAAGACACCATAGGCGTTCTTTCCATGTCTCTCACTCATGCTGAACCTGGTATACACCAGGACCCCCAGCTCCTTTTCTGCCAGACTGCTTTCCAGCTGGATGGCCCTCAGCACATTTTGATGTCTGGGGCTGTTCCCCAGTGGTGCAGGACTTTGCACTTCTCATTGTTCATGAGTTCCTGTTGGTCCATTTCTTCAGTCAGTCAAGGTCCATCTGTATGGCAGCACAACTCTGGTGTATCAGCCACTCCTCTTGGTTGTGTGCCATCTGCAAGGTGGCTGTGGGTACACTGCCCCGTCATCCAGATGACTGATGATGGTGTTGAACAGGACTGCACCAGTGCTGGCCTCTGGAGTGCACCGCTAGTCACTGGCTTGAACTTTGCACTGATGATGGGTATGAGTTTTCTCGTGGCAGGGACTGAGCAGCAGGGAGGTGGGATTAAAAAGTCATTTGACAGGCTCCTGCTGGGAGCCAAAGGAAGCTTGTGTGAGCAAGATGCAGACACAGGGAGATGGGGCATTGTTTGCAAGAGATTTTGCCTGGCAGGTGGGGAGGAGAACTTTCAGAGGGAAATGTCTGTCTTGTAGGTTAACGCCAGTTTGTACAATTTTATCACTAGTCTTGAAAATAGTTTATCACCAGCTTAAATCCCCAGCTTCTGGAGTCAAATGACTGAGGGAATGTAATAAGAAACATTTTCTTAACAGAATATTAATCTCCCTGTTCCTGGTATTAACTTGAGAAGGAAGAGCAATTTAAATCTAAACGCTTAAAAATGAAAGGTAAATAAAACATGCCTTATTTGCCACCAGTGGACCTGAGATCATCAATGTGGCCAGGGCCCAGATGGCTTTGCAGCCTGGGTGGCTCAGGTACTGCGGGACTGCATGCACCCCATGATAAAGGCTTGCTGCTGGCAGTGCATATGCATTATGTTGAAACATGTGTCGTGCTGGTTGGGCTACCTCCAAGAGACTTTAATATGCTTGTAGTCGTCCTTTGTCTGCAAAAGCAGCTTTCAGGCTGAGTGCTGTTCCCCTTTCTTTATGGGCAGGGGTGGAGTTCGGTGGTTTCCATCCTGCCGCCAGTTCCTTGTGCCTCTTTCTCATTCTCTGCAGCTGGTGGGTACTGCTTCCTCCCCAGCTGATTCAGCTTCTGGAAGGGTTGTGCTTTGTGCCAGACCTGTGAGATGTTTTGATTTGGGGGTGATTTGTTTGGGTTCTTTTAAAGAGCACAGTGCTCTTTTGGTGGTTTCATTTTTAAGCTCTGTGTGTGAATGTGTACCCAGCTTGCCTGTGGTTAGGTAAGCAGCTGAATTAGCACAGGGGAAAGGTGTGGTAGCTCTCCTGTGCAGGCAGGGAGGCATAGGGGTGGCAGCAGTGGGAAGGAGGCTGCTCCCCAAACCAGCTTTGCTGCTGCCAGAGGATTGGCAAGGTGCAGTGGCATCCTTCCTCAGGTGCTTCTGCACTTTCCACCCCTCCCCAAAGTTGCTGCCCATTTGCCAAAAGCTGGTGAAAGAGTCCAAGGAACTCCCGGGGAGCTGGTGAAACTTTTACTTCAACTCCTTGGTGACAGAACTGAAGGCACAGCCTCATCTGCCATAAGTACAGACAGAGCCCAACCGGGCTGGAGGGGAGCTGGGGACAGTTTCCCACAGAATGACAGCAGTGCTGAGCTAGGTGTGCCTTGTCCACCTTGTACATACTTCTGTAGCTAACTTGCTCTAATTTGTTCTAGTCCAAAACAAAGTGATCCAAGATTGGGCTGTATCTGTGAATACAACGAGTCTTCTCATGCAGGATGAGTCACAAGATCAGTGGAAATGGTTGTGCCGTAATGGAGCTGGAGAGGCGCCGAGGCAGAAGGTCCTTGTACTCTGAATGAGATTTTCAGTGCCTGTGCCTGAGTTCCTCTTCAGTAACCTCATTTTTTCCTGCATTGGAGCTGGGTTTATCATAGCTCTGGAAAAGACACAGGCATTAGCTGCATTGTAATTGCCTTGCTAAGGAACTTCTACTTAGATATTAGTTTTTCCTGGCTCACCTCTGTGAGGAATCCTGTCTAGCAGCCAAAAAGAGCCTAGCCCTTATAAAAACCACCCATAACATCGGCTCTGAGCATCTGTTAGCTGTGTCCCAATTGGCTTGAAGGATCTGTGTACTCGGGGTTTGTGAGCAAAAGCTGTGTGAACCTGCCAGAATTATGCCCTTGGCTGAAAAAAAAAAAGGCACATAGAGTCCAATTACTGGCTCTAAGCAGTATAAAATAATGTAAAATAACTCCTGATTTTTAGATTTAATTAAAATGAAAGGCTGAATTGGCACAGCCACTTCTGAGTTCTCAGTGAGTGGTAGGAGTTTTCAGCAAGGTCTATGGGAGAAACTTTGAAATTATTCTAGTTATGCTGGAAGACAGAGATCCAAAAATATTTGGCCTTGCTCACTGTGCTGAACATGTTCCTGTTCATGCTTTTTGTTGCTTGTTCCCAAGTGACAATGACACATTCACTTAAATCATGGGGGAAAAAATATGATTTTAAACCAGTTGATTATGAATCATACCAAAAGCAATCCAACCACCCTGTACTGGGGACATAAGAAAAATGTAGTTCAGCATTTACAGTTATGAGAAAAACCGAAGTTTGGAAAAGTAAAGCACCCAAAGTAGCCTGCAAGTCACTGTGTATTAATACAACCTGACAAGAGTAATTTCTGTCACCATATCAAACCATGTATTTTCCAGTAATCTTCCTTTATTTGTACCGAGGTTGTCTAGTCTGACTGATAGCTAGTTTGCTTGTTCATTCATGGGGTAATCTGTTTTGTCTTCTACATCTGTGTGAAGCTGAAGGAGAAAATTGCAGGTAGGCTTTTTGTACGGAGACGGGGGAGACAGAGTCTTTCCTGCTCATCTCTGTGTGTGAAAAGTTGCACGCTGTGTTAAAGGGAGAAAAGAAAACCTATGTTCTGCTGCTGTTTCAGGAATATTGCTATAACACCTTTCTAATGAAGCTCCCATAGTGTGGTGATGGAAGTTACTCCCAGGTGGGCTCTTGGCAAAAATGAATTTGAAGAATTCAAACAGCTTCTTTAAAAATCTGTTTATTTGTGTTATGTGCTACTAATTTAGCTTCTTAAATTTGTTTTTTTTTCTTCAAGATGGAAGAATTAACAGTCATCTGAGTGTAATAACCATTTTCCTAGCTTTTTGAATAATATTTATTCTAAATATGAGGCTATAACTGCAGTATGATAGTGTTTAAATTATTGAAGGGGACTGCAAAGCTATATACTGCTTGGACCTTTTGTTCCAGAAAAATAAAAAAAATTCTAAGCACTTGGACTTTCCTGAATTATATGTTTTCTGAGAGGGACTGTAAAACCAATCCAACCTTGGAAATCCTGGCCTCTTTGCCAGGATGGTCAATGTGATGTTGAGAAATGCTTGGGCAAGTGCATTTATGAAATGACATGATTGAAAGATGCAAACCTATCTACTGGCAGATACACATGCTAAATTTCCACTGTTGCTGCATCACTTAAGTATGCTTTGAAGTACAACTTCTCAACTTCTTCCATGAATCTTGCAATATTTAATGGGGTATTTTTTCTTTAAGTACAGTTCCCTGAAGTCACATTATAAACAATTCCAGCTTTCAATTGAATTCCTGTATTTCAAAAAATGTATTGAAAGACAAAAACAATAGAAGTTTGCTGCTCAAAAATCACACGATGAAAATAAAGACATATGGACAGGAATGGAGATGCCCCATGTGTTTGGCTTTATGGTTGTTTTGGTTTTTTTTTTTTCCATGGGAAGAAAATAATCTGAGTCATTGCTCTGGAAATATTTGGGGTTGGCACAACTACTGCAAACTACGGTACCATTCACCAAAGCAAATGGTGGTGATGTGCTCAAATTCCACTCTGATCACTTCCTTCATCATTTTCTGATGGACCTAAGCTACAGCTGCCACCACCCTAAATGGAGGACAGATCCATGTTTATTGAAGTTCAGGGGAGAGCTCATCTTTCCTCCTCTCCTTGTTAGAGTGGTGTGGGATCCTCAGTACTGCAAGTCCCTAATGCAGATGGGAAACGTGCACCTGCCTTCACTGAGGTGTTACTGCAGACTGACTCAAGGTGCATGAAGGTGTCCCACCCTGGGGGGCTCAGGGTGGCACCTGCATGCAGCAGATTCATAGCAGAGCTCCTGCCTACACCCCTGTCCTCCAGTTTGAGCAGGCTGAGGACACGCATGTTATTAGGTGCCAAAATGAAGAGAAGCTTAGATGTCAGTTATTTAAATAGCGTGACTCATCCCTTATCCTTTTACCTTGTACTCTGTCTTTTCTCATGCCTTTGCTGCTCTTAGGCTACAGATCCTTAGCTTTGCTAAACCTGCTGTTGGTATCTTCAAGGCAGCCAGATTGCAGGGACTTGCCTTCACTGGACCAGACACGTCTCTTTGATAGTCGCCTGGTGCTTTTTGAAATGTCAGTTCTAAAAGGCTTTTCACACTAAAAAAAAAAAAAACCAAACAATTTCTGGTAATAAGGCACTGGAGCTGGATGCTGTTAATGCAGAGCTCTAGAGGAATAAAAATAAGAAATTGTTCCTAGTTCTGTCTGCTTAAATAAACCAATAATATACCAGTCTAGTGAGGGCTTCTGGGGGTCATGTAAGGAGATTATCAGTAAATCTTGCTCCTGTATTGCGTAGTTTTGTAGAAATAAGAATAGGAATACAAGCAGTAGATAACAGAAATATAATGAACTGAAGAGGAGACAGCATGACTTCTGTAAAGGGAATTTGCTTCTTGTAATTCTGTGCAAATTTTGGAGGGAAGCTACTACATGGATACAGCAGATCTAGCTGGTACTTTGTAAAAAGCTCTTTGAAAATAAAAGTATAAGCTATATTTCACAGAAATATTTTAGAACCACAGTTATCAGGAAACAAAAGAAAAAGTGCTAAATGATTAAAAATAGGAAACAAAGAAATGGAATATCTGATTAGCATCCTTGTTCTATAGCAGCTATTACTGGGATGAGTCCTTCAAAGATCTGTTGTTGGAGCTGTTCAACATATTCATCAATGATCTGATTTTAAGTAGATGACAGAACTTGGAGAGATTACCAAGATTATTTACAGTAATCTGACCTGAAGCTGCCTGAAATTACTTGCAGAGGCTCTTTCAACACAGAGCTGCAACTATGAGGAAATGAAATTCAGCGTCAAGGAATGCAAAATAATGCATGAAAGGGGAAAGGAAGTAATCTTCTTCTTTCTGAGGGGCTAAAAAGCCTCAACATACTATTGGAGGTGCAGTAGATAATGCTTTTTAAATGTCAGTTCAGTGTGCAGTGGTGGTCAGTAAAGTAAAGAGAAAACAAGAAATACTGAGAGAGGAGTAGAGAGCAAAATCATAATTATCCCTGTGATTTTATAGATCCATAAACTCTTGAATCTTAGATACCCTGGAGGGTTCTGATAATTTCACCTGAAGGTTAGGGCACCTTTTTTTAGAAAAAAACCTCTTCAGTTGACATGAAAAAAGTGAAAATATGATGTAATTTAAAAGTACAGACTAGGAACAATACAATTACCAGACAGCAAGCCTGAAGTCCAGTTCCCTCCTTTGCCTCTTCTGCTGTTCAAGGGAAAGCTAAGTCATGAAATTGCTGCAGGAAGCTTTTAGATGCCAGTGATACGGAAAAAAGATTAGGCACATACATAGAAAATAAGACCTTTGGTAACTTTAAAGCCTTTATGCAACTTTCAATTTAGGAAGTCCTGAAACTCATTTTTCTTAGAAATCTGGGAAGATATCTGGCATGAAAAATGAATGGTCTTCGGTGGTTGCTGCTGGCTACTGTTAAAATGTGGTTCATTTTCCCTGACTGTCTTCAGCAAGACACCTAATTTCTAGCTCTGTACATTTATTTACAGCAAACAATCATCAGGGGATGGGAAGAGGGGAGGCTGAGGTGATTCATGCAAGCCTGAGATAAGCACCTAAACTAGGGAAGCTGAATTGCCCCTGGGAGGGCTCAGTCTCCTTGAAAACAGAAATAGCCTAATGACTAGTTTGGGCTGCTCTGCAGAAAGTGAGATGAAGTCTGTTCTCAGGGGAGTGTGCTGGACTAGAGGATGTTTCCTCTGTCTTATCAGGACAGCTCTCAGGTTTCTAAATAACACAAAAAGCTGTGCATCAAGGTAGATGGTACCAGGGGCCTTAATTAAAAATGGCCTAGCACAATTACAGTGGGGGTGTTGGGCTGCTTTCCAAAAGGGTCTTGAGCTCATTCAGCAAGGAGTGGCAAGGGATGGCTCTGGATGATCGTGCATGTGAAGGTGGGCTGCAGTTGAAATGGCCAGGTTCAGTAGTGTCACCTTCTTTTGCTTCCAGCCTTCTGAGGAAGACGGTGCTGTCTGATGAGGGGCTCAAGCGCTAAAAGAAATGGAAACAAATCCTGATGGAATAGGGAACAAGCATATTTACAGATTAACACTTAAATGTCTTCAATGAATGTGGTTGCATTTCCTGACTTACACCCTACACTGAGTTCACTTCAGTACATTCCAGTGGTGCCCAAGAGAAAAAATGTCATTAATTACATAAAAATTTGCTGTCTTTGAACTACATGCAGTAATAAGTAGCTCTGCAGTTTTGTGCTGGGGGTTCTAGAGCTGAGCACCAACACATGGGTTTGGTGGCATGAGCCAGTGCAGGAGCCCACTGAGGAGCTCTGAGGCGGCGTGTGCACATGAGGGATCTGGAGGAGGTCAGATTTCCTTGTTCTTGTGGTGCTTTAATTGGGTGTATACCATCCACGAGGGCAGCTTGCCTAATGCGATAACTTAAACATATAGTGGAGATTGCTTGCAGTGATAATAGATAATCTGCTTTACTAAGGGCCTAAAATGGGTACAGCATTTCCGTACAAGAGGCTAGTTCCAAGGTAATGATGCTCATCTATCTACCACTGCAAACATCTCTTCTGTGTTGCTCAACTGCCAGTTGTAACAGGTGAATAATTCTTCTTTTCTTGGTGTTCAAAGCAAGGTAGTAAAGAGGTAAACTCCCCAGCTCAGATTTAAGAAGGGTGAACCTCAATATTTATTTGTTTTACCTCTGACTACATCACTGCTTTTGTGAATAGTAGACCTACCAAGTACGTGCCTGTCTGGTTTTTAGTTTTGTATTTCTAAATTACCACCAGATGCTTTTAAAATGACATAACCATGGTGTGAGTGTGATCCCATGCTGCAGGGTGTGAAGGCATTAGTCACCGTGGGCATGCTTGCAGTGGAAGACAGGATTCCTCCACCAGCCCATGTCACAACTGATGGCCCAACATGCCCAGGGTTTTGTTGTTTCTTGCCTCTATCACTAACTCCCTGCAAACCCCTTACAAAAAAGAAAAATCACCGTATCATGGGGAAAGAGTTTCCAATCATCCTTTTTTTGTACACCAGTTAATTTGATAAAGAAATTAAGAGCATGCTATCACCCAAAATTTTAATTGAATTGTTTAAGTAGCAGTGCTGTGGGAGAGGATTTAAGATATGCAAAAGGAAAAGCTGTGTTTTTAAAAAAAACCCCACACTTAATCAGCTATCTATCATTCCCATAACAAGTCCCATGTAACTCCATCATATAGCTATTTCAAGTGATTGAAAAAAGAACTACTGAAGCACCCAGGAGAGAAAGGAGTTGCGAGATTGAGTACTTTTGAATTGCTGTCACAAACAATCTCATGTTGAAATACTCGGTAGTACAAATGTCATAGATATATCCCCAGTCAGCTAGCTTTTCATTAGAAATGGAGATATTGAAATCTTCTCATGATTCAATTTATGGTGCAGCAAGGTAACCTGGAGAACAATTCAGGACAAAAGGGAAGCCTTTTATAACAGGTCTTTTCAAGTTACCAGAATTCTGAGGTATAAGGCTGTTCTGCACAATTTTTCAGGGCTACTTGCTGTTTTCAAATATGTATTCTGATACTTAAAAAATAGCCCCCTTTTAAATGTTTTTTTTTAAATTAAGTTTTTATATATTTATTTTATTAATCTATTACAGACTCTGTAATGTCAAAACCAGTATGCTGTAATTACAAGTAGGCATTTATTGCTGCTGTTGCCACTGATGCAGAATGACTGACATTCAGAATTGGGGGCTGTGGGAGGTTTAGGTGGAAGCAAGCCTGAAATATTTCTTTCTGCAAGAAAAGGCAACCTAACCTTTTTAATAAAGAGATGCTTGACACATCACGAAAAAGCCAAGCCTTGTACTTGGGAAATTATTTCTGAACACTGACAACCAATCAGCTTAGCAGCATTAAGGAAAAACTTCCTTCTCCACCTGTTTTGGACATGTGAAAAAAAGCATTTCAGATGTGCATAGCTTCCGTGTGCAATTAGCCGGAGGATTGGCTGCTTGTGATTTTTGAATCATTCAGGAAAGTAACACCTGCTTGGCTTCTAAAATTGTACTTTCATGATAGCACCACCTAGTAATTATTATTCTGAGTCATCAGCTAATGCTCATTACCACTTCATAATAGCAGTATAATTAAAAATTCGGTGCCATATTCCAGTAAGGAGGAAGCTTGGAAGCTGAAGACATGACTTTAGAGAAGTTAGTTGCATTATATTACTCTACCACTAGTAGATAGCTACTCTATCTGTTGAATGGTTTCTGAATGGTCCTCAGTTATTCCTGTGCTAAAGTCAATTTTCATTTTTCCTGGTGTGTCTTGAATGTGGGTAAACATTGTGAGGGAAGCAGTGTCAGAGCAGCAAAGCTTGTCTATCCAAAAAGGGGGCTTTTGGTTTGGCCCTGGAAGAGGTTGGGGTCACATCTTGATGGAAATGAGCCCCTGCACTTGTGGCTTTGAAAGTTAGAGGGGACCCATGGAAGCAGTTGATCCCTGTCTGACAGGTAAGAGGCTGACTGGAAAAAACAGGAAAACTCAAGAAGTCTGAAATGGTTAATTTTGAGTTGAAAAGGCACTTTGTATTCTTTCTTCAGTTCAGATGCAGTTGTACCCATAATGTTGGTTTGCCTTGGTTTTTCTGTGAATAAAATTGGAGAGTAGCCAGTGGTCTTTCCTGAAGGATTTATTTCATCAATGAGGTGTGGGAGTGCTCATAAGATCTGCCAAATTCCAAAGAACAGCTTGATCCAGTGGATTGGCATTCTCTGATCAAATCAACTCTAAGAAAAAGACTTAATATCTATGAGCTGATACAGACAATGCTTTTTACCTCTTTATCATCCTCTCTTTACCTTCTCTCTACTAAATTAAATGGATTGGCTATAGTGTCTGTCTTTAAGTCTGGTTCTAAATAGAGCGTGTATCTCCCATCTGAGCTCTTACCAATGTAATGACATTAGATTCAAGCAGTCAATGTCAGAAACAGATACATATTAGGAAGTCCAGTGTTAAATGATGTAATTACGTCTCACAATTTCAACATGGTGCTTTGATGCTGTGTGTGTTGGAGTATCGTGTTTGCTCTCTCTCTCTCCACTTCCCTGGAGTGATAGTGCTAGCAGGTAAACAACTGTGACCCTAATGATCTTTTACATTACCCTCTTCCAAATTATATTCCAACAATGTGAACTAAATTTTGGGTCTGCTTTCTGTGTGACCTTGTTTGGTTACAGTTCAGTGCAATGGAGTTTATTGTACCTCGTGGTCCACATCATCATATCTTTGAACTTGACGTATGCTTTGTTCAGGTCACAGGAAAATTAATGGAATGATGGATTTGTACCAGCACTGTCCTTCTTAACTAGGACTTCCACATTCCTGGAAGATTTTTGCTTCAGGTTTTTTTTCTTATAAAGATGAGGAGAGCTGGTATATCAGGGATTGAATGATAATCGTTGAGAATTATGAGCTATTTCATCTGCTTTGTTAACTTGTCTGGCATCTGTTTTTAAACAGAACTGTTTAGTTATAGCTTAGTTATAAGATGCTTAGTTTGTTGAAAGACATCATGTGCCTTCTTTAACTAAATTTGTCAGGCTGGGGATATTTTCTGGGTAGGATTATAGGTCTGATTTTCCTAGACCTATATTGACTATTTTCTTGAGGATTCTGTATCTTAATTTTGTATGTTCTTCATTTTCTATGAATATATAGGTGCTCAAGATCAATTTCTTAAATGGTCTGCAGTTTCCACAGTGAACTTATTTTTAGTCCCTAAATATTGCTAAAACACTTCATGTTTTGTTGTCTGAAGCAGTCTTATAATGTGGTGTTTAACAAGTCTTCAACCTCAGCAGCTTCTCAGCTCACACTTATAAACTTGTGGGAGCAAATTATTTGGGCTGACAGCTCAACATTTTAACTTTAAAAAATGCTGTATAATGTCTTCTGTGACTTTCTCAGAAAATGGTACCTGCTGACTTCCAAAACTCAAGTGAAATACTGCTGTGGCAGGTTGAGAGGGAGCCTGAGTCTCCATTTCAGTGTGCCTGAAAGCCTCAGGTTTTGCAGCAAAAGGCTGGTGAATGGAAAGCCACTGCTAAAGTTGGGGCACCTGAGCCAGATACACCCAGCACCCCATGCTGTGCTAATGGCAACTTTAGGGACACATTTGCTCTCAGTTTTTCTGAAAGGTGTCTAATGAGAATATAACACTGACCTACTCACAGTCAGGGTGGCATGATTTGCTTGCTATTGCTATTAGTACCTGCAATTCAGCCATAGTCTAATCTTACAGATATGGCTTGCTTCAACTTAATTTAAGGTAATATTCTATAATATTAAGGGATATTTATGAAATGAGTTCTTTGAAACTCTTTGCTCCGCTCTTAGCATCAGTTAGTCTTGTTGAATGCTTTCAATCTTGAAACAGATTTCAGCTAGGTATAAAGAAAGCTGAATAGTGGTGCTAATTCAGTTGGCTCTGTGATATTTTCCTCTTGCATATTTACTTTGCTGTTCTGCTTCCCATTTTATTTAAATCTTAATGTTCTTGCACTGCTAATGAGTGATTGTTTTATTTAATGATGTATATGCTGGAGAGAAAAGAAACACAGTGGAATGTTACCTGAGGAAAATAGGTATCCATCCATCCATCCATCCATCCATCCATCCATCCATCCATCCATCCATCCATCCATCCATCCATCCATCATCTTTTTTAAAAAATTAAAAAAATTTCCCAACAGTATCAGAAAGGTGATTCTTGCACAAAACACTTGTGGTCTAACATGACACAGGATCTCCCTAACCTGCACATCCTTCTGCAGATATGTTCAGCTCTTTTCTGTTTGGTTTTTTTTTTTAACCTGCTTGGCAACTTGGAGCTGAGGCAAAGAAAGGAAAGAGAAAGACTTGCCAGAGCAGTGGGAAGAGAGATTGCAGGCTAGGAAAAGAGTTTGTGGTTTGGGGAGGGAGGAGGAAGCTGGGAGGTGGCTGTGCTCTCCCCAGCCTGGAGGAAACATGAGAGCTGCTGCTTGTGCTACCTCTGCTCATTTATCTTCTCATGCAGAAAAAACCAGCCTGAATTTCCTGATATGCTCCATCAAAATTTTGCTGCAGCACTTTATTTCACTCCCTTGTTCAGTGTCTTCAGTTTCTTAACAGAGCTGCAGCTGGGCCCTTCCCTAAAACAGCCTGAGAATTGATGTCGCTCTCTCTCCCACTTTGGCCCCCAAGTCTTCCTGCATTTCAAATAGAAAGCACTCTGTGGCAACATGCATATTTTTATCTTATAAGTAAGAGCTCTCTCAGTTTGCAGTGTACTTCTTTAGTGAGAGAACTGGGACAGAGTAGTTATTTCTGCTCCTTGAATGCTGAGCAATCATTTTCTCTTACACCTTCCTGCCTGAACAAGTTACTTCTCCACTGATGACAGTGCTCCTTTGAAGTAAACAGTAGTTTGCAAGGAAAAATCGTTATCAATATTGTGAGGCTGAGGTATGTGTGTGTGTATATATATATATATAAAAAACAAATTCTATTACAGGAGAGAAAGTTATATAAGAAAGAAATACCATCTCAGTGGTCGTAGCTTCAAGAGCTGTTGGGTATTATTACTGTTATCCTAGCTTCACAGAGAAACTTCCTGCAATGAGTTGTCCAGGCTTTTGGACAGAGATCAAATGACTAACAGTTATATTTTATTTTTAGTTTGGACTGGCATAGTTACTAGAAATATTTCCATATTGAAGCACTGCAAGATGCTTCTGTAAATGACTGCTGTGCCATATCCACACCAGTGCTATAGGCACAGGCAGAACTAGGACACAGGTTCCAGTCTTGTTCCAAACTTCATATCTCTTTGTGGTCTTGGGATCTCTTTAGCTTTCCCCTAAGTGCCTTTTTACTGGTGATCCTAAGGAGGATGTCTTCTTCTTCTGTTGCTCTCAGTGCTTGCATGGCCAAAGACAACTGAAATAAGTTGATTTATTATCTTGTTTTATAATATAAACAACTTTTTAGTTTTGTCTATTTTTTTTAAATCCACTTTGCCTCAGGTGCCAATTAACAGTGTATAGTACAAGAACGAGCACAGCTGACATCGAAGCATACAGAGGCATTCGTGGGAATTCCTTAAGCCATGTTTGCTGCTTAAAAAGACTTAGTGTACAGCTACTCCTTCAGTCACAGCACTTGATACTCGTTAGAGCCTTTATTTAGAAGGACTGCAATTCTTTGCTTCTCTGCCTCATACAGCTATTATTCTAATAAGATTGTTTACTGAAGAGTAGAAGTGAGAATTTCAGAACTAAATGGTAGATATCAGTCACTGTACATGGAAGAGTTACCTAGAATCTAAAAGAAAAATCCAGCCTACTGCATCTCTGTCCCTGAGAAGAAATAGTCTAGTGAGTCTCTGTCCTATTACCATGGTGGTAAAATTTGTAAAAATTATTTTCTACTACTTTCTTCTTGCAGGAAAGAGAGTCTTGGGTTTTAGTCCAACTTGGATCTCTTTCATTATCCCTATTACCTCCTATGAAAAAACAGCTTGTTTCTCCCTTCTCCTCACTCTTCCATATTGGATCATTTGAGCGTTCAGCAGCTTCTCACCTTGGCCCTGGTGATCTCAGAATTAAAAACTCAGCTGTTCTGGATGCTTTTCAGAGTACACTTTGTTCATGGGCAACAGGAGTCCTGCAACAAGTGGCTCTGAAGCCACAGAGATGTTGAGATAGTCCTTTGGGACCAGTGGTACAAGAATTGTTTAGTAGAAGATGCTGCTTTTGGAAGACATATGGAAAGAATCAGAGAAGTGGAGTTTGCTCCTGAGATGGGGGAAATGTAGCTGAGAGGCTGTAAGAGGTGTTAAAGAAACAAATCATATTTTTGCTGAATACAGACAAGACTTCTGGAATCTAGATTAGCCAAACAGCCTGAGACTTGAGGTGTTTTGTGTATGTCCTCTCTAAGATGCCTCAAAGGGATTTGATCATCAGAAAAAGATGCACATGCACCCTCTGAAGATGCTGCCCTCTGTTCTCAAGATCAAAAGATTATTTAATCTCTCTGAAAAACATCCAGTGCCCACTTTGCGTTTCAACGTGTGCATGTACCAGGTAAAAAAGGAGCCAGCACTACCAGCAGTTGGAAACTGGCCCCGGCCCTGTGTGCCAGTGTGATGAAACCAAAGCTCACCACCTTTGGGGCAGCACCTGCCTGTGTTTGCAGTGGCTTCTGTCCCACTGCCCAGGGATGCACCCCCTGAGATCCCCAGGGTGAAAGGCACAGTTGACTGAACTGCTGTGCCAAGCAGCACAGTTGATTTTAATCCATTCTTTTTGCTTTTATATACTGCTAGCAGAATCTTTCTCTGGATCCTTATGTGAATGCTTTGAAGATTCAAAAATGTATCATTGTAACTCTGTGCCAGTGAGGGCTGCTAGTCTCACTTTGGAGACATAGAAATGGAAGGTTGAATGACGTGGTCTAGCCCTGGTTCCTCTAGGATCTTACATGTCACAGCTCCAAATCATCATGCCTCGACCTTGGCCCCCAAGAGGGGCCATTTGATTTGTGGAGGGAAGAATAAAGTGTGAAAGTGTCTGAGGGAGTTAACTGGGGGACAAGAAGAAGGGGATATGGTCGTGTTTGTGTCACTGTGAGGCTGTGCCAGGAACTGCCTCAGCTCCCTGCTGCGACTTGTCTGGGAGAGATGCCAGTGGGTGCCCAGCCCAGTGCTGACAGGCAACTACTCATCTTTCATGCTCTCCTGATCCCTCCTCATGTGAAGCCTTATCCTCTGTACCACTGGCACTGGGCAGCAGCTCTCTGGCACACCAAGGTAGTGGTTCACTTCCAGGGTTGTTGTGATGGCCAAAATCTGGCTTCCCCAGGGCATGCAGCCTAGGAAGGGTGTCATGTCCACCCCCTCACTTTTTTATTCCATAGGAAGGATGTGAGCTGTAGTTTCAGTTTTAGACTGCCTTAGAACTGGCAGCCTTTCTTACAGACTGACTGGTCCTGGATGGTGAAAGATTGGTTGGTGTCATGTGATTCTGGCACCTTGGAAAAGGCCCTTTTGCCTGATTTATCTTAAGAGATTCTTGGAGGCTGTTAAAAACTTCTGAATTTTTGAAAAGTGACAGTCTTTTAGGCTGGGAACTCATGTGGTTCATCTTTTGCAGGAAAAAGATTGATGGTCTTCATGGTTTAGCTCTGTAATAGCCATTCATTCTCCTGAAGGAAATACAGCAGCAGGCTGCTTTTTACTTTGTCTCAGAAGCAATGTCCCCAGACCCCTTTCTGAACTTGACTCTATAAATGTCATTCTGTAATACACTAAAGGCCCTGGGCTTCTTGAGTGTCAACTGTAGTTTTAGTTTGTTTTCCAAAATAGCAAAAACTCTGGAATGTGTGTACTTTGTAGTACTTTCTTCAAGATCACCTGCTGACTACATTTACACCAGCTTCTGGAAAAACATGACTTGATCTTACTTCTCATATGTTCAGGCCACCTTATTACTGCAGGGAGCCACCTGAGAAATGTGTTAATGGCCATATGCCAGCATGCTCAGCTCTATAAAAACTGCTGAGATGAACCTGCTCCAACTGCTGAAAGCCAGAAACAACTATCCTCTTGTCTACACCAGGAAAACTACAACTTGTTAATTTGCCATCGGCCAGCAGCTGTTCTTGGGCTGGCAATGGTGGAACTGGTAAATGGAGCTTAGGCATATTTAACACTATAATAAAACATAATTTTGAATTACAGAGCAGACTGGTAATGCTGCCTATTATCAAGGTTGTTTGACACTTCCCATTATAAGACTCTACTTTCAGCCACTTACAAATTTGCCAATTTAAAAGCTTGCATTGAGATTTCTTTAACTTGGTGTCTGCCTCTTGCTGAATATTCTGTTATTATTGTTTAAAAAGAAAAAACAGCATTTAGCCAGAGCAACTCAGCTGTTTCCAAGAAACAGGACTGAGAAAATACCTTGTTAGTCCTTGTTAGAATTTAAGTGACCCTGTCTTTTAACAGCTTAGAGGCAGGATTTGGCAGCAGAGGGGAGCTGCTGTCACAGATGCTTGTGCCTTTTCTGTGAATATTGACCAAAACAGGTTGACATGCAAGTTCTCAAAACATTTCAGCTAACACCAGGTCTTTGATTCATGGTAGCTAATTTGCCCATAGAGGTGATGCCTGTGCGCTGTGCAAGTCTGGTCCTCAGGGAGGGGAAACTGGTTCCTGGCCAGCCCCAGGAGCCTGGGTCTGTGCACGGACACTGGGGACATGCAGTGCCCAGCTTCCCTATGGCTCTTGACTGAGCCTGGGCCATACAAAGGAGGGGAATGAAAGATTTAAATGGGGCAGAATGCAACAGTGTCTGCAAGACAATTTTTGTATGCTTTTGGGAGCTTTAAGGTGTGTATAATGTATGTAGAGGTCCCTATAGTTAATAGATGTGTATGCACCTATATACTGTTCACAGTAGCAGTTAGCTTAATACATTCCTTGTAACTGTTGTCTGTTAAGCTACAAAATTTGCAAGCCAAAAATCAAATTTATTAATAGTGCTTGTCAATAGATTTTTGGGTTTTTTCTGGATATAATAGTGGAAATCAGATTATTTATCATAAAACACTACAGGCAATCAACACTGAAATTATTTTTGCTGTTGTTCATTGTAGGTTTTTCACCAGTAACATGTGGCTCTTTAGCTGTTCTTTGGTATTCTATAAAGACACTGTTAAAGCTGGGTGCTACTCATGCCTGCATATTACTGCAGGTGCCAGTGAAATTTCAGTCCCTCCCTACAGCACTCACTGCCAGTGTCTGAAAGGAAAAAAAAAAGGAAAGCAAGGAAATCTGTGTGCTTTTAACTATGCTGCCAGTCCACTGCTTACAGTAGCTATGGCCTAGCCATCAAAATGGGCTTATTCATTCAGTTTTCTATTGGCCTACTTACATCGAAATTGTGGGAGCATCTCACGGCTTGTTTTGCAGAGCTCCTAAAATTGGCAGGCTCAGCATCTCTGGGTTGGCACACAAGCATTAAT
This sequence comes from Leptocoma aspasia, assembly GCA_013399835.1. NCBI lineage: Eukaryota > Metazoa > Chordata > Aves > Passeriformes > Nectariniidae > Leptocoma > Leptocoma aspasia. Next base: position 203,070 of record VXAX01006964.1, read on the forward strand.
CTTTATCTACTACATATCTACACCTGCAAATGGTGGGACAGCCGAAAGCCTACACCAAAGGGCTCAGAAGATCATGAAATCAACTATACTACTTATTTTCAGGCAAACTGGATTATGCTGGGGTTCAGCTATCCAAACACATGAACTTTCATTTGGTGATGGGGCATGGCTGAGGTTGCAGGAAGACTGCACTTAAATAAAATTTAATCAAAATTCATACCTTCATTATGCACTTCTCAGTGCATAATGATATCAGGCTAAGACACTTTAAACCTAAGGCAATTTTGTTTGGTTGGGTTTTCTTTTCTGATTGTCTGTTTTGTAAAACCACTTTGGGGTGAAGGTGGATGAGAATCCTTTAATGACCCATCAATAAAACCACTTAGCAGAGCTGAATAGCAACTGTGACAGGTGACCTTCCTTTTCTCACAAGTGCTCTATTAGTTCTCATTATCTTGCCCCTAGGTCACTTTTTATGGCCTTTCAAGGCCGTTTCTTTTTGTTTCCTCTGAAAAAAACTGCGTTTCTTTCCATCTGGAGATGAGCCCATGACATTTGTTTGGGGGGTATGTCACTCACAGGAGATGTCTTCAGAAGAATACCTTGTTTTCCATAGCAGAAGTGCTCTTATTGAAGAGGAAGCTGAGGGAGGGGAGCAAGGATGGTGGGAAGTGATGCCCTAAGTGTGTCTGATTCAAATGACACGGGGCAGTAAAATCCTTATCTGTTGCTGAATTCTGCTCCATATTTGAAGCTGATGGTACCACCTACCCCACCTTTTCTGAGCATGTTTTGATGCACAGGTGAAATAATCTGCCTCTCCTCTGGCTACCTGTGTGAAGCTCTGCCATTGCTTCAGTTTTTCTCCAGAGTCTGTGAAGTCAAGAAATGACTGTTGGAGCTCTCTTTTCTGTCCAGCAACAGTACTATTCTGGTTTCCAGGTTTGTATCCATACAGGTGCTGCTTAGTTTCTCCCAACTCTCTGATATCTGGGATTAGAAGCAATTAAATTCTTTCTCCTATGGTGTATTAGCTAAGTTTGTGACATTCATTGGATTTACTGCTGCCAAACAAGAGGCTTTTTTAAAAAGCCTGCATTACTATTGTTTTTATTCCTGTGACTTGTTCTGTGTAACTTGGATCTTTTCAACAATGCTGGTAGGTGGTAGTGATGAATAAATAATCAAATCTGTTAGTAAAATGCTGCATTTTGCTCTGATTTACTTGCAGATATTTGAAGTGGATATGAAATCGGGCAGAATTGATGTGGAAGGGGAGGGAGAAAGTGACAGCTTTTTATGGAGGTATCTGTTTCTTTAAAGTATACTGAGATGTTACACTGCAGTATTGTGATCAGGACGGTTTAAGACTGTCTGTATTTCATGTTTTAATAGTAACTTTTTCTTATCCAGTTTTGCTTTAGACATGAAAATGCAATTTCTGAGGTTTTAACAGGTAAAACAAGAAACTGCATGGAAAGAAGTAGAAGTGAAGTTTCTGGAGACATGTTTTCTTTTTCTAAATGCTGACAAATAACTCCTGCCAAATGCTACATAAAGGAGAAAAGGAAACATATGGCAGCCCAACAGAAGTGAAAAGATGAGCTAATCCAGCATCCAACAAGTCTTTGGATGAGACTATAATAAAACCAACCAGCCTTTATCATGCTTGATAGCACCACTATAATTAGGAGTCTGTCACCAGCTTCATAATGAACTCTTAGCCTTATTTTCTGGGGTTTATAGTCTGGTAGTAAGAGTCACTTTGGATTGCAACTTGGCATACTAGACCTCTCTGTGCAGAAGGCCCAAATCTAGCTTGCAGGTTTTAAATAAACTGACTGTTAAAAGTTGGGGGGTTGTGCCAGTGATGAGCGAGTTGTGCTTATAATCTGTCCTGAGTGTTAAGGAGTCAGTGTCTAGGGTGGTTTATTTGCCTTTAGCATGAAAAATGCAAATACATGGTTCAGAATCCTGTTGTGCTCTTACACTGCCTTGTAGGAATCAAGATTGTAAGGAATCAAGATTTTTATTTACTTTTTTTCCCTCCCTTGGTTTTATGATCCCTACATCTGCCCTAGCAGAAGCTGCTGCTGCAGGGCTGGGGACTAGCATTTGCTGTACTCTGCCTTAAAAACGTTCATGTCAGGAAACTCATTCTTTGCAAGTTAGGTTTTCAGTCTTAGGGAAAAGTCTGGCAGACAAGGCAAAAATCCAGCCTGCTTCTTTCTCTCTTCTTTCCCTCCATCCTTGAGGCTTAGTTAGCTGCTGGCAGAGGGGCTGGCTGTGCAGAAGATGTCTCAGTTGTGTACAGAGACCTGCAATTAATTCTGAATAAATGGGTCTAAGCTTCAGGAAGTGCCCAGTTTTTTTCTGAACCCAGAATGATTGTATATCTAATCCCAAGTACTAGAAGCTGAAAGGAGCCCTCTTTAAGTCCTATATGTTGTCCTCTCTTCCTTGCAGTGCAGGAGTTTCTCAGTACCTCAGGATGTATAATGTAGCTGTTTGAGAATGTTCACAGGAGAGAGGGCAGAGCTCTCACAATAGCATCTCCTCTGCAGAACATGGGTCTAGTAATGAAAGGTCAAATATTTGTATGCTAAGGCTGTGGGTTCAGGTTACAGCTAGATGCCTAATGAGATTTTCAGAAACATTGAGGCTCCCCTGCAGCCTTGTCTGCCAGACTCTTTAAGAGTCTGGCTTAAAAGGAATAACTAGGCAACCTCAATAACTTGAGCAAAACCTGATAGATCAGTTCTGTCCCAGTATGATTCAACCTTCTGACTTGTATGTAAAAGCAAAGGTGAACTGAAGTGTATCCAGTTCACATTTAATATACAGTAAATGTTAACTTTCCCTCCCAAGCACTTCAGGAGAGTCTTTGATGTTCATTTGATGAGGGTGAATAGGGTGGGAGAGGATTGATATTCATGAGGTGCTGCAGTAGTCCTAAGTCTAGCAGGTCAGGCAGCAGAGTGGTGCCTCTGAATCACTGTAGGAAAAAAAAAAAACTTAAAACCCACACATATGAGTGCTGGAGACCAGGGAGTGGGGTGTGTCTCATAACCCTCTAACTCCCTGTTGTACTGCTTCTGCTTGTCAGAAAGAGGCAGTCTGTGCTGTTTTTCTGACAAAGAGACCTCCCCAAAGCTCTACATTTATGAATTAGTAATTCATAAATTAGCAGCTGTAGGTTGGCAGTCTTTTCAGAGGGCTATGCCAGGTTTTGCTTTCTCAAATGAGAAGCTGACCCATAAAGGCTATGCCTGTAAACTCAAGAGTTGAGAAATCTTGTCCCTTGAAGGGACATCATGCTGTTGGGGTCCATCATGCCTTGTCTCTCGGCGAGCCCCATGGGAGCCAGGAAATGCTGCCTCTTGCAGATCCCTTGGCCCCGAGCCCTCGATCCTGCTGAGCCCCATTCAAACCCTGCTGGCACCCCTGCTGCTGACTTCTGACCTAGCTGGCCAGGGAGGACAATAGGAAGGAGAGTGGTAACATATGTGCCTCTATACACACACATTCTTGGCTTCCTCACCTATGTCTGCTGGCAGGCATGTGGTAGGAAGCAGCTGCTCACACTACTAGCTGCATTACACTCTTCATTGGGCCCTGTGCTTTCCAGCAGGAGCCACGGGGCACGGATGTGAACCAAACTGTGACAGCCTTCTGCAGAAAGAAGGAGAGATGGTGTAAAGAACAAGGGAGACAAGGCAGGCAGGGACCTCTGCTTGGCTCTCAGAGTGCAGATGTGCAAGATCCTGGCTTGTGGCATGAGAGGGTAAGGAGGGACCTTTACCACTGGGGTCCCTACTACTGGCTACTTGGGTGGACATTACAGGAAAGCATGGGGTGTATTCTAGTATTCCTGTAGGAGAGGCATGTTCAACTTCCAAGAGCAACACCGTGAATGAGCCAGATTCACTCAGCCAGCCATCCTCAAAAGCCACGAGCCATGTAGTGCACAGGAACTGCTCATGCTAACAACTTGATATGGGCACTGAAGACTGGTGTCTGAAAGATTAGTGCATAAACATGGAGGACCTGGGTGGGTATGGTTTTGATCAGCAGGAAAAAACCAAGCTGAGATATTCAATCAAGAATATAAAGCTGATCACAGAAGGAAGCCACTGTACAATTTCATTGAAAAGAAGGCTTGTTAGAAATTCCATTAATTAGAATATTTTTCATCTCTTTCCTTCATCTTAATTTAGAGAGAAATGTGGAAGCACCTTCCAGTTTTTGTTTCACAGCAGAAGCTTGCATAACCCTTCAATTGGCATTTTAAAATTACAGTATAAATTACAAAAGGAAAAGTTGCAGTTGATTTGGAAAACACAATCTGTGTCTACAAAGTCTTCTGTTTTAAAATGCTCATTTATACTCTTCTCCAGAAAGTGTGACAGCTCATCTTACTCGCAGGGCTTTCTTTTAAAAAAAACTGTGTTGTTTAACATTTTTTTCTAAAAGAAAGCTCCAAAATAGAGGAATCTTGCACCCTTCCCTTCCCTTCCCTTCCCTTCCCTTCCCCCCACAGCTTCATCACAAGTCCTATCCTTTCCATGCATATGTAATTCAGAAAAATATCTAGATAAGCATATTTAATATTACCTTTCTTGGAACTTAAGAATTAATTACTGGATGCTTAGCAGTAGCTTCCTCTTCTGCTGCCAAGTAAGGCAATGGCTAATTTCAGAAAAGCCTGTGAAGAAAAAAGATCAACTCTCAAACAGCAAGGATAGACTCTGGATGTTTATCTTCACTAAAACATACCAACTGTTCCTCTCTTCAAATAAGATAATTAGGTATTTGACTTTTTTTAACATTTGCTACCAAATACTACTTATAAAAACCAGTCTTTGCTCTTTCTTTTCATGTGATCCATGGAACAAATGCTTTGAGGAAGCTGTTTTTTTCTGTTGCATTAATAGTCAAACTGTCATACTTCAGCTATCAAGCTATGAGGTTTCATTTTTGACACTCTTCTGGAGCTAGTAATTTTTTTTAATTACCTAAAATGCACTTTGGCATAACAGTTGAGCCATGGAGACTGAACCATTCATTTGTTTTTCTTAAGCTTCTGGGTTCCATTTTGAAAGTTCTTGGGGTTTTGGCTGTCTCTGAGTTTGACAAAACTATAGAGTGAAATAAACAGACAAGAAGGAGGAAAGCAGCAATTTTGCCACCTCTGAGGAAGCTGGGTGGCACACCACCGACTCTCCCAGGAGGCAGATGTTTGGGGAGGTAATGCTGTGCCATCCTTCCTGACCCATGTCTGAGGACTAAATGCTGCCTATTCACTGGGAATTTTGCCTTGCCAGTAGATGCCTAAAAGTTTTGTTATTCCCTCGCATTCAAGTGCTCAGAGGGGAAAGCTATTGCTTTTTCTGTTGCTATAATCTCCTAACAGTAAAGGAGCTTTAAGTTCCCCATCCCTCTAGTAGCTCCCCTGAGGCTTCAGAAAAGAGTCTCTGCTACTCTGCTCCCCTCTTCAGTTTTTTCCAGTCCTTCTGCCTCTCCAGTCACCTCCTCTCTCATTTTTCAGCTGTTCTTTATGCATCTTCCAAAGAACAGAAGTCTATATTTGGTGTGAGTCTTGCCTGTCTTGTTAGTGCCATTGGTAAGCTTATCATGGAGCAGTTAAATTGTCTCCACTTAGTAATTTCATTCTGCTGGTTTTTGATTGGAAGGAGAAGGAGACTGTTGCTATCTGTTTTCAAGCTCAAGAAGTGACCACTGAGATACATTAGTCCCCAGCTTATTTGAAAATACAGGTTTTGGCAAAACCAGAAATACCACGGTTATTTTTAGTAGAACCCTTCATTTTCCAAAGTTGATGATTTTGGTTTTCCATTTGCCCTGGATAAGATTATTTTTCAAACCCATTATACATTTATAGTTGTAGTGGTTTCCATTTAGAAACTGAAACCACAGAGTAGGGAAGCAGAGGAGCCCTGCACATACTCATCATGCTGTGTGGACCGACCATTGTAATGGTGTGTAAGCACTGCAGTGCTCTCTCCCCAAAACTCTCTCAGTCTCAATCCTTCACTGCTCACCAAGTGTAAAGGCTGGGAACCATTTCTGGGTAAGCAGAATTATTTTTCAGGAAGAGTTTTGCTTGCAAGAGAGGGAGAAGGTTTTTACTTCTGCAGGAAAAAAGAGGAAGCAATGAGGCCTCAGAACTGAGCAAAAAATGGACACATAAAAGCACTGTAGTTGTGGATTAAATCAACACAGCATGCGTGTTTTCGATGTGTGCACACATGGTAATAAAAGCCAGCAAAAGTCTTCATGGGATTTTACCAAGAAGAAGTTAATTCACATGCCAAATCCATTTATCATTTATTTGGTTATGTGCCACTGTGCCTTATGACCTTCTCCAGGCTGTAAGCAGTGAACACTTTCTCCCCAAGTGCATACAGTTGTTCTGTTTTTAATCACTTCCTCGCCACTCCACTACTTATATGTTTTGTGGCACCAGCAGTTTTTCCTCTTATAGGGAAACTTGGGGGACATTTCTTTAAGAAATAGAAGTATTTGGAGAGAGAACAGGATTTGGTCTAGAAGCAGTTTGGGGAGATTTTGAGGAAAATTTTGTGACAGGACTACTAGTACACAGGACTACTCAGCTTCTACTCCTTTTTCTAATTAATAAATTCTTTTGTTTTTTCTCTACCCTGTGCCTTCTCCACATGGCTTTCCCTCCACAATTCTTCCAATTAGAAAGGGTAGGTTCTACAACCACTCATATATTTGTGGTCTACCTGAGGAAGCTGGCATAAGGTTAAGTTCTTCCACAGCCTCCTCATGCTGCGCTAGGGAAGGTGTCATGCCTCAGTTGCTCTGTCTGAACACACAGTCAATTCAGGTCTTTCCTGCATTTCATTGATTTTGCAGTTGTTCCCTTCATTTCTGCTTGAAGATATAACACACCTTGTGCTGCCAGCATTCCCTAGCTGATGGTGAGAGGTGCTCCCCTTTGGTCATGGAGGTGAACATCTAGTTTTGCTTTTATTCTTCTCTCATCCTCCAGAGACACAAGAGTTGACATCAAGAGCTGTTGGGCAGATCACGGCTCCCCTTCTGACAAGTCTGTCAGCTGGTCAGAATTAGCAGGGATAGTTTGAATAATAGGCTACATACCTGGCTGCTTTTGGCAGATACAGGCAAGGGAGGAAGCATTATCCAAATGGCTCTGCTGGAAGCTTTGAAGGTTGGTAATACCCACAGGAGTCTGGACAAGCACTGTGCTGAAGACAGTCACTGCTCCAGCTGGTGGAAATGAAACTGGGAGATGGTGCTTGGCTACAAGTTGTGACTAGTGCTTGTGACTTGTATTATGGCAAATCTTTTCTCCTGGTCTGTGCTTGAATAAGTTGGGTAAGAACATAGTCAAGGAAGTGTGTACTTCAAACAGAGGGTTGTGTTGTGTGCATTCTTAGTTCTGGTATGTGGTTATGAGGTCCAAGAGGATTTGTCACAACTGGTGGCCATAATTTGCTCTCTGAATGTTCAGAGAACACATTATTTTAGAGAAGATGAACACTGAGGTCACCTCAGTATAAACCTTGGTGGGTGGAGTACAGCAAGCATGTGGTTGTGCCTGAAAAGAAAACTTGGTACTATGGGAAGCTGATCCACAGAACATCCAACTGATGCTTTCTGGAGAACCTCAAGATAACAACAAATGCAGTCATCAACAGATAATTAAGTCAGGGTAAAGGTGTAAAAGGGTCTGTTGATCTTCTCATAGTCTAGTTGGACTAGAGTGCTCTTCTGGCATGGTACAGGCATGCATGAATATGGATTCAGAAGAGGAGGTAATTCATTGGATTTTCAGTCTCTTCTGTCAGGAAACAAGTGCCAGGATGAGAGGAAATTACCTCAAATTGCACCAGAGAAAGTTTAGATTGGATATTGAGAATAATTTGTTCACTGAAAGTGTGATCAGGTATTGCCACAGACTGCCCAGGGAAATCACCATCCCTGGAAGTATTCAAAGGCATGTAGATGTTGCACTTGGCTATAAGTTTAGTGGTGGACATGGTGGTGCTGGGTTAATGGTTACACTTGGTGATTGTAGAGGTTTTTTCCCCAACCTTAAAGGTTCTGTGATTCATGAAGCATTGTGAACTGGAAGGCCACTACATGGTGGTACTTGCAGAACAAGGAATTTGATTACTTTCTGCATCCTTCATCAGCAAAACCAGAGGGAGAATTTTCAGCTTTTCAGACTACTTCTCTGTCCTCAGTGAAGTTCACTACCAACTCAAACTGCTTTTTTGTGGGACAAAATTTTTGTCCTGTGTCTGTTTGTCTATGTGTGTGAGACAAAACCACACAGACACATTTCCTTCCTTTGTACTCTTTTAATAGTTTTTCACAGAACTGATCCAGCCTGGGCTTTTTTCCCCCCTAGTTTTGGCAGCCTTTTTGTGAGTTGAGTTGCTTCCATGCAGCACAGCTGATGATGGGCTGTGGAGCAAGGACACATCAGCAGTGTAAGCAGAGAGTGCTGCCAGGACCTTGCTGTGAACCTTCAGCCTCATCTGTCTGTTGAGCTGTCTGTATGCCTTTGCTCTAGCATCTCTGAAGTTCTACAAAAAGCACTGCCATGGCAAGAGTGGTCACTTCCATCAGAGGTATGGAAGGTGTAGGAACTAATCCCTGTGGAAGAGGAGGAAGGACTGAAAATCCCTCCAGTCATCACTGTGTTCAGAGGATCCCTTCCATGGAGTAAGGCTGTAAAGCTCTGCTGCCTGTCCTCTCAGTGCCATGGTGTAAGAGATAACTGTGCTCTCCTCCAAAGCACAATGATGAAATCTGTTTCCATTGCACAAAGAGGAATTGTTCCCTTTAGCGCTGAAGGAGCTGAGTTTCCCTGTGGGCCCTAGCTGTAATTTGCCTCTCTTGCTTTCAAAGTTGTCTGTCTATTTTGAAAAAAAATTTCATTTAAGTCTTCATTTTCTTTGGAGCCTGCCTTCAGACTCAGCAACAATAACAAAAAAACATCGAACAAGTGAAAATGCAGGCTTGTTCCTTCCTTGATTCATGGTGGTATTTACCAAGAATGTGGTGGGACTTTGACTGACACTTTCCCAACAGGAGAAAAATGGATCCCCACTGCAATACACATATCTCCCAGTTAGCTCAAGTGAAAATGAGCTCTTCAAGTATTTTATTTCTCTCCCAAATCTATCATTAATTCAGTTCTGGTATGTTCTTCTGGCAGTTCTCGGATCTACTTCCTCTCTTGCATTATAGTCAGCCAATAAATCCCTTAATTTTGGAGAAACAATTCAGGGGGTTGAATTTTGGTATTTTCTCTGGACCTTAATTTTCTGTCAAAGTAATGTATAGTCTTTGAAGTTGAGATCAGCATAGGTTTGGTCTCCACAAAAAATGATTTGAAATAAAACCTGTTGTGATCCAGTGGCTGGCTTTTGGATGGAGTTTTAGGTAGTGGAACTCATGTAGTTTGGTCTGATGTGTATTTGATATTATCCATGGAACTCCAGTATCTGAAATACGTGTTGAGAAAGCAGAGTGGGAAACAGCCTTGTCTGTCCCAGCATTGTCTGTCTGATCATGAAATCTCTTGTTGCCTTTTGACACCACCAAAGTTTCTGATGCAAACCTGGACACCACTACAGTGAAATTAAATCTCCTGATAATATGCTGGCTTTTCTTAGGAACTGCTTAAAAGCAAGAGGCGGCAGGCCTGCAGAGAGTGTAGTGGATGGTTTCTGGTAGTGTGGCACAGCTGTTGCAGGTGCATTGCCTGAACAGCCAGATTACAGAGCTCCCATTGCAGGGTCTGCACTGTTCCCACCAGGTAACTGCTGACACTGCACATGGTTCTGTGTTTTGGATCTGTTTCATGCCTTGTTCTCCAGAGGCAAGTCACTCTAGTTTGTGAAGATACCTCAAAAGAGAGGCAGTTGCTGTCCAATGAACATGTGTTATTTGGCTTTACATACGAAAACATTAGCTAGGGTTTTCTTATGCCTGTTGGCAGAAAGGTGTTCTTTTAAAGAAATGCCAATAATAATAAAAACTACTTCAAATAAGGTCTGAGTTTCTTGACTACAAGTGGGAAATTATGTAGATTACCAACCCTGAGAACCCTCTGATACTCCGTGTCATGATTAGAGGGTGTGCAAGTCTATTTGAGGACTTGGCTAATTTAAACTACTTGAGTTCCATAGCTAAATTACTTCAGGTAATGCTTGACAGCTGTGTTTTCTAACAATGAGGGCTCAATATGTTACAGAAGATGTAGTTCGTTTGCTGTTTGTGTCCTTCTCTCATTTTAAAGTAATGCTTGCACTAATGACTGGTTTGAAGCCTTTGAAAAGGGGATAGTTTTGCTACTTGTATTCCATGTTACATGACTAAATATTGAATAGAGGTTTTCCTTTTGCTATGTGACATGGTCTGATTTGTTGGCCTTCCTCCCACAAAATAGATAATTGGAAGATAAGATGGCAGCTTTTTTAAAAAGAAAGTGCCTGGGTTTTGGACTCAATTTAAGAATCTTTTACTCCCTGTCTGTACTGCATATGATTTAAACCACATTTCCTGAATACACATGGAAGTTATTTGAAGGCAAGAAGTGAGTCATGTGAAATGTGGTGTTGTAGAGCTAACCATGTCTGTATATATATATATTTGATATTTCTTTTATATATACATATTACTGGATACTAATTCATCTCACTAAGACATACCACAATAACCTTAAGACCCACCATGACAGTGTCATCCCTTGTGGCCCATCTAGCATTTGTGTTAAGAAGTTGTCCCTGCCATCTTCCAGAAATCTGTTTTGGGCTGCCTTTCCCTCTTCGAGTTCAGAGAGGTTGAAGTCTCCCTTGAGAACTAGCATCTGTGGTCTGGAGACTTCCTAGAGTTGTTTACAGAAGACTTCATCAACTTCTTCACTGTGTGGTCTGCAATAACCTCCCATCACACTGCCACCCTCATTGGTCTCTCTTTTAATGCCAAGCCACAAGTATTCACCCAGGCTATTGTCCATGCCATAAATGAGCTCCACACATTTGAGCATTCCTTTCATGTAAAGGGCAACAATTCTGCATTGTTCTGTCTGCTTAGGTGGATTGCTCTCATAGTGTCTGTTGCTCAAGAGAGTTCCATGGTCATAAAAGCCACATCTCTGCCTGAGGTACCAGTCATGGATGCCAGACATGGATTGGCAGGAATTATGCACTCCTACCTGTGCTTTTCCCTTTTGTGTTTAGGATCAAGGAAAGCATTGCCTGGACTCCAGCCTTTACCCATAGAGCTCTGTAGTGATTCTTCAGTTCCAGGTCTAGCATGGCAATATCACCACTGCCTACATGGATGAGCAACAAGGAGTGAGAGTTGTTGCTATAGAATAGTGAGCTTCAGTTTTTCATCATTCCAAATTTGGCACCCCACAAATAAACTATCTCCCATGACAGCATATTGCATCAGTAGATGGGTGCCTTTGAGCCCTAGAGAAGGAATCTCCAGCCACTGTCATCCAGCCCCTCTTTATGGTGTTCATACTTCATAAAGGCCTTGTGGGCCTTAAAACCCCACTTCATGGAGTTTGCTCCTCATCCCAGGCTATTGTATCACAGAACCAGTCCTGTCCCTATTGCCGTGGTTTGTTCATTAACAAAGGACTCTTGACAATAATATCAGAAGGCTAAATATGATTTATTAACATGACTCCATAATTCAAAGGATTTTGGGCTATTATCTGCCCAGCACAGAGTATCTGAAGTTCCTGCTTCAAGTTTCGTCTAAGGAATGTTAGAATAGCTTACACAATCAGAAATAACAACTTTTCACCTCATAGGTTGAAAGGAAGAAAACCTCTATCTCTCATTATCAGGAGATAGGCAGAGAAATCCAAATGTCCTTGAACACACATTAGAGATTTTATTTACAGAAACTTATACAGAGTAAAAGACAGTAAAAGAATGTTTTCTCATGGGAAGATTTTTTTGCAGTCTTGTATACAGAGAAACTTATAATATGTTCTTGCAACATGTCCCTTCAGACCTGGGGGCAGAGAAAGAGTCTCTGTCCTGCCCCAGAAGCCCCAAGCTGCCAGCTGCTTAAGAGTCTACATCCACCACACAGCTTCCCTCCTTCTTCGCGTTGTATAGCTTGGGCTCTTGCTTTTGCAAGACCATGAAGACCCTGCTTATCTCCTGTTCACCCTCCACTCTCTTCCTCCCACAGCCCCCTTAGGTTGCACTTGGCCCTGCACTTCTCTGGGAGAGACCATGGAGGAGGTAGGGGCAAGCACCTCCCTCTGGGCTGCCACAGTGCTATCTCCAGCCACTCCTGCAAATCCTGAACCTGATAATTCAGGTGGGAAGGCTGAAGTGCATAACAGCCCTAGGCATCTTGTAGAAGAAGGAAAGATAATTAATTGCTGAGGATTCCCTACAGCACAATGTTTTACCACAGTCTCATTGGGACAGGAGGATGTGGTGTAGCTCTCCAGCAAAGGGGGCTGTGCTGGGCTGGAGGGATCCTGAGAGGAGAACCCTACTGGGTAGCCAAGCTTAATTTTTCATAAATAGTGTTTTAAAAGGCTGGTCCTGACAAGAGTGAGAAAATATTTCTTGCTTTCTTGTCTCCAGGCATCCTATTAACAGGTTTGGTGCAGTCAAGATCTCAATTTCAAGAGTATAAAAAACTGTAGGGTTGCTTTTTTGTTTTGTGAGTGTTTTTCCTACAGGGTATACTGATACCTTTCCTGGAATCTTTTTTTTTCTAGTTTTTTCCCAACCTCAGTGTCAAAAAGAAACAAGTGATCCAATTTTGATAAGTCGCTTTTGCCATTAATGGCCACCTTTGAGATAAGTTTTTAAGCCACTTGAGTATTCTCACATGAAAGTCAATAGTTTGTTCTGTTGGTATTGGGTGTTTTTTTAATTTGTGGAGTGCCTTTTCTTCATTCAAATACATGTCTCAGCCTCATCAGAATATTAATAAGTAGGTTTTTATGCATAAGTATTTATTTCCAAACCCAATTTGCAGCTGTTATGGTTTGTTGGATCAGCAATTTCATTTTTTAATGAAAATTCTAAGGAGGTTTTGATTATGAAACTCAATGTCTTGAAAAGAGCTATTAAGTTTTAATGTATCAATACCTGATTTAAAAAAAAAAATGCTTTTAAACCTTCATACCTGTTGAATTTATCCATGGTACCTCTAATTTTAAAAGTCTGGATAACAGAAGGCTTCTATCCCCATAATCATTTGGAAAATAAATAAATAACTTTTGGGTCTAATTCAGACTCACAAAGGGAAGTAATAATCTAGAACAACATGTAGGATGATTCTTCAGGTCTTTTTGTGTTCCAAAAAGCCCTTTGAGAAGGTTTTGGGAAACATTTTAAAAGCCACTGGTCCTTCAGCATGGTGGGTTGATGTGATCCTTTTAGCATAGGAGATGGCGTTACCCAAAATCACACAGTCCGACTGCCCACTGGAAGTGCAGCCCTTCCCTGAGGTTTCATGTTTGAGGCAGTCCTCCCACATGAGCTCTTGTGAAGTGGAGAGAGGGGGGAAGGCTTCTTTGGCCCTGCATGGGTTAAAAAGCCCCGTGCAACACTTTGGAGGAAGGCAGGGGAACAGTGTGGCTATTTGTGTGCCCACAAATGTGGCGAGACAGTGGTTTACATTTTGCTGACAAATGACTTGGTTTTGATCCAGCTTAAGTTGGAAACAAAATTGTAAGCTCTAAGTGAGCTGGATCCTACAGCTGTTCACCACATCTGGGCTTTTGTAGGGCTCCCACCCCCAAGCTGCTCCCATAGGAAGGCCCCGCGCATTCTCCTTAGACAGATTATTCAGCAGGATCCAGTCGAAAACTGGCTTCGTGTTTGCTGGGGGTTTGTTGGCCCTGAGACTGGCCTGTCTGAGAGGAAAACATTCCTGGAAGATGTCTGGAGAGCCCATCCCTGCGACTTTTTGCTTGTGTCAGTGCTGAGAGCTGGGGAAGCCATTTTGCAGTGCACAGAGCAGTGTGTGCTCTACCCCCTCTTTGGCTGTGCTGGGAAGATGAAGGTGAGAGAGAATTGAAAGGAGAGTGATCAACCTCCACTGAACCTTTGAGGTTTTCCTGATTTGGGTGGTGCAGTTAAAAAGGACATTATAGGCTTGCCTCGGGTACTGTAATACATGTTCTATTAGACCTTTTTTAGCTTGGATCCAGGATCCAGGAAAGCTTGGATCTCTATCTTAGCTCTGGCATCCTCTCAGCCACCTTCTCCTACTGACTCCTACTGCCCAAAGAGGTGATGCTGTCCCCATTCTTCCCTTTATTGCCTCTGCAGATTGCCCGTCTGCACAGTGAGCCAGCTCAGCTGTTGTGCAGCCAAACTGCACCAAACCAAAGAAAATTAGGTTTTTGCTAGATTAGTGAGTCAAATCAGTTTACTTCTGAGGGCCAGCTGCGAGGAGGATGTGAGACTGCACAGTGCAGGCTAAGGGATGGAGAAGGTCCCCCTGCCTGGTGGTGTGGATCATCTGGGTCAGCTGACTCAGAGCTGTGCCCAAAGCATTCCTTCTTGGGTATCCACCAAGATGCAAACTCAGTGAAACCCGTCCTGTAGACAGACCACACTGATCTCTTTGGGTCTCTCTCATGTGTTTTTCAATATGGGTTCTTTGAGGAATATGCTTTACTTTTATGCAATTCTGTTGAAAGAGACAGTCAAGCACAAGAGGACAAATTGGTTTAGAAAACATTTCATTTATCCCAGTGCTCATAAAAGTATTTGTCTTATAACCTGTAAAAATGGATGGATGCTAGAGAAGCTATTCCTATTTCCTAGTCATGCTGAGTGCAGCCACTGTCAGCACAGGTGATCCCTCACCCTCAAATATTAAAGCCGAGGCTGTGGCAAGTATTATTCTTCAGCTCAGTAATTCTGTATCTCACAGTAACAGCTTCCACAAGTCACTGACTGCTGTAAATGCCATGTCTCGCAGTAAAATGGATTTTAAAGAACGTTCTTTTACCTCATTTGGTTAATAAAACTGAACAAAATTTTGAAAAATTATTTCAGGGAAAATGTAAGTCTGCTGTATCACTATGGAAGAAGAAAAAATGGACATGTATCGCTTGGGGGATGTGATAGTTTGTTTCTTTTGTAGAACCTTCTGTGCTGAAAAATATTGCACAGAGACAGTGCTTCCGACTCCAGTAGGGTTGCATGTTATTCTAACGTTGTACTGCAGCTCAATCTGAAGGCCTGAAAACCTTTCCAGATATTTTATGGGAAAGATGCTAAATTCTGTGGCAGTGTTAACCATGTACTGCTGAACAATTAGACTGGACTTTTAGTCTTCACCTGGAAATGAAAAAAAAGGCTTGAATTGAGCATATTTACAGAGTGTTTTGTTAATAATCCTTCTTTTCTAGCAAAGATTAAAGAGCTAGCCGGCCCTTGCCATGGCAGGAAGCATTTGTTGGCTAACTGTAGCAAGAGTTAATGAATACTTGGTCTCCTGCAGACACTGCTGTACCAAGAGATAACAAGAGGGAACACCAAGCATGCCACCTTGCCTATCTACTTACAGTAACTCAGCCAGCTGGTGATTAAAGCCATCCAGTTTTAGAGGGCAGCTAGAGAAATGCTCTGGAATTTCACGCTGAATTGATTTAGGAAGTTACTGTTCCAGCTGTCAGCTATGTTTCTTTAGCAGGGATGGCTGAAGGAAATGAAAGTTGACTTACCCCTCATGGCAGTTCACAGCCCAGTATGCTAACTTATGCTGAAATATGCTGGCCATCCTTTTCCAGAGATTGCAGCCTCCAGCAGACGGGTAGGATTGACAGTATAGGGTGGCATCTGCCACCAGGCATCAACTACTTGGACTCATATTCCCACACTACATTATGTTAGGGCTAGGAGACTGGTGTTTGTGGTATCTCACTAACAATTTCACCAAAATTATACAGATTATATATTCACATCAACAGAGAGCATGCTTCTTATGGGAAATAGTAAGCTATAGCAGATGCAATTGGCTCTGGAGGCAAACACGTGCACATGTCTGACCACACTGTCACAGACTTCCCTCACATCCTTAGGAAGGGCAAGGGCATGTTTTAGCTCACCTCTTGAAAGAGCCTCTGCAGTACTTTATTTTGAAGGAAGACATCCAGGATTTGTATTTTCTTTCCTTTTGTTATAGCATGCTGTGTTGCCTGTTTCAAGCCCTCTTTCAAAACTGGGCTTTCTGGTGAGGTTAACCTTTCATCACATGTAAAGCAGGGTTTACAACGCCTGTATTATTGAAGGTATTCTTCTGCTTATTCACAGAAGTGGAGGGAGGGGAAGGCTTTCTCTCAAGTCCCTAAAATAAACTCAGGTCAGACAGGTTTTGAAGCTTCTAAAAAATTAGAGGAATGTGTTGCTGTTAAAGGACTAGTTCCACAGGAATTCTGCATGGACTGCTGTCAGTTATTAAGGGTTTTTCCTTCTGTGGGATCTGATCCCTGGGAATAAACTGCAATAATTTTGCAGGCTAGATACCATTTGGTGTTTTGAAGAGTATATAGCTTTCATGAAACAAAGTCTTGTTTAATCTTAGCAGAAATTGTGCAACATGTAAGAAGGATTTACAAATAAAAATCAAATTACTGCCTTTTTTCAAGATTTGCCATTTCCTGTAAAGTGTGATGGATTCAAGTCATTCCTATGAACTCCAACAGAGGCACGCATTCATCTTCTACAAATTACTTGAATGCTTTTTAGGTATCTTTGATTTGTGTCCTGAGACTGGCAATGAAGACAAAGTTATGGAGGGGACAATTGCCTGCCAAAACTCTTTTATAGCTATGTGGTTTGTCAGTTTACTGTGAGGTTACTTACCATTTTCTCCTTAGTATTTTCTAGTACTGTGGAAAACTCAGGTTATTCATTCATCAAAAATGTTGAAATAACTACTCTATCATTATCTTAATAACCTGGGTCAATGCAGCATGTGTGCACTGCTACTGATCAGTCCTTCCATCCCTATAGCTGTCTGTCAGAGTGCATGGCCTTGACCCTCAGAAAATGCTGGCAATTGAAAAAGACTTTATTTCCATGCAATTTGCCTCTCTGAAATGGTTCTTGCTTTCTGCACTGTCACCCACTGCATACAGCTAAATGGATAAACATGAAATTGTTGTGCATATCAATATGATGCACATGCCAGAATGTGTCATGTATAATCTGAAATTACCAGCAGACATGTATCTGCCCTTTTTCTGATTGTTTGTTTGTTTGTTAATGGATTTCTGTGCATATGTGTTTTTGGGATACAGGTATTATATAAGTTAGATTTTTTCATAAACAAATTTAGTGCAATATATTAATTCTGTTTTGAGTAGCTTCACCTCCTTTCATTATATAATCATGTAATAATAACTAAATAACACATTTTCTTATAAGTCAAATAAATGTTTTTAAAGTTCTCATTTGGAAAGATGTCTGCAGGTGCTACATTTTCTTTAAAGCTGTCAGTTTGGCACCATGAAGTAAAATAGAAAAAGCAAAAGTATGCATTTTTTAAAGATTAAGTAATATAAAATAATACTTCAAAAATAATTTCATTTTAATAACCTTCATTCTTAGAAGAATTGCATCTTGTAGTTCTTTGCTATTGCTGTGTGATTGTGTGGTGGGTTTTTTTTTATTTTTTATGAGGTAGGTGTGGAGACCTTACCAATCTTTGCATTATGTTCACCAGTTAAAGACAGTATTCGTTGCTCCAAACTTATAGTAAGTTAAGGAGTAAAAGACTTGGTCCTAGCACTAGTAAACTGAAAAACACTGGTGAGAACTGAATTTTTCTGCAATCCTTTTCTTCTGCTCTTGGCAGGAAGCATGACTGTGGTTTACATGCATTTTTTCCCTCCCATTTCTTTTGCTGGTGGCCATGAATGCCATTACTTCCATTATCATGTTTCAGTCAGTGTGCCTTCCTGAGAGAAGGTTCTTCACACAGCAGTATATTTAAATATGATTCTGGTCAAGGCAGGACTGTATTTTTTCTGTTGAGCTTGTGGCTCAATATGTTGAATTATTGAGTTTATTGGATACTTTCTGAATCTAGAAAATAATTTGATTTTCTGACCTGCAAATAAAAGCAGACTCCTAAAAGAAGAGCTTTTATGAACATATTGCTTTGAAATAGCAGAAGTCACTTTGAAATAGTTTCTCATTCTGAGGTGGTTTAAGAAACAAGCTATTGTGCATGACAAGTGTATAGATTCTCTAACATCCCTTTCCTCTAAAGGTGCCTATGCAAGTCTGACCACTGCTTTCAAGGGGAATATTTCAGTCTTTGAATATTGTGTATATGACTTTGAAATCTAAACATTTTGAGCACGTGGCAGGGTAACATCATAATTCTCTGACCACCTCTGCACTTTATGTACAGACTCTGCAGTACTAATGATAAATATGTGAAGACATATATTAATCCTTGCTCTTACTAGAGCTGACTTTTGTGTTTGCTTCCCAAGGAAACTACCTAGATGCATTTGATGTTTAAGAATTGCTTGTAAACATGTAAAAAGCTATTTCTATGCAAATTTGGTATCCATGGCCTTTCCATTTTGCAGATTTCTTGGAGTCTCTGAGGACTATAGCTATATTACAGCTGTGCTGTAAACCATGGTAGAAACCTAAGGCTTAGCTTTCAACCCAGGACTTGGCTGAGCTCTTCACAGCTGTGTGAAGGCAGCCACATCATGTAATACAGTCATCTCGTTAGGTAATCAGTTGACCAGATACATCACTATTTAAAAATTCATTGTAGGGAAAAATCTCTTCTGATTCTAATCTGTGGTTCAGCTGTGATACTAAACTTAAAATCAAGCAAGTGTGTGTATATATATTTAGATGACTGACTTTTGAATGCAGGCCAGACAGAAGCAATTTGCACATTGAAATGTGACAAGCTCACAGAGTAGAATTTTAATCAATGAGACATTTTAGCTCATCTCCCTGTATTATTTGTACTTGAAGACTAATATCAGATTAAAATGTGGCAGACTTGCTCTTCCCAAAGGAGAGTTTGGAGGGAGTGTGTAAAGACTCAGGTGATGAGGCTAGACACAGTGAGGACAGTCTGCCCCATTAAACTGTTAATCAAACTGGTTGTTTATGACAAGAGGTATCTCTGTAACCACCTTTGTAGTATAAACCAAAACACTGGCACTCTTCCATGTGCCAGTATGTTCTCAAGTTAAAATTAAATTCCAGAGACACGATTACTGCTAGGCCTTCGATGCTTAGCTTTATGGAAATTAATTACTTTGTTGCTTTAATTTGTGAGGTTAAATGATTGTTGTGTGGAATAGCTGGCTGTTGTTCTCTGTTACTAGTGTCACACAACTTTTCTTGCAGCCACCACCTGTCAGAGGACTTTGGTGAAAATATCCTCACAACACTTCACAACACAGTGTACAGTATCCAAATTCCAACAAAAATAGGTATTTTGCAACTGCAGAACGTGGTTGTCTTCTTGAAAGTACCTGGACAACATCCTTTGACCATCATGTGTGTATAGGTATCATCCATCATTCCTGGTATTTTTAGTACTTTTCATATGAAACTTACTGTTCAACTTTTCTAACCTTAACCAACAAATATGAATTAAAATATCCTGTAATAAGAAGGAATTCTTATGTACTAAAAAGAAATATGTGTTCATTAAAGGAACACTGAGATCACTGGGAACTTCAAAGATGAATTTGAGGCAGAGAATGATTGACTTGTGTTAATAGGAAAGAAAACTTTATTCCCAGCTGGAGAGGAAACAGGACTGGCAGAAAATCTTTGAAGCATTTGTTAATAACAGAACAATCTTGTCTTTGGGGTTTTGTTAAATGAATTAAAATCAGCTTCCTTTCTCTTAACTTTCTGAATTAACAATAAGAGATTAACAGTATTGCAACAGAATTCTAAGCATTCTGACTTGATCAGTTCTTTGTAAGTGGATAAACTTTATTTTGGCCAGTGTTGAACAAGTAACTCATTACAAATAAGTAATTCAAGATGATGAAGTGGGTTTTGCTCAACTGCATTAGTTAAATACATTCCATACATTTTTCTCCCCAGAGACTGGGCAAGAGAGAAGAGCTGCCATGGCTGTTCTCTTTTTGAGAGTGCTTAGAAATTTCTTAATTATAATTATAAGTCCAGAAAAGCACCAGAATGACGAGTAGGTTCTCAAAAGTTTCCAAAAGTTTTACCTGAGATCTCAGGGTGTTTCAGAGATTCTTCAAAGAGAAGCAGTTATAAATATGAAACTGCAGAAACCATGTGTATGGTTTGGCAAGTAGAAAACCTTGCTGGGGGTTTTTGTGTTTATCACAGTAAATACTCAATAATCATCAATAAATCACTTAAGCTGATGGTGACCTTAAACCATCTTCAGGGTTTCAGCTTCAAACATATCTTTTACAATACTTGAAGCCCAGAGTGCACGTGTATGGAATTGCAGATGAATGTTGTTGCATCAGTAGTTCAACTGACACTGTTTCGTATTCAGATCATGGCCTGCACAACTGGTAGCATGCCCCATGAAAGAAATTATTGTAATTGTCATAATAAAAATAATTTAACAGACTGGTTTTTTTTTATAGTCAGCACTTCATAATTATTGGTTTTATTGTGTTATAAGCTGGTTAAGTCAAACACACATATTTGAAATATAAGTAAGAATTTTTAGGGGCTCATAACTCAGTATGCATTCAGATAATTTTTTAAACTGAATTAATACTTTACGTAATACTTTACCTCACATACTGTTCCCTTGGGATTAAGAAATAAAGTAATTACACAGTAAACATACACTCATTACTGTAATCACTTGTTGCAGTTTAACAGTGTCCATGAAGATATGTCACTTCTTTCTGAATTATTATGGTAATTTAAGTTTTGGGTTTTTAAGTCTACTACCCATCACAATTGCTAAGCTCCACTGTAGAACAGAAGGTAGTTTGGGTAATTGGTATTGGGTAACTGTCTCTGCTAAATAGGGAGCAGATGCTTAAGAGATATTGGTGCCACTGGTCCAGGAGTTTGTAGTAGGGTTTTAATAACTTATTTAAGGTGGGGTTTTTTTCCTCCCCTGTGTAGTTTTAAAGCAATTGCATCTTAGCTGTTCCCTTCTGTGAATATCATCTCCAGATCAGGATGCCATAAATACTAAGAGCAAGACAGCACACAAGTAGTCAAACATCCAAAACTATACAGAAAAGAATAAGGAAAGAGAAACACATAGCATCTCCCTTCATCACATCATGTGGGAGTTAAATAATATATCATCATTTAATCTCACAAGGGAAATACAAAATGTTTAAGAGACATTGTGAGAATACTGTAGTTTTGAAGGATATACTCATACTCAATGATTTTTTTTTTAAATGGAAATAAAGCAATTAATCAAATTCCCCCGAAAACAAACATCTGAATTGAACACTCCACATGCCTGTTCTGTATTTTAGTATCCATTTTTCTTTCAAAATTCAGTTTGTGATTCAGTTGACCAGAGGGATGGAGCAACTTTCCTATGAGGAAATGCTGGGAGAATTAGGATTGTTCAGCCTGGAAAAGAGAAGGCTTCAGGGTGACTTAATTGTGTCCTTCCAGTACCCAAAGTGAGCTTACAGGAGAGATGGGGCAAGGCTGTTTACAAGAGCATGCAGTGACAGGACAAGGGGAAATGTATTAAAATTGATGGAAAGTAGGTTTAGATTAGATATTAGGAGAAAATTCTTTACTGTGAGGGTGGAAAGGGACAGGAACTGGGAAGCTGTAGATGCCCCATCTCTGTCAGTGTTCAAGGCCAGGTTGGATGGAGATCTAAGCAACCTGGTCTAGTGGAAGGTGTCCCTGCCCATGGCAGGTGGGTTGGAACTAGATGGTCTTCAAGGTCCCCTTCCAACCCAAAGCAGTCTAGGATTCTAGGATTCTGATGAGCTCTTTTTGACTTTCAACTTGTGACACAGATTGTAGCTGCATGGAGAGCTACAATCTGCACATCTGACTTCAGATGACCTTGTGGTTTTTAATATTGCGAGATGGTGTTTGGCCTTCATTGTATCCTTCTGCATCTTTTTTGCATGTTCAACTTCTAAGCTATTTAGTCTCATGTCTAAGGGTTTGTTGATACAAATCTTACTGCTCTTGTTGCCCATGTACCTGTTTTAATTCTGTGGCCTTTTTCAGGACATGCAGACATTTTGAGTTTTGAATATTTTGAGAAGGAGCAAGGTAATTATGTAGCTTCTAGTTAGTTTCTGTCTTGCTGGTAGATCCTAAGGTGCCCCTCTAAATCTGCCTTTGTCTTCTTCAATTTGCACTGGCCTGGTTATTCTGGTGTAAATCTGTGAGGAACCACTCCTTGTCATTGTATCCTAATCCTGTTTCTAACAACATTCCAGGTCAAAGGCAAGAATTGATCTTCCCAAAGCATCTTAAAAGGATGACACTAATGCTCCCCTCAAGGGACTCTAAAAGGAGATGCCTGTTTATTTCTCCACCCATATAACATGGGGTAACTGCACAGAGAGCAGTTCTTCCCTCCTCCTCTTTTGGCATAGGGAGTTTGGGAGCAGTTACCATGGCTTGACAGAAATTTGGGCAGTTGTACAAGTGAGTAGGAGAATCTACTGCTCAGAGAACAACCCTGACCCTGTTATCAGTAGGAATCCATATCTCTATTTCTCTTCTGTATCTGGCTGCACAAAAGCAAGCTCTTTTCTCCAAAACCTAATGTGCATTGTCTGCTATTTAGGGTAAAATGCAGACAGCTGCAGAGAAAAATAGACTGCATTTTTAAGTTTTGAAAATGTGGTTATGTCCTTTAACTGGACTTTGCAAGGGTGTGACTGTTTAAGTGCCATTGCAGTGGAGGCAGGTATGTACCTGGCTAGTTTTTCAGATCCTGAAAATAGTTCTGTCCCACATCTGACAAGTTTGTGTGGTACTGGCTCCTCCAGGGATTTGTAGGTTTTTGAAAATTCAAGATGATGCTTAGTGTATTAGGAAATAATAATTTACAATAATACTTGAAATTAAGGCTTAATTATTCTATGTAACCAAACAGTTAATGAGTTTTCCAAATTAAGAAAGTATCTACAGGTACTCTTATGGTATCTGTATCTCTTATGGTATATGGTATTTCTTATGGTACTACTTTAGATGTAGTTCTGACTTGAAAAACACGGATTTGGATTTAAAACCATGGTTCAGATCTGTGTCAGGATTTATTGTGAGCATCATGAAAACAAAGGCAAAATTCTCTGTGTTTGTCTTTTAACATTTCCATTGCCAAGAAGCTGATGAAAATCTGGATACACTTTTGAAATTTTTATTAGGAATACTTAATAATTATTGTCTTAAAGCTATGGATAGTTGAACACTTTTTGTTACTTTTTAGTTCTTGTAGAATTATCAGTGGTAGCTCCTTTAAAATGTCACATTTACTTGGGAACAAACCAGACTGAGAAAAATGCTATTGTCAGGCAACTCAAGGCAATTAAAATCTCAGTTTGAGAAGTGATATTTAATTGCTTACAAGCTTGTAAAACAAATTTAATGACGTGCATCAGACAAGCTGATAGCCTCCACTTAAAATCCTGTGTACATAGGATGACCTGTGTGTCTGGCCTGAGATTGAACAGAGAAAAAATATAAAAGCTCAAGTTTTCTCCTGCACATCACCATGGAGCAGCTGTGTTCTCTACCTCCCTGGGGAAGCAAATGCATTTGCTGTCTGCCCCACAGTCCTGATGGAGAAACCAAAAGAGAAATTTAACCAAGGTGGGGGTTGAGATGAGTCAAAGGGCTTCTGACCACAGGAATACTGAGTTCAGTGCACTGGCTGAATAGATATGCTGTGCTCTACCTGCCAGATACACCAAAGTAATAGTTATTAGCAGCTTTATTTTCATGCTGTTGTAGAAAAAGAAGCCTGATGTTGAATTATGTTGATGAAGATGGATAGTTTAACTGCTGATGGGTTCTCATGACAAGGAACTAAATTTAGGTCTTCACGTGTCTTTGCAGGAGGGAGTGGGTTGTTCATTTGTTTAATTCCTTGCTACAGGATTGCATTGCAATCCATAAATAAACATGCTTGCCCAGGAGCAACATCTGTAAGGCATAAGCACAGTGTGCTTGTCCAGAGCTTGCTGTGGAATTGGACTGTAGATGAGGAGAAGGTGGTTTGAAAAGATCAAAGTAGACACTTTTTTAGGGTGTAAAGAAAGAAAGTACATAATGGGAAGTCTTTGTGTACAGAACTGGAATGAAAACTTTGCAATGAATGCCAAAACATAGACAAGGCCCCCAAATAGTGCTCTGGGAATAGGAGAAGGGATTATGTTGTTGCAGATGCAGAGCCAGCAGTTGAGGCTGGAAATGTGCATCAGTGCTTTTTGCCTCTGCTTTTTACTAAAGTCCTGATTCAGATCTCCTGTGTAAGGCTCTGACTCCCAGCCTTGAGCAGATGCTGTGGGGTGAGCTGCAGCATTTGCTCCTCTCTGGCAGCAGCTTTGCTCCTGTGTGGGAAATGGAGCCCACCAGTCAGGGCTGCTAAAAGCACATCCCTTTTCCTTGGCTGCTTCACTTTGCAGGCTAGTGTGGAAATGAAAATAGTGGTTTATGTTCCAGTGTGTCACTTTATTGTAAGTGCTTCCCAACCTCATTTTATATTGAATTAATATATAGACCTTATGATTTTATTTTGGCATTAACCAGCAATATATATGTCTTGCCTGAAAGATGAGCAGCTACCTACCAGTGTTGTAGATATTTGCTTGTCCTTGTAACTGATTGAATTCCAGAAATATATACACTGTGAGAAAGAGATACAACCCTGTAGAGTTAGTGTTGCTACTCTTAGCATATCTATAATGTACATGTACACACACAGGAAAAATACATAGAAAGAGATACATATGAATCTAGGAAACTGCAGGTTTTCCTTATAATTCTGTATTGTATGTTTCTGTCCTTATATGTATGTCTTCCCTATAAAATACAAGTTCCTTTTCCCCAGTATTAAACTGCTTGATCAAGACTCCTTATCCATCACTGTGGAAGATGGAGATATATATTATGGATAAACCAAATTGAACAATAATTGAACAACCGTTCCTCACAGGAAAGTTGGGAAACTTTATAGGTCATCTGCTGCAGGTGTTGCTCCTTTTTAGCAGGAGGCAAGGATAACAGCGGTGTTACCTAGTGAGAGTAAAAAACAAACCTTTTTTTAACTGAAATTTCCTTAGATTAATTTGCAGGAGAACCTAGAGCAGTAGGAGTATAGTGCTACCTTTCCTCAGAGTCGTACATGGCAGTCCATTGTTGTAGCTGAAAGTTGTTCTCCATATGTCCTGTCCTCTGCATAATTTTGTCATGCCTGTTGATCCTCCCTCTTTATACTGGTTCTACTTTAAATGAGCTCTGCAAAAAAACTTGCTGTCAGGTCTGGGAAATATAATGCAACACCTTAATTTTCTGTATTACAAAATGTTCTGAAATGCTTTCAGAGGGATCCCAGTTTGTGCATTGAGTCAGCTGGAGTAATTAGGGCGTGATGCAATTGTTTCTTTATGGGCCTGAAGCCATCCCAAGAACCACAAAGGCTGATTTCTTCCTTGTGAAAGGTTGCTTTAACCCTTGGCCAGGTGGGTGTCATGGGTTTTGTTCAAACACTTTGAGTTCTGAGACAAATGGAATCACAAGGCCTAAAGTTACTCCACTCACAGGACTGCAGATCAACATGTGCCTCTCTAAATATTTGGGAAGACCAAACATTGTTCAAGGAATGTGATTTTGGGGTGGGGTTTTTTTGCTACAGAATGATAAAAATACCACTCACAGAATTCTACTTGGCGAATCAGAATCTGAAACTATTTATTTTGGCCAGCTTAATATGTTGTTATCCTCCATCTTCCTTCTGGAAAATTTTGGCCTTTTCACTAGTTCAATTCCTTGAGGAGAATTATTTTGGACTGCTGAGAAGAAGAGCAAAAATCTGAAAAGCTATTTTCTCTCAGATGGTAAAAGGAAGTCAGTTATAAATTTGATTATTTGTGCTACGTGCTTCTTGTTATGATTACAGTAATTCTGCATTTTAAGAGAATTTATTAAACTATGTTCACAGGCACACTTTGGATGTTATGTTTCTAAACACTTGTCTGCTTTCACTAAGGTAGCATTAACTGTTAGTGGTCTTTCTCTCTGAATATTATGGGAAAATAATTTTGAAAATTGAAAAGTGCTTGGGGGTTTTGAGTTTGCTTTTACTTAGAAGATCTCAGACAGGTTAATGGAGAGATTTTTGCAGGTTGTCCATGTAGAAAAGGTTCATGCACATTTAACATCTTTTCTCAGAAGCCTGCAGTGATGATTTTAGGTTCTGATTTCTTTAATGAATACTTGAATTTATCAGCTAAAGACAACACATTTACCCTCTTTGCAGTTCTTTTCAAGCCTTTGGCTATTAAAGTATAGCAAGGATGTGGTGTAGTGATCCAAATTCAAATCCAATTTTAAACTGTTTTGTCAACATGTCTGTTGTCTTCTGTGTAAGTATTCTTACTACTGTGTAAGTACTCATGCTAAATCTTCTATGGATAGAGTGGGAAGGAATTATCTCCTACTTTGCAAACATAACTTGCACATTTTTACTTTTTCTCTAAAAAGGCAGAGGTATTGTTGAATACCTCTCCCCAAAGAGTTGAATGGCCAGTTCCTTAAAAATCATTTTGTGACCCAAGACGCAGGCATTTTTGTGCTCCCTCTGAACACATCACTAGCTCAGATAAAAACCTGACCTGAATTGATATGTGCCAGAAATGTATCACCAAAGACTGGAGCCTAAATAATCGGAACACATTGAGGGCTTTCACCTTTTTCTTTCTTTGCTTTTCTAATAAATATCAATTTACCCTGATGTTCTTCATTACCCCTAGATTAGCCAAAACCTTCTTAAACTACATAATTACTAGCAAATAGTGTGTGTAATGTCAATTTATACATGAATAAACACATGTAAATTCAAACAAATGAGGGTCTTCACAAACCTCACATAAAGAATATTCTGGCATGAAATACTTTCATAGTAGCATTTCATCCTTTTTTTTTTTGTTCCATGCTCAAGGCAGATTCTCCATATTCCAAGTACAGCAGGCCTGTATTTGTTACTGATTTTGTTTAATTTTCAACTTTGGACCCAAGCTGTTTAAACAGATTACTCCCTGTTTTTATCTGAGTCAACTTCCTCATGCTTTCATCAAAGCAAAAGATATTATTTGACTTTCTGTCTCATAACACAGCATTACAAGAGCATCATATGTTAAGTGACAGTGATGGATTCTGTATCAGGAAATGGCCATTCTGTCTGCATGTAAGTCTCTTGTAACAGTTCCCCATCAAAGATAAAAAAAATCTCATTTTTTATTTATTTGTAGTCTATTTATTAGTATTCATTACAGTTGTATTTACTCGTAACTGAAGCTAATACATTTCAGAACTAGATTAGGTGAGAGTGTTTGAACTGGAATAACAATGTGTAGGCATAATATGATTGTATCCTGGCACTGATCCTGTACCTTAATGTACCTTTAACTTTCTTATTCCTATGCACACAACATTTGTGAACTGACTAACAGCTGGCAATGGAAGGACACTTTCTCTTCAGACTGACTTGCAGTGTAGTTGTGATATTTAATGGTAACTTGCACCAAAACAAGCTTGTGGCACAAATTATGTTTTCTGGTGAGATCAAAATTTCTTATCTTTCATGTCTTGTTTATAAGAAGTTTAATATGAAGATAGCAAGTTGAATTGGTTCTCAATTGACTGAATCTGTGGAAAATACTTGGAAGACTCTGCTGGGAACATACATAACTCTGTCTACATTTGCCTTTCAGTCGTCTCTGCAGGAAACAGTTGGGTTATAGGTGTAGAATGGGGTTCCCTCAGCAGGCAAATCAATATGGACAACAGCAAGTGCTTTGGGGATACTTAACATCATCAGGGATTGTGGTGTTGACTGACTGCATGTGCATCTCTTTTTCTGGGTTCTCTTGGGCTTTATGCTCCAGGCTGAATAAGTGAAGTGTTATGGTACCACTGTAGGTTCTAAAGACAGTTTTTCCTGTGGAGGAACTATAGCTATTTCCTACCTTTATGTAGACTGTGGTACAAGTACTTCAAATTGCAGCAAATACATCTCCCAGACACAGTCTCAAGGCTCAGCTGAGCAGGCAAGGAAACTCTTCCAGGGCTTTCATGCAGGAGGCACATGACTCCTTGTGAGCCATGCAGATCTGCTCAATGGCCAGGCTTCTCTTCACATTGTCTTTCTGAACAAACAGCACTTTATACAGAGACCTCAGTGTCATCAGCCTGGAAAGAGCAGCAGTGCAGGTGATCTCGTGCTGCCTGCACTAAACCCCAGAAGCCCACCACAAATTTATCCTCCAAATGTGGGTCAAGGATTCCTCCCTGTCCTGAGAGGCCTGGATGACTTGGACTGGACCCAAGTGAAGGAGGGAAGTGCACAGAAACAGGAGCTGCAATAAATTCAGGAATGTACAGAAATAAAGCATACTCATCTGTTTAATTTTTTCAGGTTAGCCACTTCAAAAGAGCTGCTGCAATGATCAAGGCACTTGAATTTATTGAAGGAGTGCTTCTGGTATGGCTCAAAATTGAATACTAATTGGTTGTATTTCTGTAGGAAAATCAGCCCAAGCCTGAAATTGCTATACTACTGAAAGATGATGTGCCTCAGCATTTGCTTAGGCTGTGTATAATCGAACATATGGACACACTGCAGTCTTACTGGCAACCTGCAGTAGCTCTAGATATACTTCTGTACAAAAATGAAGCAGCAGAATTTTAGTAGTAGTTATTGACACCTATATGTATATGATGAAACTTACTTTTCATAATTATATATTTCACAGGCAAGATATGGAATAAAAAGTGATAATACTAAAATTAGAATATCAGTACTGACGTGGATGTTGAATTGTTTTTCTGATAGTGGTCAATAAACAAGTTAGGAAGTAGCTAATATTTTTGCTGGCCAAATTAGATCTGGTTAAGTTAATCACAAGTGGCATGTGTTTATCTTCCATAGCATCTCTTTAATGAAAGTTTTGTGTATATCCTGAGAAAGAGATATAAATGGACCTGCAGGCATTTTGTGTTAGTATCAAGGATTTATATATTTTTGTGATTTTCACCTATACCACATAATGGTATATAGAAAAGAATAGCAAATGTGATTATAATGATCTGAACAGGCTCACTCTTAATGATATACAGCTACCTTCCTATTTTTTTTGTCAAAGCCTTTCTCTAATATAAATGCGTAGAATCTTATTAAAAAGCTGATCTCATTAGGTACACCATCAGTATTAAAATAGTGTATCCTAAATTTCAGTCATTTAGAAATTATCTATAATGATAAGAGAATAAATGAGGGGCTCACCGATTAGTATAAATGTCTTAGAGGAACAGAAAGTGCCTTCAAATATTTGATTATATATTTGGGTTTTCTGATATATTTTTTCTTTTTTTTTTTCTGAAGTACTACCAATACTTTAAACTTTTTGCATAATACTGGAATATTTGAAGCTTTTTTATCACTTTGGTGTGCAAACCAAATGTAAGGGGAAGAATTGAAACATTTAAAATTATTTTAAAACAATCTCGTTTTAGTTTTTCGAGATGAAATGATTGACAATTAAATGTAAAGTCTTAGGCTGTTTTTGGTCTTCTGCTGCAACACTGTTTGTTCTTACATGTGCAGTGGGATGGAGTTTGATGCAGCATTTAATCCTTTTACCCACTTCATGGTACATTGCGAGCCTTCCTATGAAAACCCTGTGGCTGTGGCTGTGTACGACCATCTCCGATCACCTTTGCTAGTTGGTTTTGCCCATATCACAATCAAATGGTATCACACAGTGCTACAGAGTCCAGTAAAAATTGAATTCCCAAATTCCATCAAACTGGTAAAAATCTGAAGCCTCAAGTCCTGCACAGAAGTCTCCCTCCATCATGTGAGGAGCATTCCAGTCTCGGGCTGCTTTAGTCCAAGGCGAGTTATCTTGGAGCAGCTGGCATTTCCAGCTTCCAGTCCTCCTTCTTTGGGTTGTGCAACATCTGGCGACCAAAAAATGTTTCACTAAAAAGTAGCATTAGAATAGAGTCACGTGCTGTGTAAGGGACAGCTTGGAAAGAAAGCAAGTATTGTATCCTCTTGTGTGCAACATTCCTGTGCTGTGGCCTGGTTTTGCTAGTAAAAGATGCAGCATGGTTTTAAATTTGGATTATTTTGGTGGTTTTGTTGTTTTGGTTTTTTTTTTTAAACAGTGATTCTTAGTTTTCACAGAAATTTAAGCAAACTGAGGCTTGTTTTGGCCACTCTTCAAAGGACACTGCATAATTCAGACGTAAACCTTTTTCACTAGGGCACTGCATAGTGAAGATATCCATCAATTCCTTATCGCTGCTAAACCTGTTTCTGTTTTCTGCTAGAGTGGGAAGCAGGGAAAGAGCAGGGCATTAGAGCAAATGGTATATTTTTTGTAATACCATGTGTATAAATATTGATGCAGTGGTGGTAGTTTCCATATTAAGTGCCAGCAAAAGTTTTTTGAAATCTACTTTAGAGCTGTAGGTCAAAAAAATGCACAGTAAGGCAAAAAGGTGAATAAGCCATTTAAATGGTGAGGGTTTAAGTGGGGAGTTGAAGGGGAGCAGGGAGAGGCATAACCACAGACTCATGTATTGCTGTGGGAGCAGCAAGGGGCCCAAATGTATTTTTAAAAAAACATTTAAGGGCAAAAGGTTTATTTTTCCATCTCAAGCAGTATCAAATTCCTCCCTCCTTAGTGTTTGTAAATCTTCCAGCATTTTTAGAAATTATTGTTTTATGATAAATGTAACTGTATATAATAGGTATATATGATAAATTTACACAAAATTATGTAATTTTCAGAGATAGGATAAAAGCCATTACTGCAGTATGAAAACACTTTTCTATCACCTCTAATAATGTTTTCCACATCTTTCCATTTGAAAAAGAAGTGAAATGTATCAGCATGAGGAAGCTGTTCATACTGGTTCTCAGCTGTGGATATGTCAGTGGAGATAAATTCATGTCCTCAAATATTACCCTTTCCTGAGTACCAATTTGCACGCACCTTAAATTCCACTTTGACAAAACTAAAGCTTTCCAAGGTGCTCATCTGCTCCCTCAGCAAGGTTTTGAGGTTTCACAGTGTTTGTACAAGGAGGTTCAAGGCCTGTGTGACTAAATAAAAGTAGCCCAGCTGCTGTAAATGGCAGCTTTTCTTTGCCTTTCTTTTGGAGGAGCAGAGGTCAGGGATATACATTTATTTTCTTTGTTGATGCAGGTTTCCCTGCCCTTCCAGCCCTGCTCCTGTCTGCTGGCCAGCTGGGTTGTTAGTGGCTGGTGGCTGAGGAGCAGAATCTGCCTTTTTGAGTAGAATTTGCCTTTCTGATCAGACTGGTCGGTGCACTTTGCAGGAACCTTCTGAAGCTGGAAGTCTAGCTGTTGTCCTTGAGTCACTATTTTTTATAATGTGTACAAAATCTGAGTAGGCTTTCATTCAGTTTGGGGTCCAGGTGTGAATTAAATGTCCTTTCTATCAGATTTATTTATCCCTCAGCCTAGAAAACTGGGAGGATTATCCTGCCTCTTCCCTCAAACCATTGTGTTCAAGGTTTTGTGTAGAGTTTAAATGAAACATTTTTGTGCAGGTATATTTTCTAGAAAGAGGAAAAAACTCTAAGAGTCCTTTATTTATTTATTAAATTCCTGTCACCCTAAAAGCTGTTTTTGCAGACAAACTGCAAATGTTTGCTTTTGTGAAAGATGTGTTTATATGAATGTGCACCTTCTTGGTGACTTCCACAGGGTAGGACCCTCTGTGCTTTTGCATCGTGTACTGTACCTTGCTGAAATTACCTCTGGGTTACTGTAATGCCAGCTTTCCATTAACTAACGGACTATAAAAAAATTTAAATAAAATGCCTTTGGGAATAGTAAATGACAAACTTCTTGGAATATGAGCCTTGCAGCCCAATCTCCTAAAAGAAGCACCTGCAATCTGGCTTTATAGCTGATACACAGGTAGCTGGCAGACAAAAACCTTGCTAGGATTTCAATTTACAGCCTATGATACATAGGATTCTTTCTTCCTTGTAATGCTTTAAACTGAAATTGAATTTTAAATTAACTTGACACTGTGCTGTTTTCAAGTCAGATAAATAACTGTGTTCCTTTTCCCTTTTCCATAATATATTTGATATCTTACTATTAAAGCTTTTCCTGAGTCGATATTAAAATACCATTTTAATACATTTGCCTGTCCTTACTTTCCTTAGGAAAAAAAAAGTGAAACATAACCATGTAGCTGTAAGAAGTATTGTTTCCACTTTGACAATTATATAGTTTCCTAGTTTAGGAATTTGCCAGTTTTATTTCTGTTGCTCACTGTAACAGCTTGTGGTTTATTTCTGTTTTTCTCACAAAGCTTTGATCAAACAGTGCCCTTCAGAATTATGTCCTTTGAGCCTTCATGCATGTAGATATCTTCCATTTACTTCATCAGAAGACCCCATTCTTCACTTCAATACCCCATTTACACTTTTACAGTGTTAATGAAACAATGTATCAGCATTGTTTCAGAGTGATTTTTTTTTAATGTACTTTTGAGCTTTTGCAGTTTTTTTGAGCTGTTGGACCTACACGGATCAGGTAGAAATGCTTGTAAAACACACCAGGTAGTTGCAATGTGGTCAGTGGTGCCTTAACGTGACACCTCATAGCACAAATGTTTTTTACACTTGATAGATGATGCCACCAGGAAGAATATTATAGAAGAGCTGCCTTAAAAAAAGGCAGATGGATTCAAAGTATTTTACAGAGAATTAAATAATTACTCTTGTTTCTGAATGTGCTGTGTAGTAGAAAGAAGGATTTTTACAGTAGAACTGCTTGTGGTTTGTTTTTGTTTTCCCTGATTCTCACACACTTAATTGAACAAACCTTTCTCATCAAACTGTATCTCAAAGAGCTTACAGTGAAGGACATACAGTGGCAGAATTTACAATGTTGGCGTGCTGAGCAAAATGTACTTCTTCTGTACCTGGTAAAAATACACCTGACAGTGTGGGGCCCTATGTGTCATTTAAAATAAGGTATTGAAGTACATCCCTCCCTCCTTTTTCCCCCCAGGAAAGCATTCTCCAAACAGCTCCCATTTTGTACCTTCTGGCTTTCAGCAAGGCATTAGCATTCCAGAAAGAGTTTCACCAGCCCCTAGGCTTTAACAGTGGTCAGGACAGGCAGAAGAAAAAGCTACCAAGCACTTTCCCTCTTAGGCTTGGGGCTTGAACTGTAACCAGGGGCTTTTGGGAGTGTATTAAAGAGCACTGCTTTCCTTGCCTGCTCTTTCCCTGTTCCCTTGTTTTCTGATACCAGTATGACCGAAAATCCTTACTTTTTTATAACCAAGCACAATGAATAAATATTTGGAATATTTCTTATCTCTGAATGTATTAACAAAGGAGAAAAAACACACCTCTGCCTTAAACAGGACAAGAAGTTATGCAGACCTCCCCAACTCAAACTAGGAAATTCTCCTAGGGGAAGGAATGCCACATGAAATTGGAAAGTTATCATTTTCTCAAATAAGGGTGAAATAGTTTAGTTTGGGCCTTAGTTTGGGTGTTTTTCACTGTTTTATAGTCTGGTCATCTCTTCTCTCTGCCCACCCTGACCCCCACACTCCCTCAAGGTATTTAAATGGAAAAGCTTTCTTTCCAAGGTGTTTGCACAAAGAAGGCATTTGGCAGCAGAGGAGATCTCTTCCAAAAGCATCTCAGGGTGCTATGATCCTTCCCCAGAACTTAGCTGAACGTGCTGAGAAAGGATTCTTGCTCCATACCCTGTGCAGTTGTGGTCCTTTGGGTGGACACTGTCACTGCACATTCTGGGCCATGTGCCTGAGTGTACGCTGGCATATTTGTTTGAGTCTCTGCCAGCATATATGCCAAAGAGATTATGCTTCATATTTCATCCCAGGGAGAAGAGAGTCTAAATGGGTTTATCATGGAGTTTTCATTCACTCTGTCATTTCTTCCTTCTTTATAGTTCATTGCTAGACTTCTAATTTTTCCTGACAGCAGTGCACACCCCTGCAGCTGGCCCTGCATAATGATTCCCTCCTCTTAGACTGACAAGAGTGGATGCATAAATCTACTGCCATCAGGGTGCCTCCTTTAGCAGACACTGCCCCCTCTCCCCCCTGGAAAAAGATCTGTCCCCTCCCCAGCACTCTCATTTACCACCTACTACTGTTGCCTGCTGAGCCAAGATGCTGCCTGTGACCGTTATCCTGCCTATGCTAAACATCAGGAAATGGCTCTTTTTGGACAAAAATACGGGTTTTTTTCCTCCTAATGATAACTATTAGTGAAAATTGGAGTGCCTTTGGCAATTGTATCTGATGCAAATATTACAACATACAGCAACGAGCTCCTGTGAAAAGCAAGGGTGGACTGATCCTTTGAATTAGGAGCTGGAGGGTGAGAAGGACTGTCAGGAGCAAGAAATCTGACCAAATATAGGTCTTTATAAGGTCTTAAGTTAGAGATCCCCATGTTCTCTGAGGCCCTGTATTAACTCAAAATGATTGCTTTGAACTGTTGAGTAAGGGCAGTAATGTCAAATCCAGGGCTTCCCAGCTGCTGAACTCATCAAGCACATTGACAATTTATAAATCAGACAGGACTTGTGGATCCTGTACAAAGTATTGTTTGAAAATCTCTTCCTTAGCCCTCCATCTTTAGCTATAGCAATGGAATATTGTAGCTAGCTAAAAATGAACATAAGACTAGTTTAAAAGGCAGCAATCTCTGTTCCTGTTCTGAAAAGCAGGCACAAGGTGAATGTGCAGTGTACGGCAAGAGCTTCGTCATTCTTTACCAGCAGCGAAGGTATAGGTAAAGGTCATCCCCTTTCATCTTCCAAGAGCCTAACCCACAAAATACTAGATTTCTCCAACAGGTATTTGGTGTTAACAACATGCTGATAGTCTGACATTCATAGTTGCTTTTAAAGTTAAATTTATTTTTTTTTTTCAGTTACAAGTATTTGGCAGTTTTCTCTTACGTTGCCCTTATAATGATTCATACTGCAGTTATTTTGAAGAGATGGGTAAACTACAATTGTTTATATACAAACATAATATGGCATTGGCTGCCAGAAAACAATCTCACTAATATTTGACTTGTTAGGTTGCCTCATGTTTCATGTTTTGGCTCAGAGAGAGCAAGCTTAAAATTAATTGAGAAGAATTTCTTTCTTTCTGAGTGTGTTCAAAGCTAATGGTATTTTCTCCTCTGTAAATGTTGGCAATTGATTATAAAATGTCAGAGGTGTTAGCAGTGTCAGCAACCTTCATCTGTACAGCTGGAATAATAGGCAAGACTTGCTTTAGGACACCCTGCAGTTGCTGACAGGTTTTGTTGCATCTGCAGCCAACTCTGTATCATTAACGAGGGAAAAAGTGTGGATGAGGGAGTGTGGATTGTAAATGTAAGAGGGCTCACTTCACTAAATTTACTTGAAAAATGATCATTTTTGTGTCCAATGCCATTTTGTACTCTTCATGATTTTCTAATTAAGCCTGGAGGGCTGTGGATCCAGGCTTTGATATGAGCAGTATCGACTGTGCTCTTTCCAGAGAAGAGAACAAAGCTTCCTCACTGTGCTGCTGGATGCTAGCTGATGAACTGGTTTTTCTTCCATGCCTTGGTTACTGCATATAATTAGGAATCTTACTCTTGTGACTTCATGTGCAGAAGTGCATCCTTTCAGCAGACCTGCCTGCCAGCTGCCCGTCATGCACAGCTATTCCCAGGATCCTTAAATTTGACTTTGCATGTCAACTGTTCCTATTTAAACAATGAGCTTTGAAGCAAACTATGGGGATTCTGAAGAAAAAGCTCTTTATATGTAACACCAGTCTCTTAGAATCTGTTTGAGGCTAAGGTTCAACTTTAAAAGTGGTCATGGTGTTAATTTATTTGAAATAATTTTATTAGAATAGAGAAGTACCTGTGATTGTTGAAAAATGAGAGAAGAAAGAATATGTATCCACTTGCTGGGTAGACCCATGTGAGTGGTTTCCTGAGGGGATTACCCCTTTCTTGTCTCAGTGTTCCCTTGCAGCAGAAGCAGTGATAGAGTCTGATGGCCAGTGTGTTGCTAGGGTTAAGAGAGAAGGCATTTGCAGTTCCTGGAGAAAGGGAAGGGAGAAGACAGTGATGACAGAAGTGTCAGAGCAACAGTAATAAGGCTCACTTAGATTTAAGGAGAAATGTCCAACCATGTATGGCATACCTTCATCTTAATAATGGAAAAATTTATTTTTTATTTTAATATCTTGTCTTTATGGTATTTTAGGACTGGAATTCCTGTACTTCATTCCCTGGATGTCTTATCTCTTAAATAATGTCTCTATTCCTCTCTGCTGAGAGCAGGTACACAGAGAAAAAGAAAAATATCTTGCTGCATTGCACAAGGGATTTTTTTTTTTTTGTTTAATATTAATCAAGAAACACACATGCTTAAAATTTTTTGGGGAAAAAAAGCCTCAGAATGTTTATCTTCCAAGAGACTCTTTGAAAAGTCAGCTTTTTACTGTGGAGTCGGCCAGCTAAAAGGTTTGATACATGGCCATGATGGAGGCAGCTGGAGGGCTGGAAAGTGGCTGTGTGATGACCCACAGGAGATGGGGCTTGTGTGTGACCTTGGGCCTTGGCACAGGGAGGTGTTACTGGAGGGTGCTGCTGGCAGGGAGAGATGGGCACTGTGCAAGGGCTTCCACTGCTTTTGCTGCAGACAGCGCTGACAGCCATGGGACATGAGAACTGATTTTAAAAAGAGTGTCCTTCCTTCAGAATCACATCTAGAAAATATATTTCTTTAAAGTTGGAGTTTCTTCTACAGGAAATACCACCACTGTCTTTTACACCCAGTTCTTTCTTTAGTGTTACCTAGTGGAGGACTTAGGGTGCATTTTTAGTTTTCTTACCAGGCTAGTTTAACCTAAATGCATTAAATTCTTTCAGTTTGTGGCATGTGACAAGATACTTCTGATAATTTGGGATTGAAGTAACTTTTAAAGAGTTTTCATATATAAAATGCATATAGATTTGGACTGTTGAAAGGTTCCTTGTTGGAGAAGATGCATACAGTAAAAGCGGTGGCAAACATGAAAAAAAAGGTTGGCTATGTTTCTGAAAAGCACAGACTAGTCTTTGTTCCCTTTGGAAAAAAATAATAGGATAACTTGGTTTGGAAGGGACCACCAGAGATCATGTAGTCCTATGGCTCAAATCAGGGCAAGTAAGATCAGCCAGCTCAGAACATATAAAGTGTTAAGCAGTAGATTCTACATAGCTCAAAAATTAAGAATATGGTCATAAGTTTCTTGGGAATTCTGAAAGGAAAAAAATTTATTGTAATATGTCTCCTTTGTCTTCATCTTTCAGAAGTTAAAAAAAATAGGGAGGTTCAAGCTTTCCTAGTTCTTTACTATGCATTTCCTTTTATTTTCAGATGGAAATAAAAATTTAATCAGGCTAAACCTTACTTTCCATACTCAATTATTCCCCAGAAAGTTTAAATAAGTATAGATGTAGGCTTTTCAAGAATATGCCCCTAGAAGCTAATTTTTGAAGCAAAGGGAAACTGGAAGGTGACATTGCTTTTGAAAGTTGAGCCTTAATAAAGGGCTTCATTTAGTCATCCATCCTTGAAAATGGATGGTGAAATATGTAATGGTTGAGAGGGAAAGGGAAAAAAACAGATACAAGAGAATGTTACCAGATGAAAGTACAAGGTAATTTAAGTCCTTGGTATATGTCCCTGTTTGAAATTAGTCCTGGCTGGTTTGGTCACCCAAAAACTGGCAGCTCAAACCAAAATTCTTACCATAAAGTGTTATTGGCATAGTCTGGGCTTTAGCAGGTTTGTTATGGGGCTGCTGTTATCATCTAGAAAAGTGGTCCCTCCAAGGGAGAGTTAGCGTGCTCTGTGACAGCTTTCTAGTGCTTTGCCTGTCCCCAAGGTGTCTTGAGAGGGCACCTGCAGTGGCGAAGAGCAGAAAGCCATGCCTGTCAATAATGGCAGCTGTAATGAGAGTCCCCTTCTGTGGGGCCGTGCTGAGTGTGCAGCAGTGGGGCAGGGTAAGCATCCCTCCCTGCTCCCTGTGCTGGGCTGTGGGATGTTGTGCTGCTCCTGCTCTGAGGAAGCTGAGCGCCTGTCTTCTTGTTCCAGGTGCCAAGAGTGAGGGGACAGCCCAGGGCTCAGTTCTGGGGCTCAGCTGGTACCCCCAGGAGCACAGCTGAACAAGAGTAAGCACTGACACCGCCTTCTCTCCTCTTGAAGTCCCAGAAGAAGTGGGTTCTTGTTTCCTAAGCTGTGGTGTGCACACAGATTTTTCATGTGAATTTTCTGTTTTCAGGTAAGCTCATTTTTTCCCTTCTTTTTTAATACAATAGAGTTTTCTAAATGCAAGATTCTATTCTGGTTTTCTAGACAAATTTGTTGCTATTTATCAAGACTCTCAGACATTGCTGGAGCATTTAATAAGTGTTTATTACTACTAATGGAGATAAAACTTCTTGGAGTCAGTCTTGCAAGAGGCATTAAAAATTAGCAAAGGAAAAAAAAAAGCAAGAATAGCTTGGCAGAGGTTCTGTATTCATAAACCTATTTATAGATGGTGTGCTGGGTAGAGGAGCAGGCTTGTGCCTCTGCCAGCAACATGCTGCAGCCTACTGCTGTGCTTGCCCTAATTTTGCACTTACATTCTGAGCCTCCCAGGGGATGCTGAACAGCTGTGTGGCTGACCTGAATCTCGAAGGTGTGTGGGTTTGACTGACTCTGAGGATGATCGGAGAGATTTTATCAACTTCTTTTCCAGGACCTGTTCACATTGATTAGTGTGTGTTGGCTTGGCAGGTTTCTCAGAAACCAGTATGTAAAACTTTCTTCTTTATTCTCAAGTGGCCAAAGACATCTGAAGCAAGATTGATAGAGGGGTTGCACAAACATGGTTCTCAGTTTGTTCTTCAGCTGCAAAGTGGTTTAAATCCATTTTGGCAGCTTTCTTTGTGCTTGTGATGCTCCTGGAGGCGCTGCCACTGAGAGCTCTGCTTCCAGCCTGGCACAAGCCTGGAGGGGAAGCAGACGCTGGGATCCTGTGTGCCGCCTTCCTCGCAGTTACCAGTAATAATTGTCCATGGACTGAACTTTTTGGAAGATAACACTTAGCCTTTCCAGCAAGAGAAACACGTGTCTCCTGCCCGGCAGCAAAGAAAAAGGAAACAGTGGGAGGGGAAAACAAAATTTAGGAAGAGCCAAGTTAAGGAAA
This sequence comes from Leptocoma aspasia, assembly GCA_013399835.1. Taxonomy (NCBI): domain Eukaryota; kingdom Metazoa; phylum Chordata; class Aves; order Passeriformes; family Nectariniidae; genus Leptocoma; species Leptocoma aspasia. The sequence continues at coordinate 242,602 of VXAX01006964.1, forward strand.
CAAATGTGTTCTAGTGTTTAATATCTGGCCTCATGTCAGTTTGGGCGGGGTTTTGTTTGGGTTTTTTAGTAGTTTTTTGTTTTGGTTTGGGTTTTTTTGGGGGGTGTTGTTTGTTTGTTTTGGATGCTTCTGTGTTTTAAGTTTTATTTTCCTTTAAAAACAAATAGGGAAAGGAAGAATGAAAATACAGTTTTCCATGCATATGTGCTGCAGAATGAATAAAAGTGAAAACAGCTGTTCTAAACCAAAAATGTGCGTTCTGCCATCACACACTCATTTATGTGTACCTAAAATCGTGATTTTTCAAAATGTAAGAAAAAGCATGAAATCACACAGAAATAGCCACTATTTAAGCTTATTTAGAAATGCACATCAGGCAAGATGAGTATCACTGAGGAGCAAAGGTGGGTCCTGTGGGGGATGCGAATGTAAGAAGTGGACTCACTGAAAGCAAGTAATTGCAGAGTAATTTTGCTGTGGAATTTTAAACCAATTATGTGAATAGCAAAGCATATGTTCTGAAAGTAGTCAGAAGTGGTTTTTTGTGGGTATAGCTAGCATGGTTTCAGAAAGCCTCTGCCTGGCCAGTGTTAGTGCTCCCACAGCTGAGACAACATGAGTGCTTGCGTGTTTGGCTGTACCTTGCCTTGCTGCAAGTCAGCTTTTCTCAATCTGCCTCTCCTGTGGTAAATCTTCCAAAAAATGTACAAAGGTGTGTCTGATAATACCTAGTGCCTCAGCTTGTTTCTATGTCTGACTGGAAAGTCTGGTGTTCAAAAGGTGCTTGATCTTGTATTTTGCAATTATTAAATGTTTTGATAAGCTGCATCAAACTACATCAAATTTTACTGAAATTACTGCAAGTTTCACATAACAGGACTGATTAAAGGTGCTATTTCAAGAAGCCTTCACTAATCTAGTTGCTTCTGAGCTCTGTTCTTTTGAAAGAGAGATTTACATCCTTTTGCTTTTTTAGTAAAATGAGACAAGTACTAAAAATCCACTATCAGCAGTTTGGCTTGAACACCAAGGCATGTGGCTTATTGCTTTCCAGAACACAGAGGATATTAAATGTGGATATTAATTTTCTTCTTTCCTCCATCACAAAGAAAATAGAAATGCTCACACGAAAAAGGGAAAACAGTTTATGGGATTCTTCAGCATTGCCTTTCATAGTATGCAATTAGGAATTTTGATGCCTAGTGGATATGAAGTGTTTCCTAATGTTAAATGTATGTAAATAAGTATAAATCATGTTGGTTGAGTGGTTTTTTCGGGGTTTTTTTTCCTATTACAACCGTTAAAACACCTACATGGTAGAGCGCTTGACAAGAGAAACAAAAACCGTGCTGCTAAACTTTCTTTTGTTTCTAGGAGGTTTCAACAAACCTCCTTAATCTTTGAAGTTGTCTCTTTAGATGGGTGGTCAGTGTAAGCATTTCTGCAAATTCATTTCATGTGAAGATTTTGTCTCTGAAGTTGTTCAAGTAAGCATAGCTGCAAATCTGATTCACTTGTGTGGCACTGAACTTCACATGTAAATCATGCTTCTAGTAAGTCAGTATTGTGCTAGGAGGTGCTAATGGCTGCCATCAATCAGGGCTGGAAAAAGTTGTTCTCCTCTTCTCCCCCAGACTAAATGAGACAGCAATTAAATGCCCTTTTGTTGTGTGATAGCTGAGACAATGGAAATCAATGTCCAAAGCACAAAGCAGAATGGCAAGTCTTAAGTATAAGCTAAGCCATGTGTCCCAAGGGATTGGCATGTTGATTTGCTTACAGCTGAGAGGGTATATGAAAGGAATAACTGGGGAGTGTAGGCAGCAGGAGAAGCAGTAATGCTCCTTGGACCGAAGCCAGAAGGGAATATTTCCTGGGAGACTTCTCAGTGGGGCTGTGCTGCCATGATTTTGCCTCCATGCAACCCAAGCTCAGCTCACAGTACAAATTTGATCTGTAACTGGCCCTGGTATAAGATCATCATTAGAAAATATGATACCATGCTTGTTTGTGGTATGTTTTTATGCTGGCCACTCAAGAACGAGCAGTATCTGATCTGGTGAGCAGCCTACTAAAGTAAACTTCACCTTTCAGCTTTTGTGAAAGTGCTTCAGCTGGAAAGATGAACTTACATTCAACCAGTGCTGTTATTGCAGTGGTTTAGATCCCTGGAATAGGATTTGCTGCATCCTGAGAGCAATATTCCCACCCCTCTAAATGCCTTCACTTTGTTCCCAAGTGCTTCACGGGTGCAGAACTTACTCTTGCATCTCTCCTAAATAAAATTACTTGTAAGGAATCCCAGTTTGCTCATCCATTTATTCTAGATGCAAACAATGTTTCATGACTCTTAAACCACAACGTACTTGTTAACTAATTTTGTCCAGAGGACATGAAATCTCTTAGGTGGTTGAATGTGTTTTGCCTGTCTTCTTCCTTCCAGACCTGCTCCAAAGCTCATTATGTCAATGGGACACTTCCTTTTGACTCCAGCTCACAATTCTGCCTTGGCTTTATTGCCTTGCTGAAAGGGCCTTGAGTTACACAGGACTGCTTTGTCTCTAATCTGTGTGGGGTTTTTGTTTTTGTTGGGGGTGGTTTTTTCTGCTTTTGTGCAAAATTGTAAATGCATTGAAAACAACAAGCCATTGCATTTACTAATGGCAAAGCACACTGCTGTCATGCAGCTCATATGCTGTTGGCAGAGACTGTAGCTATATGATGCTTTGCAGCAGCTGGGCTCAACTGAGAGAAAACTTTTGCAAGTTTAAGGCTTGGAAGAAATGTTACAGTAGGTTTTTTTTGTGCCGGAAAAGTATTACACACATGACCAGAGTCATCTGAAATAATACTAGAATTTGATCAAAAGAAAATTTATCTGCTAGATAGCTCTGTATTGAATTTTTTCTGTGGGGTGCTGTATCTGTTGCAGCTCTTCTGAGGGCTTGAAGAAAAGAAAATAAAACTACCTGTATTAAAAGGTCCACAGAAACCAACAGGCATTTGCAATAGACTCATTCAAAACCTGTTAGTTGGTGTTCCTTGTCCTTATTGCTCAGGGATAAGATGCTGTCTTTTCCTTGTGTCCCCATCAGGGAGACACTTTTCAAACTCATGTTCTACTGCACTCACATTTACCCTTTGGCAATATTGACAGTTGCTGTGAGTGACACACTTCACAATCCCATTGTCTTCGTATCAATTCAGGTGTCCACCTTTGATGTTGACTCTGGTTCTAGCCATGACTTGCACCTCACTTCTGCATTAGGTTCTGTGTTAAAGTAAAACAGAGACACAAGATACCTGGAGAGACTGGAGAGACTCTATTTGGGCACAAGCAATACACTGCCACATTATACACTGTTTTATATTTAATTACTATGTGTGTAATTTTGAATAATCACAATTAGGTTTTTTTAAGCATCTCCTTCTATATTGCAAGCCTTCAGCAGTTCAATAAAGCAGAGCCATTGACTTGTATTTGATGTGTCCATTACCTCCTGCAAATGCTTTGGAATACAATGGAGTAGCATGCAGATTTCAGAGCTGTCATGATAGGTATTAAGAATGTGTCAAATCCCAGTGATGACTGATAACATATCTGTCATTTGTGATGGGATTATTAGGAAGAGGAAAGCCACTAGGAGAAAGATACTCTAGAAAAGAAAGGGGTGGGGGGGAGGGGAAAATAAAAAGAGAGAGGATTTACTATTCTTCAGAGCTGCCTAGTTTAATTAAACCTTGTCTAGTCCATAAACAAATCTATTAACTTTCTGTATGGTTTGGCAGCTTATGCACTTAAATGCTGTTGCAGTAATTCCATGGAATTTCGTTTCTCTTTGAAGGATGCACTATATAGGTTGCACTATATAGGTATTGTGGCTATGAAGAAGATTCTTGACCTACCTGTACATGGAAACAGCTATTGCAAGAGTAATGTATTTTTTGTCTTCTAATCGAGAGTTTAACAGAGTACCGTGGAAGAAAGAATTCAGTGGGTACATAAAATATTTTCTGCATGGAAAATTATGTGGAACCGAGAAAAGAGAACAGTCTGCCAGAGCCATTTGATTTGTGTCTTTGGTTAACAAAAGAAGGATTGCCTTTTTTTTTTTTTTAAACCTGAATGTGTGTCTTCTGTGAGTGTAGAAAGAAGGTTAAGTTTCATCTCACTTGTAAAACTGGGCTCTGCTGCATGAGTCCAGTGTGCCTGGCACACAGACATTTTCAGGGGTTTCAGGCTGTGCCATAAACACATCCAAGACCTACAAGCCATAAACACATCCAAGACCTACAAGCAGTTATATTAAGACAAAGGAAGCATCTTGTCCAGCTGCCTTCTGGTATTCAGGCAATGCCAGAACAGAGGTAATCTGAGTTTCTTGCTGTTAGTATCTTTTTGGTGCAGAAGTATCTCCAGGAACAGCTAAACAGGGTAGTTATCTGCTGTGGCCCCTACACACACAGAGATCAATTTTGAGGGGCATATTAGATGTCAGGAGAGGGGGAGACTTGAAGCTCAGTGGACTGAGACAACTATTGCTTGCTGTCATATGTTCCCTGAAATCCCCTTTCAGCAGGGATTCAGCAGCCTCTGAACAGAGACTCATCACTGTGTCCAGATGGTCCCTTTATCCTTTCTGCTGATTTCTCTTTTAGCCTTGTATGAAAACAGACCTGGTCATATCTCTGCCCCTTCCACAAGCACAACCAAGGTGCTTCTCAGCTCTTTCAGGGTCCCAGCCCATCAAGGAAGCAAAGGTAGTGGAGGTCAGTGCAATGCCCAAGTGGGCACATGGTACCAATGGATTGTGCTGGAGGGCAGCTGCTCAGCCAGAGCTGGTGGCCATCCATACTGGATGCTGGGAGAGAAAAGCTGATTTGAAGGTGAGCAAAGGACAGTCTCAGGTTTGGGAAGCAGAGATGGAGAGCAGAGAGACCTCTGTGAAGACCAAGCTGTAGCTGTTGTGTCACAAAGTGAACAGTATTTGATTGATGTTTGAGTGATCATTGGTATGTGAGAGGCGTACAGTGACCTAGCAAAACAAATGCTCTCAGGTGGTTTTGGACCCCATTCCTCACAGTCACCACCAGCAAATCTGCCAACCTACACTGCCCATGTCTGCCTGGTGTCACACAGCACAGGCAGGCCGAGCCCACCCTGCTCCAGATGAGCCCACTGCTCTCCTCCAGAGATGCGAGCTCCCCTCTTGAGTGAAGTGACTCCCCACAGCACTGGCGGGGCTGGGGTGGGCAGCCAGCCTCCTGTCCCTGCTGAGTGTGTGGCAGTGGCTGCCTGGGCACTGAGGGAGGGCGGGCTGGGCACCGCAGGGCGAGCAGGGATGGTGCCACCATGTGCGCTGTGTGCGCCGTAGGGGAGGAGCAGGCACTGGGGCCGTTGCAGCACGCCCATGAGCTCACACCCTTGCTTACCTCATGGAAACTCACTCACCTGTCCAGGCCCTCAGGAAAGACCTTTTATTTTTCCCATCTCTGAATGCACGTTCACCCCACCCCAGAGGCTGGCTGAGCAAAGATCGAAGTGCAACCTGAAGCAAGGACACCAGCTTTTAAATGTGATATATTGCAGCTTAATTAATTTCCCAGGGTAGAAGGTAGTTCTCTCAAGGTCCTCATGGCAAGTATCCCAAAACAGTTGTTGGGGAATCCAAAGCTGGTTTAGCTTAAGGGATATTAAAGGAGCCTGGTTTTTTCTCTTTTTTTCTCCAGAAGCTGAACTCAGCATTTCTTCACAATACCTTGAACTGTACATCCAGAAACCATTAATCATACTATAAAATCTTGGCTTCAACTTCCCCCTTTAATATGTAGGTGATTACCATACCGCTTGTTAACGTGTCTAGCTGGCTGACAGTTGCTCTGTTCATACTGCTTAAATTTGGTTTTGAAAGAGGAAGGACTGTGGAGAATGGTGCTGCAGTGGAGAGACTTCCTCCAGTCGTCTTAGGTTTTGATTTTGGCCCCAAGTAGATGCCACACAGATGTTGATATATACTGGTGATGGGCAGCCCATGGTGCCTAACTTTCCTCCTCAGTGGCAACCCCTTAGCGAGGACACTGGTGCAAATAGGGACTGCTGGCAACATTCACTGTCCTACTTTTTTTCTTTTTTTTTACCCCACAGTGCTCTCATTGTCTTTTATATACTCCCATATTTGATAGATTTACATTCTGAATGGATTTTCTGTCCCAAGAAAGGACTACATTAAAGTGCAGATGAGCTTGGAATACTCCCTGAAGAAAGCTATTCCTTCCCTGTAGTCCCTCTCTTTTCCCCAATTCACTAGATTTTGCCCGTTTAAGAGAAGAAATGGAAAAACTTATCTGGGAGCTATTGAACAAGTTAAGTTGAGGCTCAGTTTTTTTGGTTTCTTTCATTTTGCTGTACATGAAGTGTCTTGAGATAACACAGAAAATTAAGAGGTTGAGGGAGTCACCGCTGAAGATCATTGAACTTTCAATAAAATTCCTTTGAGTGTCCAAGATCAACAGTGCCCTGCATGGTCTCAGTGTGCTCAGTTTTACATATACTCACACTTAGCTACAGTACAGTTCTGGATTTATTTTTTTATTTAGTGGTTGGATTAGAACCATGCTCTGAAAACCAAATCAAACCATGACTACTATCCAATTGCAATACAAAAGAATATGTTTAACCGGAAAGAAGAAAACAACTTCATGAAGAAAGACCTTTGTAACTCTAACTCTTGAGTTCATTGAACATTTGAATGAAAACTGATTTCCGTGTTTGTTTGGACAAAAGTGAAACTTTTCAAAAAGTTAAAGATATCAGCAGTGCTTGGTGGTTGCTCTTTGGGGGAGGGGATCTGGAAAGCAAAATATTGCAAAATGACTTTTTGCTGATCATAAACAAGCCTAATAGGAGATCTCTGTTTTGGAAATGTTTAACTGCTGACATGAGGATGTTGGAATATTTTTAGTGCTGATAAAGAAAAGAAACATTCATTGGAGTTTTGCTGATCTTGAACAAAAACACATGTTAAGCTGTGGTTGCTCTGCTCTGGATGGTAGCATTACAGTGTGTATCAGTAAGATTTCTTTCACCTGTGAGTTTCCCCTATTGTTTCCACCTCTAAGAGTTTTATGCTGTATTTAGAGGTGAGGGAACGAGAGAGAGAAAGAGAGATTTGGTTATAAGGAAAATAGTGTACTACACAAGGGTCTTTGATAAGACTTTCAAGGTGGTGTTTGCAAATTGAAATGTTGCAGCTAAGCTTAGGTAAAGCTAAAAAGATTGTATTCATTTTAATTGGTTGGTGCACGTGCCATTCTGCCAGTCCCATCTCAGCCCATCTGTAGTTTCCAGTCAGCTGGGACCTCCCTGGTTTGCTGGTAAATGATGGAAAGTGGCTCAGTGAGCAGCTCCACCAGCTCCCTCAGTGCATCCCTTCGGTGGATCCCATCCAGCCCCATGGACTTGTGTGTGTTAAGTGTGTAGCAGGTCACTGCCCATTTCCTCCCGGATTACAGAGGCTTCATTCTGTGCCCCATCCCTGCCTCTGAGCTCAGGGGATTGGGTGCCCAGAGAACAGCTAGTCTTACTATTAAAGGCAAAGCAAAGATGGCATTAAGTACCTCAGCCTTTTTCTCATCCTTTGTCCCTATGTTTCCCCCACTTGCAATAAAGGATGGAGATTCCCCTTAGCCCTTCTTTTGTTGCTCATGTATTTATGGAAACATTTTTTGTTGTTGTAGAACACTGATATTTTTAATGTCCTACCTGACAGCAGGATCTCTGTAGTATACAAATTTCCTCTAACCTCTTACACACCAATTGTATTGAGAAAACATGAATTAAATGAGAACAATGTATTTATTGTGACTTGAAGTTGCTTTTATCATGGTTGCTGTTGTTCAGGTTCCCAAAAAAGGAATGAAAGAGCCTGCTTAAAGATGCTCTCCAAGCACTCTGTTTAGGGGTGGCTCTTTGTTCATAACTGACAAAAAGTATCAGCGAACTACAGAGAAAAAAAAACCCTTCTTTTTAATTGTAGACCCTTGAGTCTTGGTGCAAAATGGTTTATGTTAATTCACTTCCTAGTTTAGTTTTAGCCTGGGTCATGGGCTACCAATATGTTATGTGCTTCTATAAATGGACTATGCATCCCTTGGTAACACCTTGAAAAAACAGTAATTTGGGGGTTTTTCTGAAGCAGCAGGCAGCATCCAGCTTCTCAGATCAATCAGTGCATCCCTTGTAAATCTTGTAATTTAAGTTCCTCATGGACTAACAGGCTTGAGGTGGCATTCTGAGACTCTGATCACACTCCTCTTCATCCTGTACCTTATGTCAGCATTTCTACTTTGCATGAATATATGTAGCCAGGGGCTGGTAAGGAGAAGGGAGTGAGAGAATTTCACACATCACTAAGAGCAACACAAATGCTGTAGCAAGCTTTAAAATGGAAGGAGAATATTTAGAAGAGTGACAGAGGGATTGGTTACAGCTGGACAGGAGAGCAAATAAAAGCAATCTGCCTTTCTGCATGACATATATTCAATTAGTCTGACACATCAGAAAACAATTCATAACAGAAAGGCAGGAACAGTAACAAGGGAGGAAGAGGATGGATAAAAATTTAGCAGAGCACTTCAGAACAGGGACACTTCTGCTGTGTAGAGCTTGACCTAGTGTAACTTCTGGAAGCTGTATAGGCTAACACAAAACTATTTTTTTAGTTTAGAACAGAACAGAGAATTGATTATGTCATGGCATGTAGCATGCCATAACAGAAGCAGGGCTTCTGAGGAGACAGAATTGGTTTTGTTAAGCCAAATTGCATCATTAGGGAAGTAAGAAGCAGTAGGGCTCCAAGCCTTTTCAGGGGGACTTGACTCTCTGGACTCTGCATTCAAAATCTTATCCTTGGTCTCCAGCTTTTCCATCTGCCTCATGATCTTTAGATGATGGCCTAATGCTTAAAAAGTATTTTGTGGCTTAAAACTAGTGTTTTACCCTGCAGTTATCTGCAAGGTCTGCTGTAGAGTCAGCCATCTGTATGGTTACTTATATTACTGCATGTTTCATATCTGGCATGCAAAAAAATATGTTTATTCTTTTCCTCCTGGTGTGAAAGCCATTCTCAGTCAATAAGCTACCCTTTTGTCATCACTGCCTAGTTGTGTTCTTTCACATCAAGTCTCCTGAATCTTGACAGTCTAATGTGTTAAATTCTTTGACAAGAATGTTCCAGTTTGGGAGCTGAGAGCTTTGCTTGTTTTTCTTCATGAATGGAATGAAATGCTTCTTGGTGAAAATACAAGTACAGTAGAAAATGAAGAATCCAGGCTTTCTTCATAATCAGCGGAGGAAAAATGAACACTTTGGAGTATTATCCACTGCAGCCCTTGAGCTCTTCACCTTGGAGAAAAGTAACTGCATTCTCCAAGTGCCTGGTTTTCTCAGCTGATAAAGAGAGGTTAGTTGGCTCCCTGTGAGAGCTATTTGCAATGCTGTTGCTGTGAAATATTAGGAAAGATGTGGTCCAGCATTTTAGGAAAGATGTGGTTTCAGCAATGAAACAGCTAAGCAAGGACCTGTGTCTCTTCTCCCATGTTTCTATTTACAAATAAATAGGTACCAAAAACCATTTATCTTGTGCCTCCAGTTCACATGGCAAAGTTGATCTGTGAGGTCCTTTTTCCTTCCCCTACTCTGTTTGTTTTTTCTTATTGGAGGCAAGCTTGGCTGTAAAAAAGTTGCTTTAAAGTTTGAAGATTTAAACTGAAGCTGATTTTGGTGAAGTACTTGAAAAATAAGCTGTTCATATCCCTTTCCTTAGAACTCTTGCACAGTAGTGCCAGGAAAGCTTTACCAATACATGTGGTAATACATCTTCTCTAACATTAGCCTTTTCCCTGCTATGCTTGGGGAACTCAGTCCAAATTGATGTTTTGACACTATCTTATATTTCATGTATTTTTTTTATACTCACAATAAGAACAAAATGGGATGCACTATTTAAGATCAAAATAATTTTGACTTCTGCCTTCCACTAATTGTATTTAGGGCTGTTCATGGCCTTCTGAAAAGTTGTTTATCCTCAAGATGGTCTCAAGCTTTGCAGAAGGGAGGGATGGAAAGAAGGGAAGGATGGAAAATGTTTAGGACAGTAACAATTTCTGCATCTGTAATATATTACAAAGGATTTTTCCCTCCAATATCAGTGCAGTTTTCCACTTACGTTTAGTCTCGCACAGCACTGCATGCTATTTTTATATGAAAATACATGATATCCTGCAGCAGGCAGTAGGGAAAAGTGTGCATTAGGCTAAAGCTCCATGTCCACTCCATGAAGAGCTGAGCTGCTGGAGGACATTGGTGTGGGCAGGCAGAGCTGGCCTGGCAGAACAGCTGAGCCATAATTGTCCTCCTGTGACAGGTCTGCTCCCAAGGTGATCATCCAGGGTGATGTGAGCTCCACTGGATAACTCTACTCCTGTGCCCAAGGAGAATTACAGTAACAGGACATACTTCATTTGATAGAGCAAAGAAATTATCTTGTGGAAAAAGGCACAGTGGGCTTCACCTGTGGGCTGTGCTGGGCCAGGGTGGCAAGTGTTGGGGGGCAGTGGTAATACTGTGCCACTCCAGCTACCCCTTGAATAAAGAAATTGGCCAGAGCCCCACTTGTATAAGAATTTCAATCCTCTAATCAGGCTGGTGCTTTTGATTTAATTCTTGCCATCGTTGTCTGGTCTTTGTCTCTGTTGTGTTGATTTAGTGGTCTTGGTGACAATGTCAATCACTTGTGCACTGTATTTTCTTTTCAAAATGTGTTTTCTCTTATTAGCTTGTGAATTTTCACAAGGCAAATTGATGTGTTTGGGTCTATATTGTTTATGATTTAATTTTATTCATTTTCTTTCCAACTAAATATTCTTAGCCTTTTCAGTTGTGTTTCAGATGGAAGCTTTCCATAGATGCATTGCATGTATTTTAATTCTTTATACATCAACTAGTGATTTATATATATATAAAAATACATATATATACATAAATACAAATATATATATATAAAGCTAACACCTTTATTCATTTAGTACCAAAATGCACTTTTCAAAAGAGATGGGGCTATAATACATTATTTAAAGGTCTCTGACTCATGATTGCAGGCACATTTTTTGATACAGGGTAATAGCAGAAGAAGTAAGCTTTGATCTGTGGCTTTTCACTTCTGAAAGGAAACAGTTTCCTGGACATTTACATACCTTCCTTCTCTCAGGCTTTTGCTGGATACTGGATAAAGTGAGGTGACAAAAAGATGATTTTGTCATCTCTGCCCAAAAGCATCCTCCAGTGCGGCAGCTTGAGAGGGGACAGCCTCCTGGGCTCTGTCGGGGGGCTGGCAGCTCTGATGGCTGGTACCTGTACAGCTTCCTCTTTGAGAGTCTCATTCAGCAGCTGGCTGGAGCGAGTGGAAAAGTCCTTCGGAAAACTGTCACTGATTCACTTGCAAAATTGTATTTTGCACTTCAGCAGAGCAAAAAGGGATGTATATGCCTGTATGTCAGACAATCTGACTTGCTCATGCTTTTTTATCAGATGATGCAGCTTTTCCTATGCTGGTGCTCCAAGCCAGCCGGCTTGTTTCCCTGGAGGCACAGGGCACTGATTCTGAACTTGCTCGGTGCTTCCTACTCTTGAAATGCTGCTGCTGTCCTTTGATCTTCTTTCCCCAGGCTCGGCAAACAGCCCTGCCATCAGGATCGGTCTGAGGTGTCCTTCAAAGCTATAAACCCGGCTAATTTGTTGGAAGGGAGACTTCTGAGCACTGGCCATTGTTTCACCTTTCCTGCCTGGCTACCCGGTGAGCCTTGCATGGCCCTTCAATGGCTTCCTTGTCTGCTTTAAGTGTGTTTGGGCAGGCAACAAAACAAAACAGAACAAGATGCAATGGTTGGAGGTGTTTTGTTTGTTTAAAAAAAAAGAGAGAGAGAGAGACAAATGCTTCTTTAGTTCAGCCTACAGCACTGTAATTGTTTTTTTCTCTCTCAAAACGTATCTACATTTATATGGTAGGAAGATACCACTTTATTTTAATGCCCTGCCCTGCCTTACCTCAAAATCCAAATCTGTTTTGTCATTCTACCAAGTTACCTTTTGCCCATGGTTTCCAAACACCACCCAGGCATTTAAAACCAGAAATGATCACAGTATAGAAACAACAAAGTCTCTTGCTTAATTCATTTGCATGTATTATCCGTGTATTATCCGTGAGAAGGTATCTCCAAATGCAACACCTTGTAGTTGCTTGTCTGGGTGGTTCTATTTTAATCCTCTCCTGCAAGAGGGAAGTTCCATGATCGTGGCCAACCATGAAGTTCTCTCTTCTTTATGCATGGACTTCTTCCAGCTTAAACCACTCATACGTGATGTCTAGTGCCCTTTGAAGACGATGGAAAAGATTTTTGCTCTTGTAAATACTCATTATATGGCCTAAGCATGCATTGTGCTGGCTCACAGAGAAGTTTGCAACAGTTAGGATTCCTGCAGTTTTTTGAAACTTGGCTTTGACTATGTTTTTGTTGTAAATAAATGACTAGGCTTGGTATTTCAAATATGTGTCCACTGGACCCTGACACCACACAAGAGCATGTCTTCTGATGTTAATATCTGGATTCCAGCATGACTGGTGCTACCAAATGTTTTGTTTCTCTTGAATTCCTCAACGTGAGGTTTACCACTGCTGTCTCCTCTGCCCCTAATCCCATGGAAAAATTTCAGTTTGGTCTTGAAAGGTAAAAATACCTGCAGATGACTCCAAATTGGCAGTAAGGAGGAAAAGTTTTATGTAAAACAAAACAAAACAAAACAAAACCTTTACAAATACCATGCTAGGCCCTGAGGTTTTACTCTGGCAAAATCCTCTCGACTTTGCAAGCCATTGGTTTGAATAAAAATTAGTAAAAATATGATGGGGCACAGTATAGATATGGCTGCCAACTGATTCCCATGCTGCTCATTCTATATATGGCTGTATTTTCACATATTCTTTGTTTTATCTCCCTAAGACAGTAGTTTGTAATTCAGACAGTCAAGAGGCAGTTTATTTGAGGACCGCAGTATTAAAAATACTGCTTCTTTTTTGGCAAACTGGAAACATCCTTCTGTGTTTTTAAGAAAGATGGGCTGGATATTTTTGGATGCTCACTAATTCAGTTCAGCTGTTGTTTTGTTTGCTTGGATGTGGAAAGTGAGAGCAAAGGAGGATATATAGAATTACATGAAAAGCAATTCTTTATAGAGCTGCAGACCACCTTATTTATATCTTCTCCATATATCAAGAAATCAGTCATTTACTGTGTCTTTTAATTTGTAATTCAAAATATGTATTCCTGTAGTGGGCGGTCCAATTCAGTTTTATCAAAGTAGTCATCTAAGGGTAATATTCTCTTGTATCTGCAGTGTCTGTTTATCTTTGATGTGTTTATTCATTTACTTACACAGCAAAACGTAAGGAAGCTTTTGAAAAGAAAAAGAATAATGAAAAAAGAATGGTAACAAGGCTCATGTAAAATATTGCTGTAGAAACTCCTCTGAGGGATCGTACCCCAAGTCCTGAAACAACTGCACACTACCAGAAGTAAAACCACATTATGATGAGCTGATGGATGGGTTTCCATGTACAGGAAAAGAAAATGTGGATGATGGTAGGACAGAATGGGGCTACTTTTCATCTTCACCCAGAGGCAGCTGCTCAGTTTGCTTCATCCAGTAAGGAGTAGAGGCAGAAGGAGACAGGATATCGGCTTTGTGCACAGTTATAGAAGGATGCAATATAGTGCAGGAGGAGAAAAGAAAAAATGAAGTCAGGGAAGCAAACAAAAGACAGAGGGACAAAAACCTCTTGAGTTAGTGTGAAGCTACTGAAAATCTTTAGGCCTCTAAACATAAGTGGATGCAATTCTTCCTGAGCTTGTTTTCCTTTCTGGTGGTGCTCAGCATTTCACATCATATATCTTTCTTTGTTACAAGTGAATGAGAGAAGTTACTTGCCTTTTGAGAGAACCTTTTTTTCCAGCCCAAGGCATGATTACTCAAGGAAAGGTTCATAAAACCCCAGTAAATCTTAGAACCCAACAAATAGTCTCAATATATTTAATGTTTTAAGCAATGTATTTAATGTTTTCAGCTTTCCTTTAAGATGACATGTTTCTACTGCTCTACTGCTTAACAAGAGATATACTTTGTTGCATCTGTTAGCAGTCAGCAGCTTAACAATGGCATTCAAAAATTGTACCAAAAATTTGGGGGTTGCATGCTTATGGGCACCTTGAGATTCTTGGCAGGTCAGGATTATTTTAATTGACATAATGAGGTGAATGTACTGTACAAACAGGAGAGACTGTTTTCAGGTTGAGGCGCATATGTTTGCCAGTAGTAAAACCAAAACTGCAGCATGTTATACAGCCATCCCTAGAAGATATGAGTTGATAAGGTTGTGCAATGAGTATTGTTCAGAATGGAGTGCTCTTTTCTCCTGCTTCCTTAAACCTGCTGCTTCCCTCTGAGCATCTGGAGCAGCTGGAAAAGTTAGGGCACAGACTGCGGACTTGTCTCTTTGTGGGTTACATGTATTAAGAATTAAGTACAAAGGAATATGGGCTAAATATGTTCATGAGTTTACAGTGCATTCAGGATGTCTTGGAGAGGGAAGTTAGGAGGATCAAAATGCTTTCTTTAAAGTTTGGAGCCTGAGCTGACTTTTGAAGCTACAGAGTAAGTGCTTTTCTGCATGATTGGTTTAGGCTGTGGCAGCACAGCTGTGGATGATAAATACAACTGGCATAACCTGCTGGTTGTGATTCTGGGGTGTTGATTTTGAATACAGTTCTGTCTGTCAGGGGGAATGTGTGGGTGAAGCTTCCTGTGGGTGGCTGCAACTCTGAACATTTGCTCCATAGCTCCAAAATTGGACCATAGCTGAGAGGCAGGAGGACTTCTAGGCATCTGTGGGATCCTGCCTGCTCTTAAAATGTATTTCTAAGGCTGTTAATGCACCTAAATCTCTTAGCCTTTCAGGGACATCTGGGTTTGTTTTAAACTTGCTAGGTATGATATAACGTTGGTCTAGAGTGAACAGTCTCTCCAGAGCACTGGAGTGGAGAGGACTCTCAAGCCTTGAGCAGGACAGCCCTTGTTGGGGAAATGGAACCTACTTCAATGCCAAATCAATATATTTTGGATCAACTGCGTAGGTGTAACAAAAAATAATCTATGCATATAGGAGGCGGCTGGCTGGTCAGAAAGGGGCACTGCAGCGAGTGCTGTGTGGGCAGGGACAAGCAGGGTCTCTGTGTGAGCCACCCCCCAGCCCAAGCCTCAGATCAGGGACAATCCTGACTGCACTCAGCTCCTCTCCACTGCCAGGAAACATGGAGGGAGAGACGGGGAGAGGAGCCCAGCCGTGACTGGGAGGAGAGGAACAGCCTGCATAGACATCTAGTGTCAGGGACCACCTCCAGCTGGCATGGGGCTTTGTGCTTTTCTGGGCTGCTTGACTCCTCCTTGCAACCTCCTCCTGCAGGATCTTGTTACTCTGGCTGTTTTCTGCATCCCAACCCTGCTCCCTCCAAACTCTTCTCTCTTTTTTTATTTTCCTCTCTCTGATCATGGCCTAACTATCCCCCACCCCAGGGCTTAAGGCATTTGCTGCCCTCGTGTAATGTTTGTTCTTGTTCTTCAGTCCCTTTCTCTCCCGTTAAGTAACCACACCTGTAATGGATGTAAACACAGCCTTACATTGGTTTTTATATGCAGTGATCAGCCTGGTGTTAATAATTGGCCGTGGCCCTTGTTAGCTTCAGAACTGCATCTATTGAAGTGGGAGGCTGGGTCTGTTGGGAAGGTTTATTTTGAAGCTGGTTATATTTAAGCTAGATGAAAGGGCAAGACGTGGTTAAAAACAACTTTTAGTCACTGGCTCAAAAAGGATTAGAAAGTATATACACAGGAATAATTTGAGAGGAATAATTTGAAAGGCGTCTCAGGTAATATTAAGATGTATATATCTGCTAACTGCCTGGGCAAATTAGAGAATTAATTGAAAGGGAATGTTAGCTCATTAGCTGAGCAAGCTAATGTCAAAAAAACCTGAAGCTTTCTTTTAAGACTTACAGTGATTTCTTCCCCCAGAATAACATACTAATGAAATGATGCTTTGGAAGGCAGCCTTGGAATGCAGACAAGTGTTCTGATAAATTATCAGCTTCTATATATTTTTAACTGCATTCTGAGGGTAAATTTTAAGCCACAAAGTGAGGTTCCTTCTGCCACCCTGCCCTTCCACATTAGAGATTAAAGATCATGCTTTAAAACACATTTTTTGAATATGAAAAAAACCTTGATTATAAAAGCATTGTGAGCAGTCTTTAAATATGTGCAAGTGTTTATAAATTTTCATATCTTCTATAATATTACTAAAATTTACTTGGTGAGTCCAAATGCTTGTGGATCAAGAGGAGTACTCAAAACTGCTCAGAAGAGAAAGGACACCTTTGAATATATACTCCCCTATAAGAAATGTGGATATCTCTTAGCATTTCAGTACTGAAGCTGTCACACTGTGTAAGAGGGAGGAGAGCCAGGACTTCGTTAAGCATTCACAAGACTGAGCCCTGAGTAGTAAAAAAGAGCCACCTTCCTGAAAGGAAAACATCCTGAATCAGTGTTACTGCATTTGTTTCTGTTTTGGGGACTTTGTGAATCATTTACCATCTCCTCTGAAAACCACAGAATTCCTCCAGTAGAGAAGGAGGGAGGCTTTAAAAGACCCAAAAAGTCCTTGACATTCTCATGATCCCATTAATCCTGGAGCTGAGAATTTGATGTTGGTTTAAACCTGAAAGTCAAATGATTGTTCCAAATTTATCTGGATTTAAAACAGTCATTTGAATTCATGTCCAACTCATATTGAATGCATACCATGAACGTTAGCTCTTTTTAATAATTATCTGGACTTTGCTGGGAAATAGAATCCTCTAAAACACTGTGCTGCAATTCAGTGTCCTAAACCTGCTTTGAGGTGTCCTAATTCTAAGCTGTAGTTTGTCATCCAAGGATTGCTAGAAACTTACTGCAATTGTTGATGTGAAAAGTAAGAACAAATTATTTCTAAAATACTTGAAAGAGAAATGTGTAATGGTGGACTTCAAAGCCAGCCTCATGATCACAGGTATATGGTTAAGATGCAACATCTTTTTATTTTTTGTTTTGTAAAATGGTATCATAAGTATTTCTGAAAGTAGAAATATTATTAAATATATTTCAGAATTAACGTACTGTGGTTTATCATCACAGGTCGACTATAAATGTGCAGCTTACTTGAGTTATAAACCACAGGCTATGTAAGTGTTTTGGAATGAAATATTTATGCATTTAGTGTTCAGCAGTGTTGCTAATTTAGACTAGTCATTGGAAAACGATGTTCTCTTTATTGCATATTATTAAAACCTAAGTGCTGCCATTTGACTTTATAAACACTAATAAAAAAAATGGTGGGTGTAAATTATTTCTTACTGTTTTTAAAGAAATACACCAAAATACCTGTCAGTCTTTTCTAGTATGTGCAGCTTTGTGTGCAGGTTCATTTTAATTTAAAGTGAGATTACCCTGAAATTAAACTTCTGACTCTGAAAGGGGTTACTGGAAAAGAAAGCCACATATTGCTTCTTCACAAGACAACTTGAAAGACTGAGAAAGTGGGGGGGGAGGTGGGGGGAGGTATTTCCTGGTTCTAATTTTGGTTTTTGGGAATTTGGAAAAGCAAAGATTTGAGAAAGAGAAGGTAAAAAAAATAATGTTTTGTCCAAAGTTAATAAACTAGTTTTATGGTCAGCTAAGTATTTGAGCAGTACCTGCATATTACATATTTGTTAAATGAAATGCTTAATATCTTTATTTGAGTATCCCTTGAGACAGGACACCTTTTCACTTTTCAAAAATATTATGATTTTATGCAGCATCTCAATGCATTACTTATGCCATTTGAGTATCTTATTAATGCCCTTGGGGAATGGGGAGCTTTGTCCCTAAAACTCACTAACTGTAAGCTCTCGGTATCAATCGTCTCTGTTTTTCACTGTTGCTTTACATCTCAGTTCTACCAGGGGACTTCTGGCTAGTTTTTGCCTATGCAAACCCATGATTCTCCTCTCTGCTGCTCTACTAACAATACTGAACAGCTGAGAGAATATTTTCCTGTCAACTCCTTTGTTGATCAGTGGGGGAGATGCTGTATTTCTTACAAGAGAGGAGATACAAAAGCTGATAAGTCCTCTCAAAAGAGAATTTAATTTAATGTCTGAAAGTTGCTTGACCAGATATTATTGGCTTGATGGATGACAGTCCCTCCAGAGCACATAGAGGTAAGCTGCCTTCATTATTTATAGGCATTCATTAAAGTAAGGAGAAAAACCTTGTTGACCTTTCAGATTCACCTTTGAGGAATTAGAAGAGTCTATTTTGCTAGATAAGAGTCCAGAAATATTTAGATGTTTTTTTATGAGGATGTAGTACCAAAATATGGTAACATTATAAGTTAGAATATTCTTGCCTAGATAGAACAGCCTTTATCAAAGTATGCTTTCTTCATCAAGGTATGACTTTTTTTTTAATTTTATGGATGACAAAGTATTTAGCTATCAAGGCACATAGGTTAGTCAGGAGTAAATATTCCACTTAAATAATTTCATACCTACAGTCCTCACTATCTCACAGGCTGAAGAACTGTAAATTGCTTTATCCAGATTAGAGTGACCCTTGCCAATTCATGGTGCAACCAAAAGCTTATGCTCACAAACTCCATGCATATTATTTGTGGAGCAGTCCATCTGTGAGACTTGGGAGATGGGAAACAAGCAAAAGCATTTTGTCTTCCACCTTTCTGCCTGCATACAACATGCCAGGGAAAAATTATAAATGTTTTGCCTGCAAGAGAAATGAGCCTCACTTTCTTGGAGTAATGTCTAATAGCTAGATTTGTAGATGCCAACTAACGCTTTAGGAGAACCCTTTCCAGTAAAATATATGGGGAGGGGGGTGGGTGAGTGTCAGAAGAGAGACTGCCAGAAGACTGAAGCAAATTTTGTAGAATGCCAAGCCACATGTCTTCTATCCTGGTCCCTTCTGAATTTCTTAGCAAGATCCCTCATATTTTGTGGAAGCTGGAAATAAACAGATAGGTAAACAATCCTCTAAACAGATTATTTTGGTCTTTTGGCATGTAAAGTAGATACAGCATAGCAGATGTGACTGGGAAGGAAAGGGGGTGGGAAGTGTAGGCATTAATTTAATTAATGAAGTTAAGTCTGTCCTTTCTGATTGAAAGTATCTTTCCATTTTTTTTTTCATTCCTGCATGTACTGATGTGGGTTTTTTTAAGTTGATGCTCATACGCATCTCATCATTTTACTATTCAAGTGCCTCTCATTCTAAATCTTCTTCACTCCCCTTCTGCCTGTTTTCTATCTTTATGCTCTTGTCTTTCAAATCACATATCCTGCCAGATAGAATGTTGTTGTAAACCAGCCACATTGTCCTCATTCCTCTCAGAGAGGGGATATTGAAATGCTCCAGTCAAGGATGCTCTCTTTTATTTTCCTGTAGTGGGAAATTACAACTCCTGCAGATGCAGTTGACTCAAGGGCAGGAACATGGAGGCATCAGGTCAAAACAACACTACCAGCTATGCTTGTTCATATCTCTTCAACCACTGACTGAAACATGTGGCCCCTCAGTGCTCTTTAGTCGTCTGGGAGGAGCCTTGCATCACATTAATTGATCCCCCATTTCATTTGGCAGTCGCTCTTGCTGGAGAATGACCATACTTTCTCAGTCAACACACCATTATTCATTGATAATGTTCAAATGGGTATGTTCCAAGTCAAGTTAAGCACCTTTAATACTTAATACCAAAGGCTGTAAAATGCCTTACCAGGAAAAATGTGAACTCCTTTTCTGTATAAGGCAATGGTGCTCTCCTGAATTGTGCTGAGCATGCTACCATTTAAATGATGCTATAGATCATTACATGGTTAGATGCCATAGAGTATCCAGGACCCTGGCCAGCCTTGGGCAGGGCTGCAGTCACAACTCCCTGGTTTCTGGAATGAAGGACCTCATAGGGCAGAAGTGAAGGGAGGACAGTCCACATGGGTGTAAAACACACGATATTTGCCCATGTTTTTAGTTCAGATCACAAGTCATCTCCATAGCAGACCTGCTACGTGGATATGTGCTAACCATATCTCAAGTTTGCTTGTGGTTTTATAAGCCACTTGTTGGGTGGCTTTTAAACTTCTGTTTTCACTGGAGCACACGGTGTGAAGGTGCTCTTCACTCTCTTCTGTCTGTCTCTTTATTTTGTAGTTAGCAGGAATTCCTCCCCATTTCTGCATCTGCAACTGGAGAAGTGCGTGACCAGCTGCATTCTCCTTATCCTGCTTGGTGTGCTCATGCCATGATGCTGTGGCTTTCACCCCTCTGCCTGCTGAGCACACAAGAACTGAAGCTTCAGGGGCAGTTTTAACATCTCTCAGGCATAAAGCCAGTAGGTAAATGCCTAATTGGTATATTTCCTACCATTTAACAACAGAATCCCCACTCCCTACCCTCCCATAACCAGTTCTGCCACTAGTTTCTCAAAGAATGTGGAAGATGGTAACCTCTGCTGGAAGAAACCTTCTAATCTAATCATGATTACGTAGTAGCAGAGAACATAGGATACATTTCACTTACAGGTTGAAAAGCAAAATATACAGTGGCATTTAAAATAAACTACATCTTCTTTTGGTCAACTGGACAATCTCTTTTTGAAACAGCAGTATGAAACATTGCAGTCATTCATCTCAAAAGGTTTTCTTTTCCTCCAGACTACTCTTCTTTGTATGTATTACCTGTTCTGTTTTAAAACTGAAATTTTCTCAGCAGAAACATGCTGCATTGAAGTTCTTTAGCTGACAGTGTATGTCCTACTTGTCAGTTTCATTAAAATATTTAGGTTGCAATGGGTTTATGATTAGATTTCAAATTACATTAATCATTCACCAAGTCCAGAACACAAGCTGATCTGTATTTTTGTTGAGAGCTTGTGTAGCTACTGCAAAGTACTTTCTCAGAGAGTTTTTAAGAGCAAAAACCTGTGTAGCATAGTGTCTGCATCTCATAGGAGGTTAGTTTTGCTTGAGGACAAAATAGTTAGTTTTGTGTTTTTGAAAAGGTAGAGTCAATCAAGTATGTCTCTCGATAAATGAGGGTCTTATATGTTTTAGATCTTACATGTCTTGTGTCTTAAAATGGAATTAGATATATTCTGCTTGTGTGGCTTTTTTGAGGTTCGTTGGGGTTTTTTCCTTCTCTCTAATGGGAGCAATATTCTGTTTCTACAAATGTGCAATTAAACAGATTTTGTGCCAGAGAACCATGGAAAATGAAGATCATGAAGTAAAAAGCTACCCTCTAATCAGAGCAGCGATGCAATGTGTGGGTGGGGGATCCATGTCTCTTCCTCAGTGCAAGGAGAGAATGGAATCCAGTGGGAAATCTCAGCCACCCATGAAATTGCAAAACCTCTGGCTGCATCCTCTGTTTCCTCATTCCACCTCTTGAATCAACTTGTGACCTTGTCTCTGTAGAGCTGCTACTCATTGCCATTGCCATGCCTGGCTGTGCCTACAGCCTGCCAAGTCCCACTGGAGCAGAGGGCTGTTCTTGCTGTCCTCACCGGATGACACCAGAATGTTCAGGGAAGTCACTCTTGTTACCAACGCGCCACCTCTCATTCAACTGGCCTGTTGTGTGTGATTTAGTGCTGTGGTTTCATTTGAAAGAAAGCAAAAGGCTGAAGGATGCTGCATGTCACATACTTTCTGGGTCCCCAAGCCTCACCCTGGCAAGTTTTTGGGGATTTTTTGGTGGTGATGATGGGTTTTTTCTTCGTTTGTAAATTGTATTTGCTGACATACCCATGTAATCTGCCAGAGTTTTGATTGTATTATGCACAATAGTAGAAAAGCAGCCTTATTTCAGGATAAGTAGATCCTCACTGTTGGTTAGGTTAAAACATTCCTGCTCACAGAATCACTTTGTGGATTTGATTTATTCCTTTTCAAACATACTGAGAGACTTCAGTCAGTGATGAAACCTATACATTTGAACAATACTATTTTGTCTCAGTCTGTAAAATAGGCTTTTGGTAACTTCCAAACTTTTAAGTAAAGCTTTTAATTTTACTCCTGCTAGGCAATAAAACTTCACAGGGGAATGTGAGGTAATTGCATGGATGGGTTGATTTGGAGCTAGATAATTTCATGGTTTGTTCACTTGGTTAGAGAGTAGGAGAGACAAGGATGAGAAAAACAAAAAGAAGGTGTCTTAAAATGCACTTTGTGAATTTCTTGCCTAATAGTGGCTGCATAGAGATGCATAAGTTGAACTTCAATAATTTGACTGCAGTTTTGTAGACACTTCCGCTTTGGAAAATATTTGTGATTGACTAGTCTTTTCTGATTTCTCCTGTTGTCTTTCTGATGCAGCTTTATTTGGAAGGCCATTGTTTTCATTTTGGGCTTTCCCCTCTCTAAAAGTATTCTGGCAAGTAATAACCACAAAAACAGCTTCTTTTGAAAACCCTCCCACTTAAGCTGTTAAGAGCTTGGGTAATATTGTTTATCACTTACATGGAACACAAAATGGAAATGACATTTTTTTAATACAAGGATTTGTGCAGGGGGTTATTTTTGAAAGAGTTTGCTGTGGTCACTGCAGAAAAATCTGCCATCATTTTCAACTCGGGCAATAAAGGTTCAAATTTTACTTGGTCAGAAACTTGTTTGTTTTGATTTATTCTGAGGATAAAAATTCAGTCTGAGAAACCTCATAGTTTCCTGTTTGAAAGAGGCTTGGGTTAGAACAAGGTCTTCCAGGTGAAGCTTAGAAAAGCTGCGGCGTAGCTGTCACAGGGGGGATAATCGTGACTTCAACCAGCTACATAGTATTCCTCTGACATGATTTTGGAGACCTTTATGGATGAAATTAACTTGAAAAGAGCATCCGGACCTGTCAGGGCCAGCCCCTCGGCAGGCAGGGCCGGTGCGGGGTGCGGGCATTGTTCCTGCCGCGGAGCGCTCGCACTGCCGGGAGCCGGGAGCGCCGAGGGGCGGCAGCGGCACGGCTGGAACCGGGCAAAGGGCGGGCACAACGGCGGGAACCCCGAAACTGCGGGAACCCCGAAACTGCGGGAACCCCGACATTGCGGGAACCCCGAAACTGCGGGGACCCCGACACTGAGGGAACCCCGACATTGCGGGAACCCCGACACTGCGGGAATCCAGAAACTGCGGGAACCCCGAAACTGCGGGAATCCAGAAACTGCGGGAATCCCAAAACCCCCTCTCGTGTCCTGCTTTTGGGGCAGCCCATACTCTTAGTGCTCAAATATAGCCACCTCAAAAGGTAAATTCGCTCCCGTGTTACACGTGGGATGTCTGAATGGCAGGCTGGTGCCAGCACTGCATTTTCCTCATTTTGCAGTTCAGAGCAGAATTTTGCAGCTCTTTGATCCGTGGTATAGCAGGACAGAATTGGTACTCCTGTTATGACATTTCAATTATATTTAGTGGCTCTTTATGGCCTTATGCAATATTACAAAGCACATCCTTCCCTCAAACTCCTTTCCTCTGCTGCCTTGTCACCCAAACTACACTAGGAAAATTAAAAAAAAATACAGGGACTTCTGAGTTCTTCTGGATGTCTGTGATAATAATTCCATTTAAACAGAGAGGAAGAGATGTGACTCTGTCCATTTTCCAAACACCCTGTAGTAACTCATTTGTCTGAATGAGAAAACATTGAGTACTCCCATGGCTGAATGAAAAGTCAACAAGTTAATTCCTTAAGTAAGACAGGTTTAGGTATTTTTCGTCTTTAGAAAAGAAGTGCGCTACCTACATTTATCCTTCAGCCACGGGTTGAATTCCATTGTAATGAAGCGAAACTGTTCAGATCCAGTTTTACCTGTTTTTCTACTTCCTATTTCGCTTTTCTTTTACTTGTAATCTTCTTTTCATGCTTTACTCTTGCCCAGAACATGGCAGCACATAAGCAAATACATGCTCTTAGCAAAGAAACACCAAAACAACACAAAAACATAGTTTGTAGTTGTTGTTTTTAGCAAAAATTTACTGTCCTGACCTTTGCTGCTGGATCCTTCTGCTCTAGTAGTCCACCCACTTCAGGCTCTATTTAGACTTAAAGCTACATACAAAGTATTACTGGTCAAACACTCTGTTACCAAAATAGTTGAGATCATCTGGAAAACTGTGACTGCAGGATACTCAGATTGGCATTCTTGGCAGTTGTGTCACTTGTTTATATTTCTTCCTGTTGGTTTTTCAGCCCCTAGGGCTGGAGGGTTTCAAGTCACCAAGATGCATGCCTTAAAACGACCTTTTGGAAGAGTGTGTCTGTGTGTCTGTCCATCCATGTGTACTGCATGTATTTCTGGTTTCCAGCACCAGGATGCTACAGCTGCAGTGGTGTTAGTTGCTGTATAATTGCTGGTAATTCTTTAGGCTTGCTGCAATATTTCTTTAATGTAGTCCTTTGGCACTCATCTTTCCAAACTCTGCAAAACAGTCCCACCTCCTCCTCTGTAGTGCAGCACAAGCTGTAAGGACAGGTTTTCTACTTCAGCATATCAAAACCATATAACCCATACTGGGATACAGAGCAAAAGGGACAGAAACAGAGTCTTGTGAAGAAAGGGAGTTTAAGTCAAAGCCCTGGGCCCTGCTGAGTGTAGGAGTACAAGTCATTTTCATTTATTATTCATGTTGTTTGAGCTTTAGTTTCACATCAAGCCTCGTTGATAAGAAATTTTGAATATATGCACTTGTAAGTTAGTTAGGAAGATTGTTATCCTCCTGAATAGATGGCAGCTAAGAGAGTGTCTTGCCTGGCTGAACTGATTTTTTAGGAATACATTTCCCAGAGATGATGCCAGAAGTGGGTCTCCCAAATGATATCATTGTCATCTGCCCACAGACAGGAATAATAGCAGGCAGTCTTCTTGGGCTGCTGACAGGGCACTACGATACATTTGTCTGAACAGACAGGTCATCCATAAGTGCCTTTTGCGTTGCTCAAAACGTGTCATATGTGGGGGAGTGAGAGCAGAGAGGTGCTTTCACACACCCCCACTCCCTGCTGTTTGGCTCACACTGGTGACCTGAAAAGGACTCCCCTCCCCTCCCCTCCCCNCTTCCAGTTCTTGGGAGCACCCAGGAGTCACAACCTACTCCCTCCACCATCATGTCCTCAGCATGAGGAGTGAGTGTGGATGGTGCATGACCTCCTTGCTGGAGACCTGTCCAAAATTGTTTTATGTGCTTCTCCTGCCCACTCAGCCCACATGCTCTGAGTGTGCTTTTGTTCACTCATCCTTCAGTGTGTATCAGGATCAGCTCTGCAGAGTGAGCACTGTGAGCTGCCTGGCATGCCAAGGCATGAGCGTGCCCTTTAAGAAGCACATGAAATATCCGTGTATGCTTGACAGTGCCAAACACTTAAGTGTCTTTTGCCGTTTTCCCTCCACATCAATGCCAAACAAGTAGTTTGCTTGACACAAAAAATGATGAAGTTAGCTTGAAGCCTGACTTGGAGCCAAAGTATGTGTGCCCATGCATGTCTGGCACCAGTGGGGCACATCAGCTGATGCCTGACTCATTCCAAAACCTACAGCTTGGATAGTGGTGGCACCACCATTAGTGCTCCAGTGTGAGCTCCTGGCTGCTGTTCCCAGACCTATAATTTTTCCTTCCTCCACCATATCCACGTAGCCGCTCCCTTGGCCCATTTACAGCCGGGATCACACTTGGTTGGTCTCAGCTCCTAGGTGAGAGCTGAGGTGGAAGTAATAGAAGGTGAAGTAATAGATAAGGAATGTTTCAAATATATAAGTTTCTCCTCCTGACAGACAGGCTCTCGTGCCCATTTGGCCACCAATTACCCAGCACAGCCATACCTGCCTTTTTTAAGCTCCAACTGTGACATCACATAGACCATTCCACATCTTATAACCTGATGCAGGCTGAGTCAGCTGAGGATCCTGGCCAGTAGCAGAGTACTGCTCAAGTTTATGCTGTAGCATAAACACACAGGAACCCCATAGGCAGGCTCAGGATCCCGTGGGAAACCACAGGTCTCCCCTAGATACGTCCAGCATTACTCTAGCATATTTACA
The DNA here is from genome assembly GCA_013399835.1 of Leptocoma aspasia. Lineage (NCBI taxonomy): Eukaryota > Metazoa > Chordata > Aves > Passeriformes > Nectariniidae > Leptocoma > Leptocoma aspasia. The sequence continues at coordinate 268,887 of VXAX01006964.1, forward strand.
AGCTTCCCCTTTATGCAAAAAAAGAAGTGGGATGATGTGGTAATGCTGCGTCGATAGACACATGTGAGGCAAGAAAGTCCAGTTCAGCCTGCAGCACAGGTGGTTTTCGTTTAGCATCTTGATTGGCATTACTGTACCTGTGTATTTGCATCATATGACTGCAGGATTTGGAATGTGCCTGCCTATAGACAGGCCTTCTCATTTGCTAATTGCCTGCTCTCCATGCTTTAGACCTGAAATGTGTGCAAAGAGTTTTTGGAGGCAGAGAGTGCCTACTACAGGTGGATCTTTGTGCTTGTTACATTGTCTGGAAGAGAGCTCCTTTGTATGTTAATTCTGAAATTTGAAACTGTAAGCAGAGGGAGAGATGAGAAATTTATTTCTTTTTCCCTACTGCATTCCCTTATCTTTCCTGACATCTGTCTACGCCCTGGATTTCCACCTTTTTTGGGTTTGAGTGTTCCTGCTATTCTGCTTTTCTTTTCTTTTCTTGTGTTTCATTTAGAAATATTTTTTTTTCTCAATTTCTTCCTTCTACATTATTTAACAAAATTATTTGTTGTGGGATGATCTATGCAAGTACTTCCAAATTTCTACTACTTTACAGCATTATTCCTATGCTCTTTCAGAAAAAATAAAAAGGCAGGAAAAAAACCCCTAAAAACAGAGTGAACTAAACCCAAGTGAGTCTTGTAACTGAGACTCTCTGAATCTGGATTTGCAAACTAATGACTAATTTCCCTAAGTACTTGCCTACTCCTAATTGCTTCTAGATGAGATTCTTGGATTGCTTGGAGCAGGCACATATTCTTTAAGTGCCTTACATGGTTACGTCATAAGAGAATAATTCAAAATTATGTGGAGCTAGTGAGATGTACTTACCCAGGATTAAATTTGGCTTCTGTGTTCTTGGTTCGGGGAGGCCAAAACAGCTTGAAGATCATAGTCAACCTGAGAATACTCCAGATTTTCGTAGCAAAATCATCACATACTTTACCCTGCTTGCCCTTGTGGAAAATCTTCAAGGTCTTTGGGGTTCTTGGCCCTTCTCTGTTCTGAAAGTTTTATTTAACACAAGCGAAATGCTGTATATATCTCATCAGGGCCCTGTTAAAATATTGAAGGATGAATGATAGGGTGCTTTAAAGAAAGGCATCAGTCCTGTTGGGAAATATTTGCTGAACCTACTCCCACCTTCCTTTAATTGTTACTGTGACTGTATTGTAAGAGAGAGTCCCTCCTGGGCACTCTCAGACCCTGAGCAAACACATCTCTCCCCCCAAAACTTGTTGTGACACATCTGGTTTATATTGAGACTGCTGGGTTTCTGCTAAGCCCTCCAGCACAGAGGAGTCTTTGAGACATTTATTCTGCATTCCAGCTCTGAGCTATTTGCTAGGGGAAGATAAGGCAATGTAGTGTCTTTCATTAAAAAGAAAAAAAAAAAAGAAAGAAAGAAAGAAAGGAAACATCCCACCTTTTGGAATGAAACTTCCCTTTTGTAGTAACTCGCATGGAGGTGAAGCCTGTAAAGATGACAGAGCCAGAGCCAGGGCTCAGCCTCCAGAGTGGAATAACTGTGTTGCTGTGGTCAGCACAATATCTTAGTATTTCCCCTATATCTTTGAAGGTGGTTTGATTGCTGGTTAACACTTACTGATCTTATTTTCTAGTTTTGATTTTGTTCTGGTTTTTTTGGTTTTGTTTTGCTGCAAGGCACGCCTTTGGCTATGTTGGCCTGTCTTCTAGAGTATGGATTTCCTATAATATCACTGGAATATGCAGCTCATATGTAACTCCTGAGGAGAGAGCTAATGCATCTTCGTCACTCACAGGGCCATTCTAATTTTGCAAAATAATTTTCTGAACTTAATGGGAGGCAATATGGCCGCTGGCACCATTATTGCCTCTCCTAATGAAAAATGGATGTTTAAAGTGGTGAGGTAAATTCTATCTAGGCATTTCCTTTCACTTTCATTTAAGATTTCTTTTCGTCAGAATCTTAAATATCACATAAGTGCTATTAGAGATTTAAGATATTTATCCTTTTATTAGAGAAACAAAAAAAAAATACCCATTAAAGCAGTTCCAATGAGAATTGATATTATTATAGCACGTTGTGTTCTTAATTATTTTGTTGCAGGCTGTAAACACTAAAATACTTCCTGTTGAAATTTGCTACTAAGTTAATGTTCTCTTTAATATTTAGGAGTGCAATTCTTGGTAGCTTCTGACTTAACTAAGACTAATTATCTTCTTGTCATGCACTCTTTTTCAGCCTTTCTATCCTGCCTTTAGATGGTATGTCAGCAAAAACCTTATAGTAGTGTTTGAATTAAGCTTGCTGGAGGGAAGTAGAATTTCAAATTTTCATTTGTTTTTATAGGGTTTTTTCAAGATTCAGATTCTGTGCAAAGTAATCAGATCACTGGCTTTTAATTAAATTAAAACAGTAGTTTGCCTAAGTTTTGAGTACATAATTTTAAAGTACCTATATGCATTAAGCTTCCCTTTTAATTACAAATCAAGCCAGAACGCTTCCTGTAACATGACAAACATTGACATAATTTTCTTTCATAAACACCTACAGCTGATGCAAATGGACTGTTTCTTGATTTCTGTTGCATGCACTTCAGTTATGTTTAATTCATTGTATTCTTAGAATCCTGCTGTCTCTCGGCCCCTTCTGACGCATTTGCATAATATTTTGAAAAGAGTTTGATAGTCTCTCTCAAACACAAGCAGTAGCCTCTGCAAGGCATGCTGATGTTCCAGCTAGGAAAACCTTGCACAGGTAGGGGTTTAAACACCAAAATAAAGTGATGGCATTAGAACTTCTTAATTGTAGCCCTCTTCTCATTCCTCAGTGTCTTTTCTTAATTGGTATTAAATAGATACCTATTCTCCCCATTTGTCTATGAAGCTTTTTGTTCAGGCTCTGTTTGCCTGAACTGGTCCTACACAAGGTCCAGATGAAACACCTCACGCCACATTTGCCGTGCGTGTACTTACACTGCAATCACTTTTTCACACAGAAATACTTGAAGGGAAGGCTGTGAATGCAAAAAAAAGGTAATCCTGTGAAACATTTTTTGTCGTATATTCTCTTCCTTCTGTCTCATAGTTCATAATTGTCCTTTCAGCAGGGTGTGGTGGATGAGCCCAGCTCACTGGCCAGCCTGGCATGCAAGGAGAATGTGCCAGACACCGTGAAAAGCAGGGAGAAAGGCAGGGAGAAAAGCTGCTGCAGAAACACCTGCTCCTTGAAGGTCCACCAAAGCACCCCAAAGACACTGGTCATTAATGAACAAGCTTGTTAAACCTCTGCCACCACTAAAGCTACCCTTCATGCAAGTTTTATAGCTCCTTTTTGAGAACATTGTTAAGCTAATCTACTAAACTTTGAGGAGTTGCATCTGAATGTCCTCTCTGAAAGTGGTGTGTATCTGCAGTGCTCTTTCTTTCAGAGAGAATGCTTTGTTGCACTTTGTCAAAGAAATTTCCATTTAAAAAAAGAGTGTGGAATGAATATGAGACGATCTTTAATCTACTGGTGGTTGTTTATAAATATGAAAAGTGGTATAAGGGACTTAAGTGCAGATCAGGAGGAAGCACAAACAGGAGGGTGTTATTTCTTCTGAATGAAAGTAAGAATCTAAATCACTCTGTGCTCCTTCAGATGACTGAAGATATCTTTTATTTCAACAAGAACTATATAGGCTTTTGTGTGTGCTCAAATGTGCAGAATAAATTGAAATTCGCTTTCTGTGCGCTGTCACACATTGAGCCTGGAATGTGGTTGTGCTTCTGGCCTGGTGAGATCAGGTTGAGGGGTTTTTTTGTTCAAACATAAGGGTAATTCATTCTTCATAGTCAATTGAACTCGACCATTTTCAAGCCAGCTGCCAATTGTGATACATGCGCTACTGGCTTTGTGGTGTATTCTTTTGTCCCCATAGAGAGAAACTCTGAGCACTAGTCTGGTGACCTTAACCTTTTTGGAGGTAAAAATGAGTCCCTTGTTTGTTCAGACTAAAGTTTCACTGAAGTTTTCAATTTTTTTTTCTTGCTTTCCTTCTTCTTTCTCTTATCTGAGAGTAATGTTCTTCCTTTACGTGTATGAACTTCGTATAGTCTAGGAAAAGCAAGGCAATACATTGATAGGTCTTGGTACCAGAGAATAAAATTTTCTTTTTTACGTTACCACGGAAAGGTCACCTTGTCATCCAATGTATAGTAGTGTGCTCATAGCAACTTTCAGATGACCCCCTTATTCCAGATGAAAAGGAATGCATCCATACCCAAGCATCCCCACTCACCCCCACACCACCCCCCTCCCCCAAAAGCCACTATTAAAAGAAAATATATTTGTGAGTTTCAGTTTTTCTCAGTGACATCCTCCTTTGGGATTTATTTTCATCCCCTTTAAATTATGATAGTGAGGAGGAGATGGTGCAATAACATTATTACCCTAAATGGGTAAATGTGGGGTCTCCTATTTTTAGAAGCTTTAGAATGACAAAAGTGAGTATTTTGATATATGGCTTAACTTCATTGAGTACTGGCATTTCAAACCATCACTAAGTGTCAATTCAAACTTATAACCAGAAGATAACAGAAAAATTCATGTAGTATTGTGAAATGTTTTAGGGGTCTTGTTGTCTTGTGTCTTCTTTTCTGCATGTCCATGTGTGTTCCTCCAATTCAAAACTGCTTTTTCAGCTTCAGGTGGCATTAGAGAAAGCTGCTAGAATGAAATAATTGGAAACAATGTGGTTTCTTTCATTGACAAAACATGTGAAGAGAGAATCCCCAAGAAAAAGCTGGTGTACCAGCTTTTGGTTACTTGGTTAGCTCTTCTTTATAAGAAGTGAATCAAAGCAGTTATTTCAATTTGGAGAAATTCTGGCTCTGTTGGTCTAAGACATGTTCTGGAAGTCTTAAAAAAAAGAAAGGGGGGTAGCAGAATGGAGGGTTTTGGCTGTTTCTCTCCATCTCTTTGTGGAACATTGAAGTGAGCCACTTCTGCATGATACAGTTTGTTTCAAACCCCATTAATTCACATTTATGCTTGAGCAATGTGAAACAAATGAGTATTGGCCAGGAGTTTGGTCTCACAGGAGGAACCTCCACTACCAGCCAGGATTGCTGATATTTGTGGAATTGGAAGTGTTGGTGAAGGCTTCATCTCAAATAGTTTTTTTCTTACTGCCTTATATATTTAAAAATAGGGGTGTTGGTCAGAATTATTTTTATTTTGTAGTTAAAGGGAGGGGCTAGTGTAATATTCTAGCATTGTGGTTTAGCTCTTACTGCTATACCACTAGATATACCCAAAGAAAGATAATGTGAAACAGGAAAGGTATTTATAGAGCAGTGTCTCAATTTTTCTACCAAAACATTTTGAAATATACATCTGAAGTTTATAGTCTGTTTTATAATGCTCCATTTGTAGCTACTAAATCTAGGAAGTTCTCAATCTTTCAAATGTTAAGAGAGCAAAATCACTATGTCCCAAGAATCTGACATCAGTGTTGCAGCAGTAACAGCCCCACCAAAATATAGAGCTTTTTACATAACTGTCAAAGATTATTGTTGGTGTGGGATTTTATAACTTCTTCTTCAATGGTATTCCATTTTAGACTTTCAGGTGGGGTTTTTTCCTTGAAAATTGGACCCCGTTGCACTTCTCAAGTATTTTTTGGGTCTTTCCACTCTGATATCCTGCCTTGGTCACCAGATGAAAATGGAATGGATGCTCTTCTTAGTCTAGCATGAAAAGTTGATATCGGTTGGTCTTTAAAGCAGACTTCTAAGTAAATTGTAGAAAATCTGTCATTCTAATAAGAAGATAAACTAGATATAATCACCACTCTCAATAAAATATTATTTCTAATTTATTGGATGATAATTTATTGGAACATGCAAAAAGGAAAAAAAAGTAGCTAAGGGAAATATTACATTAATGAAACAGGTGAGCACAGCCAGTTATTTCAATATAAACAAACCTTGAAAACCCATATTGTAACACCCTGATCTGTGTAGGATACTGGATACTGGAGTCAAATATGGAGAGAGTATTCTTTCTTTCACATAGCCATCATTTGGAGGGAATAGTAATCCAAGCACTTCCAGGAATCTAGAGGAAGGGCTGGGTGAGGAAACTGCTGAGACATAAATGTGCAGAGAATTTGAAAAATAGGATTGTGTAGGAGGAAGAGTGCTCACGGCTGGTGTGTGGGCAGTGCTGTCTGTGCCACAGTGCATGGCTCTCTGCAAATGACACTGGAGAGAGGTGGGCATATAGGCTTCTCTGGGATCTGGTTATACAGTCCCCCCAAACTGTAAAATTCCTTTCCTCCTTGTCCTCCTAGACCTATGGGCTCTTTACTCAATTTGAGATATAGTAGAAGAAGAGGTTATTCAAGTGGAGTGGCAGTAATTGCGTAAGAAGGGAGGGAAAGGTATTCCAGAGGGTTTTCATGCAAGGATGCTGCTAGCTTTTGACATTTGCCCGAGTCAATTATATATATTTCTCTGTACTGGAAAACCTATTTTAAAGGGAGAAGCTGGGATTTCCAAACCCTTGGTGTACTTTGTACCACAGCAAGGTACTGAAAACAAAATACTATTAAAGATAGGCCTTGGTTTTTATCTTCTTTCTCCTTACTCAGAAGGGAGGGGCAGCTTGTTCTGACTACTCAAAACCCTTTGAACAAGACAGATTTCACTCTAGTGTTTGCCTAGGGTTTCCCATACACAAATATGGACCACTCCCTGTGAAATGACACAGAGCCACAAGTTTCTCTGATGAAGATTGTCAGTAGGATTGTAAACTTCCTGCCTCTTATTTCTCCTTTTTCCACAGTTTCATTTAAAAATATTTCCTTCTTGGGAGCTTTATGGTAAGTGTCTAAATGCATCTGCTGTGATTTTCATTTCACCTCCTTGAGTCTCTTCTTATAGCAACATCTGGGAAATTCATTTAATTTACTTCAATGTGAAATTACTTTCAATTTGTCAGACATCAGCTTTTCCTTTAAGTGTTTGACTCCCAAGTGAAGCACGTATCATTAGCTGATCATTATTTCAAGAGTTAAAGTTTGTGTAACTAATATTCTAAGTCTCAGCCAAATCCAAATATTATAGTGACCATGCTTTAATGGGTCCTCTGATTACTTTATTATGAAGAGATAACTACACAGTATATAAGTGTTGATTTTTACAGCAACATTTTTTTCTCAATCAAAAAGCACTGTTGTGATAAAACTCAGCAAAAAGAAACTAAGCAGCTCTGTTTACTTTGCTTTGCATTTTCTATTGACAGGTTCTTAGTGCTTTGGAATGGGTTATAGGAGAAGTAATGGCAGGATGTGATCTGTAATTCCTGAGCATTTTGGGTGCAGGCATTGCAAACATCCATATAAAGTCCACCCAGGAAACTATCTGTCTTAATATTTTATAGTATGCAATTTAGTCTTCTGCTTCCTCTATTATTCCACTATTTTTTCCTATAATGCACATCACCATGGTATGTGAGTATCTGCTGCATAATCTTTTCTCCACCTGTCCTAGATGTATGCATGCATAGAGTGGAAATTAATTTGCTGTAAAATGCAAACTGTAAGTAAGAATTAATGTTTGAGATTACCTAAGCACTGGAAGATAGATACAAAATAAAGTAGTGTTGTCACCCTAGCTGTGCAGCAGCGAGCAGTATCCTAAGTGCCAAATAACCACTCTTGTACATTACTCTTCACCAGCCAGTTGTAGTCTCTGCTTGCACCCTGTAATACTTTCCACAGGGCTTGTCCATTGCTAATTAGCAGCTGAAAGAGGGAGGGACTGGCAGATAATGAGAGATCACTTTTCCCTCCCTGTTTTTCCTGCCATACCCATCTCCCTCACTCGTACAAGGGAATGCAGAGCAGGGTGCTGGAGTGAAGCAGCCACATCTAGAAGGATCTGTGACTCCCAGGAAGGCAGGATGCAGATGGGGTTATTCTCAATCACAGGGTCATGCATCCAAGTGAAAAAGAAGAGGATTAAAATACCCTAATTTTCACTGTATTGCTATATTCCTTTAATGTATGTGACAGACTGAAATTCATCATGAACCCTCTTAGAGGGTCGACAGACCCCTGAAATAGCACTGACTCCTGCCCAAAAGGAGGAGCATAATGCTCCATTGTGTCACAGTCTTTGCCCTGTCAAGGGTGCTGTTCCCACATTTTGACCTTCTCTAACATCTCAGCCAGTTTGTTGGGTTTTCCCTCTGAGGAGCCTCTCCTCTCTACCTTCCAAACCAGAGCAATAATTAGCCTTTCTCCCCAGAGAGTGGATTAAACTCACTTAAGCTTTCACCACCCTACTAAAGCAGTAAGGAACTCAGATTATCAATTTGCATAAAACAGTGCTGTATTTATTAAAATATATATGTGTGTGTATATAATTAAGTGAGCCAATGCAATGCATGAGAAATTAATGGGAAGGTGGCCCATAATAAGGGTGTCAGTGATTGCTGTATCTGTGCAGTGAAACAGGAGTACTGTGAACATGCCTGGAATTTGGAAAGTACATATCCACTCAGGAGCATTAGTTGCCTCATTGTGTTTAGATGACTTGTATAATTCAGAGTTAATGATTGAATTTATGTTGAAAAACCGTCTGCTCATCTGCTGCTACTCAAAGTCTCAGAGAGGCTGAGCAAGTACAAAACAGCCATTTTGAGGAGTGATACTGAATCTAAGGCAATTTTCTTACCTTTTAACTCCTTCATGGTGAATAGTGCTTATCCTTGAAGCAGATGCACCGGAAGGTACTGCCAGTAAATGATGATGAGTTCTTCAAGGAGGGAAGTGATGAATGAAAGGTATGGTTATAGCTACATAACCATTTAAAAATGTTTCCAATTATGCTGTGTGGAACAAGGATTGTAAGCATCCACTGAAGATACAATTTTCTGAGCTGCAGGGATTTATTGATTTAGTATATTTTTCTCTCCTCCATGGAATTGGTGGGAAGGATTAACTTTCACTTACACTCTGATGACATTTTTCTCTGGTACTATAGTCCCCATTCTCCATCCAAATGTGCTGCTGAAATGTGGCAGGTGGCTTTGCTAGTAATTGCATGCTACTTCATTCCACTTTAAATGAAAGTATAGAGTACAGTGGCCTTCCTCTCTCATCACTGGTATGCTTCACAGCCGTATGGTATTGACTTAGAAAACGCAGAAGAGTGGGCTTCCCTTTAAATTGCAAAGATGTGTTATCATGCTGTATGTTCCCTTAGGAGACAGTAACTCAATTCCTGTGCAATAAGCTTCTGACTCCAGCATTTTTTCCTGTCAAAAAATAAACAAACCACATCAATTTTTTTTAATGTCCACAATTTTTTTTTAATGATAAAAGAAACTGAACATGGTTTTGAATATTTAAAATTTATTATTTGGTGAACTGTAGGAAAATTTCTATCACAGTATATATATGCTTGATCTCATTCTGAGACCAGCAACCATGCCTGGGTAGAAGATGGCTTTTCTTTGGCCCCAGCTGTGCTAAACACTGTTATAATTAGCACGATGGTTAACTTAATCAGAGTACTTGGCTCAGGAGAGAGGTGTTACAGAGTGCACCATAATTAGCATTTTCATTTCTTTGATCCTGAATCTGTCTTTATTGACAGAAATATCAAGAGCTCATTTGTTTTTTTCTTTTAACACTTCAGGAAGTGGAAATATGTGTGGCTGTGAGATTATTAATTTAGTAATGATTTTAGAAAAAAACAAACCTGTCCCAAAGGAAGTAGAAGGGATAAAGATCTGCATGTATGGAAAATATGGTCTTTAGTGCTGCAGCATATGGTCAGGTGTATGGCCAGGAAACACCTCCTGGGGCAGCTGCATCCCTTTGAAGTTGCATGGACAATGTTAACAGCATCTTAACCATTTCCAGCATGCTGCTGTGGACCACATGGCTGCTGTTTGAGTCTGTAGAAAAGGTGATGTTTCCTTAAAGTAAGGGGAATGCCAGAAGTGTGATCTGTTTGGGAAAAAAAAACCCAAAGGTTGTTTGGGAAAACAAACCCAAAGGTTTAGATGATCCTGTAGCAGCTAAAACTTTAGATACTTGCCAGCTTGGTCACTGAAGCACAAGCATCCCATCCTACGTGCCTGATATAAGCAGGTGGTGAAAGCATGCAGCAGACCAGCTGACTGCTGTTCATGAAAAAACGTAACATTTATGCTGTCAGACAAAATGCTGAAGACTTCCAAACTTGCATCTGGCATCACTGCCTTGATTGCAGGGGAGGAAAGTTGAGATGCTCGAGAGACTCTTCTCATTACACACCACGGAGTGGAGCAGTCTCTTGCAATGCCAGCTAACACAGGATATTCAAAATAGGGCACTTTTTTTAGTAGGTGAAGCCACTGTCTGCCTTCCTGAGACAGCCTTTTTTAAGCTTGATAAGCACACTGTCCTCTTTGCTCACGCTGGAGTGCCTGTAATGCTTCGTATCTCCAGTGCATACTAGATGAACTATACCCAATTAATTCTCTTGGCTGGTTCTGAGCGTTTGTTCAGCAAACTGGACCAAATGCTGTATGCACTCATTCTGATTGACTTTGGGATGATGGTAGCTCAGATATGGGTAGACACAACCTCTATGTTTAACTTTCTTATGGTCTCTGTAATTTTTATTACTGGTTTTAAAAAGCAGGTGTAGCAATGTTTATAATGAAAAAATGGGGCAAAAATAGTTGAGGCTCTTCTTGTAAGAACTCTTTGCTGGTTTTCACTCTTCCTTTACATGTATCCGTCTCTTTATAGTCTTTTACAAAGAGGAAGAGCTATCACGTACATGTGTTCTTATAATTCATTTCAACCTGCTTTGCCAATAGAAAAATTGTATGCTAATAGAGGCTGCAGAGAATGCAGCTGTCATTAAGGGACTTCCTATGCTATCCTTGACTTTGCTAGATTACTTTTATCTACTCAGGATGGATAATAATTTTTAAAACGTTTATGCAACTAGGTTTTAAGTCAATAGCAGGTTAAACCATTTATTTAAGTAATCTTTCTTGGTGGAAAGTATGTGGAAAGACCCTCTCACTGTTTTTACAAGATTATTTTCATATCAGCATTAAAGCAGCAAGCAGTATTCTTGACAGTAGACTTGGAAGATAGCCGTTATTTGAAAGACATGATAAAAACAGTATAATCTTTTCCAATACCAATACAAAGCCAGTAATTGTCTGTTTCTGCCATTCCAGTTATTTATGTAATTATACTTAATGCCACACAGATTTGAGAAGAAAAAGCAATAGTTGCTGCTGTTTCGGATTAATATTTTTCCATTCTGAGATCATAAAACAGTAAATAGCTCTCGTGGTGGTAGAGAGAAAAAAGGACTATGGATTTGTAAACAATTGATCAGAGGAGCTGAACTGGAGGAGGGAATGTGTCTTTTTTAAGTCTGTCTCCTGACCACACAATTGCATAATTTCTAAAGCTCACTGATTGCTAGGAAATGCTGCCATTGCATATTATCTCTTCTTGGATGTTAATTCCTTTATTAAACTAAAGTGTATAGTACTTTTACAGTGGATTTCAAAGGTATAGGATTTAACTATCTTAAACCTGGACATATCTAGGTTATCCTGCTTTGCCCAATTCTTCTGTGTCACAGTCCTGGTGAAACTATTTGCCTTGTGGCCAAAAAGTGCTTAAATAGTAAGATATCTCCCATACTGTCCTCCTTAGCATAACTGGGTTGGCCAGGGTTAAGGAGCTCTAGGTGGTAAGTCTGTGCCCTCCATCTAATCCCACATGCTGGAACAATCCAAGGTGGCTTGTAAATGCCCCTGGAAAGTATGCCAGTGCTTTCAGACTCCAGGATTAGAGGAGCTGCTTGAAAACTTACAGGTGCATCTTGCCTTCAGATTCACTGCATTCACTTGCACTCAGTCTTGCATATTTGAGTTGCTTCTTTGCAGTGTCTGAAGAGAAAGAAATTGGCTGTGTATCACATCTACAGCAGAATGCTCAAGTTAGAAGTTCAGATTGGATTCAGCAAAACTGGTGCATCCATTTAAAGCAGATAAAGAAAAAAAACTGATTTTGTAGGCCCACTAAGAAATAAATATATGCTCATGGGTTTTATAACATAGTGTTCCTCTAGTTTGGTCAGCTAGTAGTATTATACTCTTGTACCATTTCACCACTTAGCCTGAAAGTTCTGCCTGAACTAGATAGTACCAATATAAAAAGTCATCCTTCTCTTTTTTTTTTTAATGACTTTAGGTGATAGCAAATTTACTGCATGCAAATGTGAAAGCTTCCAGTGACTTAATTGCATTCATTTCTAGCACTTCTTCCTCATTTTTTGCCTGAATTTTAACTCAAAGTTCCAGTTTTCAACTCTGTGTCTTGTTATGCACTTTATTAAATGTCTCTCACAAATGTAAGTATTTATGAACTGTGATCAAGCCATCCTGAACTTTATCTTTGTGCAAATAAATAGACTGAATTACTTCTGGCTCTTGCTTTAGGACATCTTTTCCTGACTCCAAATCCTTCTTTAAGCTCCACCCTGAATCCTTTCCAATTTGTCAACATGTGCTTGTAATCATTTCAGTAAGGCTGTATGAAGTGACAGAGCCAGTCCTAGGCATCTCGGCAGCATAAAAGAAACTGAATTGTTTCTGTTCCAGGAGTGAGGATAGAATGGGTTCACACTGAAGATCTGGGAGTGTTAATCTAACAGTGGAAGAGGGAAGGAAGATAGAGACTGTGGCCAGGACTGGAGCTGGTTCAGCATTCCCTCCATTGCCACTTCTGCCAGCAGTAGCTCTGGGAGGAAGCTCAGCTCCAGCACAGGCAAAGCAGGCAGAGGTCTGTGGCTGCTACTTAGCGTTGTTTTGCTTACTACCCAGTTGACCTGGATAACCTCAGCTTTGTCTGTTCCTAGTAAGGCTTCTCTGGAGTGCTATAATGATGTTTTCTGCTTTATGTCTTCCCCTAGCTCAGGTGTTGAAAGATCTCATTCATCATCTTAGCCTCTGCATCCCTGCCAGAGTTTTAGTTGTGGCTCACCGTGGCCCTGAAGTCATCCTTCAAGTCACTGCTTTCCAGATTAGTTCACCACATTGCAAGTTTAACCTGTGTTTGAAGAAGCATGACCTTGCTTTCTGTGACTGCTATAAGTAATGTCATTCAAAGAGCTACACGGAGCATATTTTTCAGCTTACTTTGAGCTGACCTGCCCTTAGTCTGGCTGCTATACCATTAGTTCTATCACCTTCACCTTGACTGCCACAGTGCTGTGTTCTTCCACATCACCTAAGACTATAGATTAGAGAAGGACCAAGAGCTGTCTATACACAAATCAACCAGAAGTTTCATTTGGTTCTCTGAGTCTCATTTTCTGAAGTTTCTTTTATTTAACTGCAACGCTTCTGTTCTGTGGGATGCATGCCTCCACTTCACACTTCTCTTTCAGAGAAAGAATGGAAAAGGCAAGTCATCTTTCATCTTGTGGCTCTTGGGTTGTACGCAAGGTTCCTACTACTGCAATGCAGTTGAAGATACTGCAGAGGGATATTTAAATTCAAGCCAGGGAAAAAAAAAAGCCTAATTAAAGTGAGGAAAAAATTATGAATGCATTTCTATTTTTAGGATTCGTTAAACTTGCCTTAACAGAATCCTTGGGCTTTGATTAATAGACATTCAATTTTTAATTGGAGTATTTTGCTGCATACAATGGTTTAAAGTAAGGGTGAGTTAATTGGGCATTTATTTGAAAACTAGAAATTCAGGGGAGCCCGTGTGTGGTTTTGAATATGATATTGACTGCATAGGTAAAGGGGCTGGCGAAGGGAGGAGGATAAGCAACAGACAAATGACACTATTGGACATCTTAGTTAGTTATGTATTCTGGGTGCTGTCCTTAACAACTAGGGCAAGAAAAAGATATCACAAAACATACCAAAAAATGGATTTAAAATAATAACTTTTCACCCTCCAAGCTCTATGTTCATATGTGAGTCAGAAGTTGCAGAACTTCTCAAGAGTTTTTTTTGCTCACATCCCCTCCCATAGATGAGGTTCTAGGTTGTTTTATTTGTGCTCTTTCCCGCTACTCACATTATTTATGCACTAAAATAAATAGAGATTTTCTGCCCAGGGAGTAATGTCAGCTCGCTGAGGTTTTTTGTGGCAGCCAGCAAAAATAACAAGGGAAAAGGGGAGCTCATGGAAGGTACTGTGATAGCCAGTGCTTGATGGGCATCATTCTGCTGCTCAACAGAACACAGCTCCTGGGGACAGTGCTGGCAGATCAGGTCCACTGCTGCATCCAGGTGATTTTGATTCCAAAAAGCTATTCCTTTTCCCATTAGGCCAGATTGCCATGCTAAAGGCTCTTTAAGGGAAGAGGAAAGGAGTACTTGAGTTTCCAAGACTCATGTGTTTTCAAGTCACTGCTGCACAAAAATCACTGCTCTTACTGCTGTTTAGTCATACCACCCTAAAACCTGTTAAACAGTTAAAAAATTCAAATATCATCAGATCAGGCTTCTGTTTTCTGTGTGAGAGCATCTGCTTAGAAAAACTAAATTGTACTTTTTTTCAGAAAGCAAATGACTTGTCACAAAGCACTGCTTTGTTCCTATCCTGGATGTTATCTTGAGCCATAGAACAGGGCTGTTGCTTTGCATTTCATGTGCTGCATAACCTCCCTCCCAAATGCTGAAGCCATCAGAGAACCATTGTTGCCTCCTGTACATGGGAACAATCTTAATTACTGCATTAGCCTCAGAATAAATTCACAGTTAATCAAATATGATGATGAGAAGGAGAGTGATAGGCAGATAAGCAGGAGTAAAAAATGTCAGTTGAGTAAAGTTTTCTTGCCATGTTGTTTGGAACCAAAACAAAGTCCTCCTCTTCCAAACACTGTATTCAGGTCAGATTCAGCTATGTTGTGTTTAGAAAGCATCTCCGTCAATCTGAATTAATTTTTTTCTCAAGTGATTTGCTGCAGATTGAATTATCCTTTCAGTTGGGATGGAGGAGTGGAGGGAAATGCTCCCATATTTTTCCCCTATAGCACATCATTAAAGCATGCTTCTGACCACTGCAACAATACAAAGTGATGTTTTTCTTTACCAAGCACAAGCATGCATTTGAATTGGATAACTGCAAAAATTGCTTATCAAGGTTGGTGACTATGTTTAGCTCAGAAGGGAACATTAGCATTAAGGCAATGAATACCTGGATCGTGGCATTGTGAAATTTGGCAAAGAATTCCTTTTCTTTAGTGAAGTGTAGACAGCCTACTTCTAATTTTTACTAACTCACACGTTTTCTTGAAAATAGACAGATTCTGCTTTTGACACAACACCAGTAGTGCTAAGGGCCTTATGCCTCCCTGCACAGAGGATACTCTGCCCCTGCTACGTTTCTTACTGAAATGTAATTAGACTAGGTAGACTTTGTCTGTGAAGTGGCAACATAGAACAGTTATAGGACATCAAGAGTCACTTTGTTCCATTGCTCTTAATGTCTGTATTTGAAATCCAAGCATAAGTATCTTGATGATCCAAAAAGGAGAGCGACGATGAATGGCTATCTCAAGCCTAATGATTTAATCTTTTACATTAAAATGCTGAGGTGGTAGTTTTCATAGAGATGTAGTCCCATACAACTGCATGAGTTTCCCTTGTCTGAGGGAGGCTCCTTGTTATAGTCAAAGACTACTTAAGTTTCCTTTTCAAAATTATAGCCGTCCTTGTTAGTGCTATATTGTAAGCATATTCTGAATAGAGACAATTATCTCCTTCTCCCCTTTTCCTTTTTTTTTTTTTATTTTGAACTACCCGATCATTTTAGAGATACCATCACAATGACCTTTCCTAACAGCTCTGCCAGGAGGACATCAAATTGAATGTTCCATTATTAGTATTATACTATTCAGACAACTGAGTGATTTTTCTTAAATATTCCAAATTCAAGAATTAAATCTTGCAAAATTATTATACTCACTCATGTTTAAAGAATGAGATAACTTTTAAATGCAAATTTATATGATAATGCTGAAACTTAGAGGTTTAATTTATTCTGGAAATATGCAAAAAATAGTGAATTTTAAGTATATATTATTGAAAAGTTAAAGTAGTTCTTGCAAACTTGAAATACATTCTCTTTGTGCTGTGCTCATATAAAAAAAATTAATTTTATGTGGCTAAATGGTAACAAATGAGCCAGTGTTTACCATGGTAAGGAGTACATTGGGGACATAACCATTAGACAAGGGTAATTTAGTTTTAGCATTATCAGTTAGAAATACTGCAGTTGAGTGGAATATTTTATTACATGAAAACATCTGTAACCAATATATCCCTTGGGAAGCTTACGTGACCTGTGATCTGTTTGGAAAAAAATGTTTTGGTTTTACGAGGCTGTTCAAAAGCAAGTATGTGCAGTGGGCCGTGTCCTAGCGAATCAGGAAGGGGCTCCCTCCTCTTTCTGTACCTCCTGGAAATTTCTGGGAGCTGTAGCAATGTTTCTGCATTCCAGACTGTAGTCTTCAAGCTCACTCCATAACTCATGGCACTGAAAAGGCCTGGGAAATGTGTACAATCATGCTCTCTACCTTTAGTACTACTAAACATATTAGTGTGTATTATAAATGTAGTAATATATATATATTA
>VXAX01006964.1:285749-305315 GCA_013399835.1 Leptocoma aspasia
TATATAATATTTAATACCACTCAATGCCACACAGTGTTTACACACAGTTAGCCTTGCTGTGAGGTATCCTAAAACTGCAGCAGTCAGTTCAGGTCAGAAAAGTTCAGGTCAAAAAGCAAGATGCAGACTACTGAATGTATATTGTTCTATTGAATGTTCTATTGAATGTTCATATGTTCTATGGAAGTATGCCAGTAATACAGGACAAGCAGCATCCTTAGTATATTTCTCAGGCCTTGCTGTGTACCTTTTCCTGGCTGCTTTTTTTCCCTCTCTCTTTCAATGAAGCCAGAATATGTCATCCCAACTTAAATTTGCAAAGCAGTCACCTGTGCTCTAGCCTTCATAGTGCTCTGGCAGGAAAACAAAGTACCCTGCTCCTGAGGACCCTCAGTCAAAGCTTGGGAACTTGGGGAGCCAGGAAGACAGAGGGATAGACAGCCTGAACTTGACAACCCATTAGGTACCTGACCTTCTGCTTAAATGACTATTGAATTCTTGAAGATGTGGATTAATGCTTTCTTTTGTTGGGTGAGATGGGCAGATAGGCATGCCAATTAGAGAGCTTTGCCATGGAGTGCTTCGAGTCCTCCACTGCAAGTGGTTTCTTAGCACAGTATTTCTATAGAGGGGAAATACTGAGAAAACTGGAACTTCTTTACAGAGAGGGGAAAATCATCACATTCAGCCAGGATCTCATTCACTATAACACTCTGTAAGCAGAGGCAAAATATTTTGTTTCTAGTTGCATGGCTATTGCTGAGACCCAGAAATCAAAACTGGCCAGTTTATGGCCATAGGCATAATGCTGATATGTTCCACACCACAATATGTCAAGAGTTCTTTTGGCACCCGGTACAAAATGGGTTTCATGTCAGAAAGACCACGGCATTGCCTTTCTATCACTTTCAGTTCACACATCCTCCATGCAGCTCTGTAGCCACCGGGGCCCAAACACAGCAGAATAGAGGGCGTTTCTCAGCCAAAAGATCATTTTTCCCTTTAAGTGGAGTGAGCTAGTGCTGCTTCTTAAAAGTCTTCCTGGTCTGGGGAATATTGAAGCCACGGTCTTGTCCATTAAGTACTTTATCAATGCAAAGATGGAGGCAACCTTTATAGCCAGATGAAGCAGATCTGTGGGCTCTTGTCTGTGGTGATAACACTGTGCCTGGGATGGGGCTGGCTGTGAAACCAAGTGTAATTCATCCCCGAACTGCCGTCTGTTTGAAAGATATGAAAAGTATGTGCTAACGGGTTGGTCGCAGTGCATATTGGTTGCAGGCATGGAATTAGGAGGAGTGTAAAAGTTTTGACCCAGTAAGGAGGGGTGCTGCAAGGAAAGCAGGTCATCCATAGAATGGGAAATCTTTCATTTCCAGTACGCTAAGAGGCAGGTCAAGATGAGTCTCGTGGAATTTTTTTCTGTGTACAAGACAATCCCAGGCAAGGCAGGCTTTGTGTCACGGTTGAGTAAGCTTTGTTTGGAGAAAGCTGTATCGTTTGTCATGAAGGAAGCCACATCATTTCTCATTCGTGAGCAGAAGGGTTTTAGATTCTGAAATCAGTGCACAGATAATGCAGAAATGGGACAGCTTGTTTTGTCTAGATTTTTGAGTCTGCTTATGTCAGGAGGTAGGAAGTTCAAGTCTAATGTTGCTGGCTCTGTTTTCAGCTGATGGGATATAAAGGAGGCTATGGGGAAAAACACAAAAAAAAGGGCAGCAAGAGTAATGTAATGAGAAAGGAGAAGGTATGTTGTGTATTGAGGGAAGCAGGTGAGCCTCCTGTTTGGAGCAGAAATGTTGCAAAGCTAGTGTTTGCACAGTGTGAAAAGATCCCTATTGTTGCCTCACACAGAGGAGCTGTTAACAGGGCATACAGGAAGCTCTTTGATCAAACACCTACGTCATTTCTTAGTGCTCTGCTGTAATTCAACATTTAAACAGCAGTGAATGTTCTCCCACTGAGATACTTTTTTTAATCTCTAACATTTCTCTGGAGAGATACTCTGAGTAATTTTGAAAATAAAAACAAACATGTACAAATCAGACTTTTTTTTTTAAGTGGTGTCCAGGTTTAATGGTTAAGTAGGATGAAAGCAGAGTAGTGTCAGACCACTGCCATAATGGCAACTGCTTGCTGATTCCTAGCCAAATAATCAAGTTAAGGAATGTTGTAAATTAACACATGCTAAGCTTTTAGTTTTGCAGCAATTAATGATTTATGCTGTTCTTCTGTTGACATGTCTCATGTCACTGGAGCATATTTTAACAAGAGGTATGTAGTTCTGGTAATCCCCAGGAAATCTGCACTCTGTTTACCAAAATCCACTTTTTTTAAAGAAGAGTTGTGCTTTGCCAAGAAACCTGCAGCATGTCAGACTAGAAAAATGCTTCTTTTGCTGCTTGAGAGGAAACAGTACGTGTGTGGGTATAAAATCACATGCCTTCATGGTAAAAATGTGGAGGTAATTGGCCAAACCATGGTGTTTTGCTTCCAGAAATGGGAAGCCACTATCACAAATCTTGCGGGTCTGAGGACAGAGATTTCAGAGGACCTAACTTCTTACTGCTGATGACGGATCTTCCTGCTTACCTACAGCAAACAAGCTGAGGAGGCAGCTCTGCTTTTCTTTTCTTTGTTGTTTTATCTAGATGGTCAAAACTGTATTTTAGTTTGTTCTGAATCTAATATTGCAGAAGTATTTTTGGTCCTGCAAACTTTTCATTTAAACAGTTTGGTGGCTATAAATGTGTAATGATTGCTGTTGTTACCTTTGTGATCCACTTGCATTAATGACTTTCCTTTTGTGCTATTTGGCATATGAGGTGAAACAAATGAAAAGCTGTATTAATTATTCATCAACTAAAGAATCTCTTTCAGTGGTACTATGTTTCAGGTTTGTAGATACCTTTGCATAAACTAATTGATTTTAGTCATAATATTCCAAGTGGTGTTAATTAATAATTTAAATATGATTGTTTTGGAAAGCTTTTTAGCCTTATTCTGAGCAGCTGGCACCAGAAAACAGAATTTGGCAGTGATTTAACTTCAAAAATATGGAGCTAGTTTTCTGCAGCTGTTATCAAATGAAATTAGTAACTCAAAGGTTTGGGAATTTTTTTGCATGAAAGGTTAATCAAGTCCAAATCCAATTGTGTTCTAACCTAAGACTAAACATGAAAAAAGCGCGTAGTAGGGGCAGGGAGTTTCCTAAGGCGTTTGCACCTCACTGTGACTGAGGAAGGGAGGGAAGGGGGGGGAGGTTACTGCCAGAGCAATCGTATCTTTTATCTCAAGAACTGTTTTCAGCAAGGTATGCTGATCTTATTTTCCATCCTCCCACGCTTTGGATAAGAGTTTCAGGAAAACTTTCTTTTTTCTTTGCTGGGTATGGATCTAATACAGGTTTCAATACCAGGGGACTATCAACCTTTCAGGTAGACTAGTAGATTGACTCACTGCAGAAGAAATTAAGGTATGTCAATTCAAATAGGAAGCTGATTTACTGTGAATTGTCAGAAAAATCTTTACTTCCTATGCTAGTGTTGCAGACTTTAGCCACTCTGTGTGGAGGGAAATTAGCTTGTCAAATACAGTTTGCCCATGGATTAAAAGGTTTTTAGCACTGTAGCACTACAAACAAGTGAGTTTGGGGTGGCAGAGCTTTATAACCCAGGCAGCAGAGCATGGGATGAAAACTGGGCGAGAGCAAATGCTTCCAGATGGACACAGCATTGCCCTGCAGAGACACTGATCACTGACAGCACAGGCAGCTGCCAGTCCCAGCTGCAGGAAGCTCCTGGCTCCAGGAGCTCCATCGCCTGCTGCACCTTGTCTGTTATGAGCCCTGTTGCCCTCCCAGTGAGCAGGATCCATCCTGTCAGCAGCACAACTGTGTGCTGTGCCAAGGATGAGGCCAAGGTGTCCTGGTATCACTGCCACCCTGCCAGCCTGTACCACGGCTAGGTCTGCCCCAAGGTAGGGCACAGGGCACTTCCCAGCCTACTGTGGAGCCAGTTTCAGTGGCTTTAATTACATCTGAGGTTTGGATGGCTTTTCTTGGCCATTAAAATCCATTTCACAATGAGTAGTATTGAAATGAGCAAGGAATATTTGTGGCAGCTGTGGATTTCCTCCAGGCCTACAGGAAGAGTAAATTAGTTACTGAAAACTTGACAGCTTGTCCTGAGTGCTTAACTCCTTCCTCTCTGGAAGCTTGATTTTCAGCAGCAAGTGACTTTAAAAGGAAATAGTATACCCAATGTTTTTTTATTCCTCCACCCCCTTTTTACGGTAGGTCTGTAATTGCAAAACCAGCCAGAAGTGATTTGTTTGAAGAGGAAGTGTGGGAACTTCCTTTATAAATATTGCCTTTCCCTTCGTGTGCATCCAAACTCAGTTTGCTCTGCTGGCGGAAAACGAAGTGCTTGAACTGAACAAGCACTTATTCCCATAGCTCATGTCCCATGTAAGCATGAAAGACAGAAGTTTTATGGGGANAGACAAAAATTTTATGGGAAAAAAAAAAAAAAAAAAAAGAAAAAACACACACCTAAAGAAGAAACCAAACAAAAACAAAACCAAAAAAATTTAAAAACCCACACCAAAAACCAAACAAGGAAATTAAAAAAGCTGGTTGTTAGTAAGGGAAGAGCTGAAGTTGGTCGAACACACAGAAGATCAGCTGGGATTTTGCCCAGTCATTCTCTGTCAGCACTTCCAGATGTTTGCGTCCTCTGCTCGGGAGCACCGGGCAAGTTAAGGTCCCGTGGAGGGGGTGGGGAAATCAGAGTTTGCAGAGGCAGTGATTACAGAACCTGCTGTGACTTGCTCTGCGAGATAGGACAGTATCTGCCCGAGCCAGCTCCTATCGCTGTTTGGAATGGTTTCTTTTTTAAAGAAGTGTCAACATATGTATCTTTCCTAGTGAACTAGAAACAGTAGCCTGTACCCTTCCCCAGCCCAGAAATCCCTTTGAAATATTTGCAGAAGAGGGGTTGAGCCACCAGGAGAGCAGCTACAGCCAGGGGAGTGTCTGTGCCCGGCAGCAGCAGGTACATTAGGCTCACGAGGAGAGACCAAGTTTTAACCTGGCAGGCAAAGCCATGCTAGACTGTTGTGCTTTTTTGGGCTGGGGAGGAGGGGTGTTTGGGGTTTTTTTGTTTATTTGTTTGTTTGTTTTTCTCTTAAGTGAACAGTATCAGGGTGTATGGGCTCTTTGGGTGTGCAGACGGCCAGCTGGCCTGGCTTGCTAACATAAATCAGCACAGATGATGGGAAACAAGGCAGGGAGTCCAGTTCCCAGCTCTGAAGGATTCCAGATTAGGAAGACAGGTCACAGAGAAAGCAAGGGAGAGTGTGGAGGGAATCAGGCTGATTCTCTGAGAGGCACTGAAGATGAGAAGAGCCCTTCTGTCTGATTTGAAGGAGGAAACTGTTCTTATATTGCTTGTAATTAGGCTGAGATTCACCTTGTTCATTGGATTTGATGGACAAATGACACATTCCTGCTGTTATAACTTTGGATTGCTGTGATGCTTTCTGATCTGTTCAGCAAAAGGCACAGCCAGGCCACTGTTGTATTAATGAGAAGGTTCTGATTTTTATACATTTCTCAGTGGGGAAGATGAAATTTCACTCAAGCTTCCAACCAGGCATTGTAGTGGTTCCTTTTTCCACTTTTAGAAACAAACAAAAGAATGAAATTTGCAGTGCAATGGGCTATCATGGGAAAAATCAGTCACTATCGAAGAAGACACTGGAAACTTCACTGATCCATCCAGTTGTTCTCAGGTGAGGCTTGCCTGGCTCACCATACCAGTAGTCCTTACATCCTTTTATACCCCACTGCAGAGGAATGGACATCTCAGTTCAGGGTGACAAAGGAGTGAACTTTGGGTGATTTTTACTTTTTAAATAAAATCAAAAATAAAATTCTCATTTCTCCACTTCTTCCTGTGTTTTCTTCTCTGTTCAATGTGATACAAATGCATTTAAAGCCCTAAAGTGCTCAGGATAAGCTTTTCATTCTTTTATGCCTTTCCTCTTGTTTTCCACACCATTATTTGCTGCTCTCTCCTTATATCTTTTATTCTCTCTTATACATGCCTCATTTCCCATTTAACAATCTTTGCTCCTTTTTACCTTCCAACGCTTTGCATTTTTTCCTCTCCTTTTTCACACTCACACTGTCATGCCTGCTCCTTTCTCCTGTAAGGCAGGCTGCATTCTGTAATTAAGGGAGTAAACCTTAAAATTATTGTGTGGGTACTGGGTACATGATGAAAGAGACTGCAGGACTGGGCCCTAGCTTGGCAGATATATGGGGAAAGGTAGTGAAGCAAATTTTAAAGTAGTCTTATTTGCTTTGGTGGTTTGTATCACTTTGGTTGACTATTAAAATGTGTATTTCTAAGCTGCGGTGAGCACCAATGGTATTGTGTAAATAAAGAATTTCAAGAACTTAGTATAAAAGACTTTATAAAGGTAATATATTACTTCCAGTTGAGAGAAATGAAGTGGCACTTTAAAATCAGTTTTACTGGCACACTGTGTTTTAAAAAAACCCTTCTTTTTGTTTAACTTCCTGTGCAAGCCTGGGCATGTTTGAGGCTACCAGGATCCAATTTCATGTAGTATCCTATTTCAAATCCAGGCAAGAGCAGATTGATTGAAAATCATGCTGTCAGAAGTAAAACTGCCTGTGGAATGCCTTCAGTGACATGAAGATGAAAGGAAGAATGTAATATAACAGATACTGATTTCCTGTTTTTGAGGTATGAGGCTCTGGAGCAGTGTTCTGGGATGTTGCACCATTTACCTTGATTGAACAGTAATGGTCATAGAACAATTTTGGTGAATTTTTGTGTTCTTCAGTTAGTAGTTTACAACTGTGTTGTGAAGAGGGGATGGTTGATGTTGCTGTGGTTGTTTTAAACCAGAGCAGCAGCTGTAGAATATTTCATGGCAAGCACAGAGCTATCAGTAATTCTGCCTAACACCAGAATAACACAGGATTCCTAATAATTCTTGTCAGTGAAATACTTACTGGTATTTTGAAATTATTGAGCCACTTCAGTACTTTGAAAACTGCTGGCAAATGTGAACTAGTCTAACTGGTCTGTGTTTAGATTGGTTTTTAGGGTCAGCACAGATGGCAGTCTGCTTCGTTTTCCCATGTGTTTCTTTGCCTCCTCTCTTCCCTGTCCCACAGAGGCCAAAGGATTAAAGAAAAAGAGGACTATGAGAAGTGAGAACAGAGGGAAACAGTAATACTGTTTTAGGACTTCGGAGGAGTAGGAAAGTAAAGGGCGAGCTGAAATTGTGATCTTTGGTTAATTTTGAATTCTGGGTGTCATGGTTTGGAAATGGAACAGCACTCTTCAGATAAGTGCCCCCCCATATCCCCAAGACTCTTCCCAAACCAACCACTCACTTGCTCATCCCACTTTCTTTCCCCTTCCCACTCCAGGGGTGGAGTTGAGAATTGGAGACATAAAAAGGGGAAAATTACAGGTTGAGTTAAGAAACAATTTACTGGAAACAGCAATAAGATACAAAAATGAACAGTTAAAACAACAATATTAATAGCAAAAGTGTACAAAAAGAGGGTGATTTACGTCGAAATAAGTGTTCACCAACCAACCTGAGGTGGTGCAACCCTGAGAAAATGAACAATGGCCAACCTGCCACTCTTGTGTGTGACCCAAAACCATACTTTTCTTCCTAGAATAAGAGTCCCTTATTTCCTACTCCCCCCTCTCCACCCCACCCCCCCCAACCATGCCAGTGATTATGTGGATAGTATAGAATAACAACCTAGACATACCCACACAGCTCCAGGCTCTGTTCCCTCAACAGCTATACAAAAAAATTAACTCTGTCCTGGATGAAACCAGGACACTGAGTAATTTAAATTTGGCTGTGCCAGGATTATGTTGAATTCCTGAAAAACTAAGACTAAACATTGTTCTGCTGTGTAATGCTGGTCTGTCTCCTGTGTCCTGTGCTAGGTGATGCTCATGACATGGGGAGCATCTTGCATTGCTGGGAGACCACCAGGCTGCATAAATAGGTCCCTTGCATGGAGGGGTATGTCATGGTGGCTGGCCTTGGCTCTATTTGCTCTCAAAAGAAAGGGAGAGGCTTCAGAAAAAAGTCAGTGTCCTCACATTCTGAAAAAGTGCTAGTCTAGAGCCAGCCAAGAGAGCAGCAGTAAACCAAGCAGAGGAGAAAGGAAGTCAGTAATAAAATTCAGGAGTTCACATGCTAGAAGTAAAATCTGGTGTCTGTGGTCAAGGAGGTGGAGAGGGCAGAATAGAGATGACCAAGAGTCATGTAAGCTAGAGGATCAAAGGTGAGGGAAGATAATGCATTGGCCAGATATTGTGTGATACTGAGTTAATTAGAGATGTAAATACACTGCAATGTTTAGAGTATTAGCTTGATAGCTGATATCACCCTAAAGTTTTTAATATTAAATTCTATGTCCTGTTTCCATATGGACATGGTCTCAGCGTTGTACTGTCACATTCCCAACACTGAAATGTAGAAGATCCATTGTCAAAACCAAGCTCAAAAAGCCGTATGCAGTTTTATCCTGTGTGCTCCATCCTATCAAGGGCACTGTGCTTGTTAGCTCAACAGCCGGATGAAAGTTCCATGGGCCTGTAAAAGTCTATATGAAGAGTATCTGCTCCATATGTTACATATAGCTGAAGACTCAGGGGAATAAGGTTTGTGTCTGGGAACCGGATAACACAACTTTCCATCCCTGACCCAGTGCTTGCCCTTTTGAACAAACAAACAAGATCCTTCCTCAAAGAAAAGTGGTTTATGATCTGTTTTTAGCTCTAGAAGCAAACACTAAAAAAAAAAAAAACAACTCAATATGTTCTTACTCGTACTTACAGCAGCATCAGCTTTAGACACTGCAGAACAAGTGTCACACTTTGTTCCTTGCTGCTTTCAGAAGCCATTATCTCCCTGGCAGTTGCAGTGCCAGGGCAGCATGTTACCTGCTTGCAAAATTTTGCGCTTGGACACAACCAGTCATCTTGAGTTTATCATCTATTTGAAATGATGGCATCTGAGACCTTGACCCTGAATACAGAGGTGCAGTTGCCTCATGAGGAAGAGGGCACTTGCAGGGTGGGGAGGTTGTTCACGGTTGTCCTTTTTCTGCTGGGTCATTGACCACACGAGGTGGTCTTCATCCTTTCCCCCTAAAGGTGTATTTTGATTTGAAAGGCAGAAATTGTGTCATGTGAAAGGTGGGAGCAATTAAGCTAGTTCAGATTGAGAGAGGATAAGAGCTAAAAGTAGTCTAATCTCTTGCTGTCCTCTTCAGGTTATGGAGGAGAGAGGGAGTCCTCTCCAAAAACACAGTTCAGGGAAGATTGATTCCTAATCCACAAGGCAATCCATGGCAGGACTCTTTTTGTCAAGCCAGTGGAGAGAGAAGAAACAGGAAGATTAGCCTTGTTAGACTGAAGTTAGTTTATGTGACCATCCCTCTTCCCACTTGCTCTGTTGTGCTCATGGTTTCTGTCATCTTTAAAGAACAATTTCTCTGTGCTGTCCAAGTACTTTTTGCTTCAGGTAAGTTTGCAAGTGCCTCCAGCTGTTAGAGGACCTGTGCTAGCAATATGTATTGAAGTTCCTTTAGTTCAAGTAGTCCATTTTGACTGGCCTGCTGGCCAAATCCATACCATGAAAGACCAGATCCAGTGTAAGATACTGAAAAAGAGCTGTTGTGCTATGAGCAGGAGGTAGAAGGAAGAAACAAAACCAAACAAACCAAAGAAGCTTTGTGGCAGATGGTACCACCTGTGTCCATCCAAAGCAGTGTGCCATTTGAGTGGAAAAACCTGGAAAATCTGATGACTCAGTCTGAATACACAGGGAGACAGTGAGTGAGATTTCTGGCTTGTGTCCCAAGCCTCTTATGAAAAAGGCTTCCAATTTTATAACACAGAAAATTGAATACAATTTGGTAGCATCGTTCTCTGGCACAGCTGAACTACAGACTGAAATGCCTGGTGTATCCATGTGAGAACTGCCACATAAGTAGTTAGATGACTGTGCCAGGTCCTGGGTTATGGCTGAACCAATTTTCTCAACAAATACATTTCTGATATTTTTAGCAAAGGATATACCTTTATTAATGCCTTTATTATTGGGGGTATAGCTGTCTGAATGTAACAGTTAGGGTTGACAGCATTTGATTACTTTTCCAGGCTCAGCCAAATACTAATTTTCATGCACCTCAGTTCTGGCATCTGCAAGGCTGGAAGGTGAACCAACTGTGCAATACGTGCCTAAATTACTGTTCAGCAAGGCTTGCAAAAATGCTTGTAAGGAAAGAGAAAACATGGCTATATAAAGCAAACTTCTCAGCAGGATCAAGTCATGTTTCCTTGCTGACTACCTCCACCTCCTTCCTTCTTGGCTGTCGACTGGATGATAATGGTTCACATTCCTTTGTACTTCATTTTACTTCTGAATTTTCTTTTCCTTTACACGTTTAAGTTGCACCAGATCTGTTTTTCCTGTTGTTGGTAAGACATAGAAAGAAATCTGCCCTTTACCTTGCTCCTACAGTCTAATTTTTTGTCTGTCTCTTGGCTTGGCTGCTTTACTTACACTTCCCTCCTACGACCTTCCTCAGTCCAATCTTACACTCTCCAGTTAAGCTGTATTATGCAGCTGTGGTCTAAATATCTCACCCAGCTCTTCTCCCATGTGCCTCATCTCACAATTTTGCTGAGCATCCATGTTCATCCTGTACCCAGTGAGGGTTGTTCCCTCATACAGCTTTTCCTTGCCAAGAGATGAATGTAAATAGTCTTAAAGAACTTCTTCCCGAAGCAACTAGATATAGGGTATGAACACAGGAAATTAAATCCCGTGGAACATTAGCAAAATAAGTTTGGTTTAGGACTGGGCATCCTCAAGAAACATGAAGGGAAAATAAAAGTCCTGCTGATGTTTGTGTCTTACTTCCCTGAAAGTCAGTGTTACATGAGTCTAAAAGTCATATTCAGTTGAGATGAGATGGCTTTGGCCAAAAGGTGGTGTATTTTGTCAGATGTTCAGGCTCTCTTACCTGGGAACTACCATGTGGTGGTCTTTTAGTACATGTGTTGGCTTGTGCTGCAAACTGTTTGATGGTGCATTGAATGCTTTGCTAAAAGCAACTGAGAAATAACTGTGTAAGGAAGAGGTCGAGGCATACAACACTACGTCTATTGCCTGGGATATTTTTTTGAGGACAGTTGTCATCTTCACATTTATGTTGAACAATCTACATGAACCCTTTTTATCACTTTTTGGCATATACAGTGATGTTGAAAAATATCTGATGTTATTTTATCCTTCCCTAAAGGGACAGACATTGCTTCTCTTCCATTCTTAAATGTTTGGTCAGGGGAGGTGCCAAGTACTGCCACTGGTCAGAGCATGTTCGAGCTCTGTCTAGAAGAGTACCAAGTCATACAGTAACCTGTCTGTAGTGCTAGGCATTCTTTTGGGTAATACATCAGTTTAGTTCTCAGTTCTTTAGTAATTAGTCATAAGTCTGTGAGCAACTGTCCATCTGATTTATTATCCTAGCAGCTATTGAAATACAGAACATCGCCCCATTTAGCTTCAGGATGGAAAGTTATAGTGTGATAAAGTTGTGTTTAAAGTGTAATAAAACTGACTGTATATAAACAAATTACAAGTTTATATTACACTATAGATTATCTTAAATCATATTTTAAAGTTCATAAATGTAATGTGATTGCACATAGCTTAATGCATATGAATGTATTTTTAATTGTTGCCTTCTTTTATTTAGTAAGAAGATCAAACTGTCCTGGAAAATAACTTGATTATAGTGAAGAAGACATAGTGGAAAAGTGAATGTAAGTATTTCACAGCTTGTGTCAATTATTTATGTTTGCAAACCATTGACATTGGTGATACTATAAATCCTGCTAAATTGGCAGCCACTTTTATTATGGCAAGAATGCAGGATCTGATCACTGTGCACATGTATGTGTGTGGTATACAATATCTATTATGTGGGTCTATAGGCTAATATATACCTAAATGCTTTTAATGGGCCATGTGCTATTAGTCACTTGCATGCTTAAGAACTATTTGCAGGAAAAATGACACAAAGTTGTCACTAAGCGCCCTTAAAAAGATAAAAAAAACCACTACTCCCATATAAATACCCACAGGGATTCTTAAATTCAGTAATGCAGACATATTTTCCATTTCCAGAGGAATTTAGTCTAACTTGGAATAATGCACCCCATATATAGTATTTTTTGGTATACTTGCCCCGAAGATGTGAGATTATAGTAGAAAAAGATTGCACTATGGATTGGCAATTCAATTTAGAGTGAAATACAGCAGCTGCAAGTTCCAGGCTAAGTGCATCATTGCTCACTTGAGGTCACTTTTTCAAACGTGGAGTCAATAGTTCTCTAACAATAAGAGCTTTGGTTCATTTTCTAGAACCTCTTGAAACTGTTACTTTGCTGGTGAATATGCCATTATTTTTCTTAAAGTAATTGCCTTCCTTAGCTGTATTTCATAATAATGTGAACCCCCTAACTGTGTGACTACACATGTGAATTTGTATGTATATATTTGTGTATGAGGCAAAGCTGTGTCTCTGCAAGTCATTCCCCAGGAGACTTTGAGTGGCTCTGATGTGCAGGGCAGTGATAGTCATGAACTTCTGGCTACCACGGATTCATTCCAGTGTTCTTTCATATTACATTTTTCCCACGATCTCACCTTCCTTTTCCCAGAGCCTGACTGATGAGCTTGGAAGCAGGCAACTAAACCTTTCCAAATGCTGAATAAAGTATAGAATTAGATGACTTAGATGTTAAAGAGGACAGTGATTATGTCTTAAATGTCTAACAAACTGGGAGAGTTGTAATTCCAGCCTTTTAGGTTTTATAAACTTGTCTTCAATAATTACTGGCTGACCAGTAGTACTGAAAACTGCAGGAGCTGCATATAGCATTGCAAAATGCTGTCTGGTTTATATAGAGTTGTCTACTGATACAAGATTGCTTGAAACTAAGATCCTCAGATTTGACAACACTGCACCTAAGTTAAAGATTTACAGATTAGGCAGTGCATTGATTCTTTCCATTACTAGTATCTGGCCCAGTTTGAAATGTAGGTAGGCTTATAAAGTATAAAATCAAATCCTTTAAAATCTTCCAATGTGTATTGAGCACACAATTACTAAAAGTAAATTACTTCAAACTGCAAACAATGCAGTTTGAAGTAATTTAGTGAGACCAGTCACTTTAGTTGCCTCAAGATCCTAAAAATACATTTCAAATGACCCTGTTCAGGCCAGTGACACTTCTTGAACTATCCCGTGTGTGTGACAAGTTTGTACATGTAAAATTTTTTGTCAGTTGCTTTCACATTTTTCTCGCCACTCAATCTTCAACTGTTACTTCTGAGAAACTTGGGATGGGTTATCTTTAGTTCCCATTTTTTTGTGAAATAAGCAGAAAATTGTTGGTTTCTTCTCTGTAGTTTTTAAGGGCCTGTTTAGCAGGAGAGCACCATTTGAGTGTCAGTTGAACTATAAA
The DNA here is from genome assembly GCA_013399835.1 of Leptocoma aspasia. Classification (NCBI taxonomy): domain Eukaryota; kingdom Metazoa; phylum Chordata; class Aves; order Passeriformes; family Nectariniidae; genus Leptocoma; species Leptocoma aspasia. The sequence goes on from VXAX01006964.1 coordinate 299,369, forward strand.
AGAAAGCTGCCCAGTTAAAATGTCATTTCATGTATTATGTGGAAACAACTAAAAGACGTGAAGTAGAGCTGTATTTCAGGAAGCTGAGGAGTATAATATTGGCAATGTGATTATTAGCTGATCCTGAAACTGGCAGAGGAATCAACACATCCTGCTGCAGAGATGGATGCTAGCATTTTGACCTTCGTCTAAAAATAAGTAGTATCTCTAATATATGTTATTTTTCTGATATTTTGATTTTGTGCAAATGTAGTCTGAGCTCCTAAGTGTAAACGTTTTTCATCTGGCTCTTACAGGTATCTGATATTAAAATTAGGGATTTATCCTTCTAAATGTCAGTCATTTTCAAAAATTAACTGGCCTCACATTGGCTGGACTTTTTGCAGTAGTACCAAATCAACAAGTTTTTGTGGAAAATAGCTTTTCATGTGCACTTTTAGTTTTGTATCTCAAAAGTGGCTATGGAGATATTCTCATATCTAAAGACAGCAGAGCTGAAGGGAGGGATCAGAGGACCTCATGGGAACCAAGAGGAGCGGTGGCTTTACCTGCAGCCACTCACAAACTGGAGGTAGAGCCCTGAATCTGTGAAATCCAGCACCTGTTCTTACAATCATCCATTTTGATGTGTAGCACATGTAGAAATATTTATTAAAAATTTTTGTTTAGTCAAAATTGAAACTTGAGCTTGAATACATTGTAATGGTTTGGCAGAATAACTGGTAGAATTTTGGCTTTGGTTACCCATAAAGCCAGAAGGTGGAATAAACTTGCTCTTCCTCATTCTCAGCTAATGAAATTTTGGACTGACCTTTCAAATAGATGAAAGACCAAGCTGGAATGCTGGACAAACCCAGCGAAATGTTGGCTTGCTGTGTTTCTCTACCTCGCAAAGAGGCGAAATGAAATGGAGAGAGTGAGGGTTTTGTTCTACTCAAAAATAAGGAGAGGCTAGGAAAAACATAAAACGGACTGGTGGAGATGGTGAAAAGCCAAATGTGTTGAATTATGCTGATGATACATCAAAATAATCTTGAGGCAGTGACTGGAAGGAGGAGGAAGGGGAGTGTGTACCTCAGGGAATCAGTAGCAGGCACCATCAAGTAGAGCACAGGCAAGAGAGTGCACAGGATGAGGGGAAGAACACTCAGCCCTGATTAGATAGCAAAATGAGGTTCTCACTGCACATTTTGTAATCTGCAATCCCAGGAACTAGTTCTTAATGTAGCACTGAGTGTTTTTTCACTGTTCTCAGCAGTATTTCTTATGTAAAATGTGTGCTCTGGCATCGTAAATAGCCTGATTCAAACACCCTTGAGAAGGGTGAGGACCACATCATGTCATGTGCTGTCACTAAGCTCTGCTAGCTGGTAGGCAGGTTCTTTCTGTAAGGTCTATGGAGATGCTTTTTAGACTTCTAGAATTACAAAACATTTTCTCAAAACCAGTGTCCATCTCAAAAATGTCCACCTTAGTTTCAGGATCCAGCTGGCTATTGTAGAATTAATTATTGTTTCTAAGAGCTTGGCTCCTATATTGTGAATGCTATAAATAATTCTCAGCAACATTTGGATGAGGTAAATAAAGCATAGAGGTAATAAGGAGAAAAATAAATATTTAGGAATTAATAGTTCATTAAGTAATGTCTATGCTGTGCATGAAATGAGGCAGGGAAACAGGGGAAGAAGTTTCCCATTATGGAGTGACTCCATGAAGGAGTCACATAAGGAAATTTACATGACAATCAATCAGACTTAAGTCCCCAGATTCACCTCTAAGGCACATCTTTAGGTCCATAAGACTTAAGTCAGCAAAATGGGTAAAAATTGTTCTGTATTTTCTGCATGCTTTGGGCAGTTGGCAAGAACATGACATTGGAAAATGTTCCCACAGAATTTCTGCCACTGTCACACTGTAGCCCTAAAGGGGGTATGCAAGGGCACTACATGTGGGTTGCATCTGTCTTCATGCATGTGATTTCTGGCATCTCTTCCAGTACCTACGTCCTGTCTTTTTTCTTTCCCTCTTCCCTGTGTTGCCTCGCTAACTTTAAGGAGGATGCTTCAGCTCCAGGAGAGATGACAGCTCTGCACTACCTGCATGAGTAGCCTGTGGCACCAGGTCAGGCTGTAACCACCAGCAGTAACAACCACAGGAAAGCCCTGCATAATGATCTGTCCAGGGTGTGTAGAGCACACTTATTTATGTTGTTGTTTTCTCACATGCTATCAAATACAATCTTTTATTTCCCTCTAATCTGAGTTTATATTCACTGGGTCATATAAAGGCCAAATGTCATGCCTTTGCTGCTAGATCTTTGCAATGAGAGTGCCCATGGTGAAAGTCCTGCCCTTATCAAGCATGGGGTCACTAGGAGAGAGCTGGCTCCACAGGCAAGCCTTGGCTCTCCATTTTTCTCTAGCAGAAGCCTACAGGGTGATCCATCTAACAAAAGAATTGCACAGCTTCGCACATATTTCATATCACTAGCTGCAGATGAACTGTAATAGAGTTTTGCCCATATGTTGGCACCTTTCCCTCTATAGAGAAATGAGGCCACACTTTACCAGTAGTTGCAGACTTTGAATATCTGAAACATGTACTTTTCATACTTAACTTTGAGACTTGTCTTGTAAAAAACCATTGTAGGCTAGTTATAAAAATGTGGTTTATTGGAGGGTGTGAGTGACCTTTCTCCCTAATCCAGTAACACTTGACCAAGTCTACAGGTTTGGCTAGAAGACGCAGAGGAGAGAAGATTCTTGAAACAAAACACAACTTTTATTTAGAGGTTTTCGTTCATCCTCCTTGAAACACAGACCCGCATGTCAGTCTTCCTTTCTCATGTTTCTCTGAAATGATCTCCTGGGGAATATGTAGAAAAACAGTAGATTCTTTTCCATTTTAGGAAAGGGATGGAGATAAATTCAACTTCAAAATACTTGGTATTTTAAATGCAAAATGGTCCTTCCTTAATTAATACTTGGCAAAGCATTTTAAAGATCAAAGTGTCAATATTAGCTAATTCTCATGACACACCTGTCAGGTAAGTAAAAATTATATCCATTTATAGCCCAGGAAGCTAAATACTGCCTAACGTCAGCATTTTCACAGTTGCTACCTAGCTAATTTACTGAAATAAGTAGTCTAATTCTCAAAGGTTCTTCATATTCTTAGTTGTCCTAAATTATACTTAGAACTCCAGAGTACTCACTCTTTTGAAACAGAGTGCAAGTATTTTGGTGCAGAAACATGGGTATGATCTGAGGCATCCACACTTAGAAGACTTTTTCAAAATTTAAGCAGCCCTAAAAGGGCTAGAGCTGGAACCTACATGTTGTCAATTCCCAGACTGGGCTCAGGCCTCTGCATTGCCCAGCTCTCATACCTTAAGGCAGAGTTGTTTCTCAGTGGAACTGAAAAAAGTTGAGGTATAGGTAGTCTTGGGAGGATCATTCTTCAAAGATTTTTTTTTTTTTTTCAGGAGATGTATATAGAAGGAGGTTTTAGAGAGGGAGAGGGTGCTTGAAGTGGAAAGAAAAATGGTGTGTGACAGAAATTAATTCTTCTACCTCCTGCTGTTGCTTCCATTAGACATGCAGGTTATCTTGTTATTTCTGTCATGGCTCTCTCTCCTTTTGTTACAGCATCAGCAGAGTGGTATAATTGGGCTGGAGGACAAATTTTCTGCTGCTCTATTGAGCAACGACTGAAAGGGAGAGGAGATTCTGAACAAGTGCTGTCTCCCCTTCAGCGTGCAGTGCAACTTGTTTCCAAATGGTGTTTTAGTCAGGGTGGTGGTGATTGTCAAGTGCCTTGCTTTGTCTGTGCAAACAGTTTTTGTAACATGTTTGCTCCATTTGGTGTGGCAATGCCCAGCCCTGAATGCAACACAAAACTTAAGGATGGCGTCACTCCATCCCAGTCTGTTCTCCCTCTTGCAGGAGCAGGTGGGAATGCACAAAACCCTGGCCAAAGGCCGTAGATGAGTTGGCACTTAAAGGAGGGAAAAGGCTAGGCTAAAAAAAGGGGTCTCAAGGGATTGAACAGCCTGAAGCAGGCGTGCATGGCTGAATTAGGGGTTGGAGTTGTTTGGCTTTTAAATTCAGGGAACTTGTTTGCTGTCTTGGCCCTGGTCAAAGTGAGTAAATGCTACTGCTAATAACAAAGCCCAGTAGAGGAGGAGGGAAGGATTAAAAACACCAAACGATGACTCACCCTCCCCTCTCCCCCTTCCCCGGTTTCAGTCCCCACTAAACCACTTTACCTCACCAAAGCCCTGGTGGAATTTTGCTTATAAATAATCATGTGTTTGAAATGTTAAAATGTGTAGGCAGGGATTTAAAGGATATGTGATGCTACAGCATTCAAACAGTGCAAACCTTTGCAAGGGAATTGTGAAGGAAAATTATTTTTGGCAAGGGCTGCTGCATCCTGGGGAGATCAAGAGAAGGAAAAAAGCAGTTCACCCAAGTCTAGCAAAGCCAAGTAGAACAGCTGGGTGCAGTAAAATAGGGCTTCACATCAGTTCTTTGTCATATTAAAGCCAAATCTGGAGTTTTGGGGGGATGCAAAGAGGAGATTAATTGAAAAATTTCTGTCGAAGGTACCAGCCAAAACTTACCCATTTCATACTGTAAAGGTTGGTGGATACAACTGCATGGTTATCACCCACACTGTAACAGGTTTCTTCCTTCTCCTAGTGTGTGATGAGAATGGGAGGTAACCCAACTCTCTCAAATCAATGTGTCAGCCCATGGTATTTTACAGAATAAGCAGGCTGAGTTGCCCATTTGGGTTATTATTCTATACTCTCAAAGAAGTGGGAATATTGGCATAATTTTCTTGTTGTGTCTGGCAGCAAAAATTGAGAAGTGTCCCTGCTTAGAAAAGGAAATGCATTACAGACTTAGAGGGAACTCTTGCAAATCAGTTTTCAGCATTGACTTTAGCATTGATTGTGCAGCTTGAGTATAATTTTTAGTGTCATTCTCAGATGCTACCTTGGCTTTGTCTCCATAAACCTTTGATTCCTGGACAAAGTAAGCCTCTTTCTGGGACTGCTGAATTTGATTAGGTGAAATCAGCTTCCTCACCTCACTTCTTAATTTCAGGTGAGTGAACAGTACCAATGTGAACAATACCATTGTGAACAGGCACAGATAAGGGCACTGTCCTGCTCCTCTTCTTGCTTATGAGCTTGCTGCTGTTTGCTTGTCTGAACAGGGGAAGCCTCTGAATGCTATGCCTGTAGGAACTGTGCAATTACTAATAAACAAACAGTTTTTAGGAGGCCCCATTCATTTCATGTCTAATTAATTTTTGAGATGCACTCTGAGCCTACAGAACCTAGGGAGCAGGGCTTTGAGGAGAACTCCTTGGGGGAGGAGCACTGGAGCAGCAGCCCCTGCTGCTCCCTGCTCCCTACACCAGGCTTTTCACTCTTCCACCTGGCTTATAGACCAGGGCTTCTGCAAAAGTGCATTTGAAATGTTGATGCTGCCGATGCCCCTGGGTTTGGTGCCAGGGCAGCCTAGCTGCAGGTGTGTTATGGGTCTGTTCATAGTGTGGGACTTCTGCTCCATTCCTGCAATGCATCCTCCTGCTTTGTCATAGCAATGATGTTGTTTAAGCAGTTGTCTTAGGTAAACTGGTCTGTCACTTTTCTAAATGAAAATGATTTGGTTAATGCACTGTTTTGTATAGAATACGCCATCTCCACTGCTCTTAACCTTTGCTGTTACTTTTGTGCTAGCAAACATGAAAAAAATGCCCCATGCATTCAGGATGTTACTTTTTTAATGCTAAATTTTTAATTTATATGAAAGCTATTTATAAGCCTAGCTTGTGTTCTTGTTTTGTTTTTCTCCCTCCTTTAAAGCATTTGAGCATATTACTTGAACCTTCATAATAATCTTTAATTAATGTTATATTTAATATTATATTT
>VXAX01006964.1:311032-406813 GCA_013399835.1 Leptocoma aspasia
CCTGGGGGTTTTTTTTTGGGGGTTTTCTTTTTTTTTTTTTTTGAGTACTATATCAGCCCAGCTGCCATAAGATTAGACCACCAGAAGGATGTGGCCTTGTAATGTTCAGACCAATGACTAATTCAGGTGATCAGTAGCCTTGAATAAAGTGCCTACACTTCAAGTTATTGCATGGGGAGCACTAAGCCCATGGGAGCAAAAATTCATGAACAAGCAGGATGCAGAGCAGGGATACCCAAACAGGCAAGGAATATTTAGGAGAAAAATATATTGAAAACCTTCTTTTCTCAGGGTTTTCTAGTCCCATTTGTGGATGCACAGAGGTCAGTACCCGTGTTAAACTGAGGGGAGCTCATATACCCACTCTGAAAATGGGTTACACATTTCATTCATTGCTAGGAAAAATGCACAAGGTGATCCTGTGCCAGGAGCCCAGATCACCCACACAACTCAGTGCCCTAGAAGTCAGGTTTCCTTCAATCTGTTCCTGTAAATGTAGAAGTGTTTCTCTTACAGATCTGAATCAAAGAGCTCCACTTTGGGCTAAGGCATCTGGTAGCAAAGCATCAGAGGTGGGTGCAGATGCTTTTAACAGCCTGAATCGAAATTTCCCAGTTCCTAAAACAAATGTTCCCACTACAGAGCTACAGTGCAAACACCACAGCACCATCCACGTGCTCCTGTGCCCTGCTCCCAGCAGCCAAGGTCGTGTGTTTCTTTTTGAATGTAGGTGGCCCTGGCATCTAAGTGCAGAGATCTCCACTGCTGTGTTCAACTTGAAATCTGGATTGTGTTTCTACTGGAGATAAGAATAATAATGTTTAGTCTGTGCTCCCCAGACAGGCCTGAGCTTGAGAAAAAGAGCGAAGCTGCTGAGCGCTGACAAGGTGAAAGTAAATCATCTTCTGTGAAATCCAGATTTTTTGGGGAATTTGGAGGGAAAAAAAAGAGAAAACTAACGTTATAAATAGTCAGAAGCTACAAGAATGCCACTCTGATAATGACAAATGCACCTTAGGAATGATACTTTATTTTTTTGTTATTATAGGAGTAAGAACGGCTTTTTTCAACATGTAACTGTTAACATTAAATTGGCCAATTTCTTTCTAAGGGAAATTAAAAATTAACTCTGAAAGAATAAGTAATATTTTAAGTGATGCCATATATTTTAATCCATTTATAGAGAGTAGAGCTTCACCAGATCAAGAGGTGTTGAAACATTCCTGTAAATTCTGACAGAGTCCAGCAATCTTTAAGACTGACTAAAGAGAAAGTTCAAGGGTTATTTTAATTTCCTGTTTGCCTATTTAAATGTAATATTTAAAAAACAGGAATGAAAAGCATATTTGTGACTTTTGGAAGAATCACATTCCCAAGATTTCATTAAAAGATAAGACTTTTAAACTTAATGTTAAAAAAAAAACTTACTGGGGATGATGTGGTTATAAGCAAGCCCTGAACACCAGATGCAGTTGACAGGGATGCTATAAGTAAAAAAATCTTGTACCTGTGCTCTATCTTTAACTGTAACTCTAAGAGGAAAATGTGGAGGTTATGTGGGTCACCACTCTGCCAGAATAGTTAGCGTAAACAGGATAAAACAACTGGGAGCTCATGGAATCTCAGTATGAAAAAAGTTTTAAGAAATGCTGACTTCCTACTACAACTTCTAGCATCAGCATTAATTGAACCCAGTATACTTATCTTCCTTTGCCATTCTCACTAAAATTAGATTGCTTACATTTTTGCACAAGCTAATGGCACAGTTATTTACTGCTTACCTCTACTAGGCAGGAAAAAAGCTAGTAGAAAACCAGCAGGCTCCTTTCATGTCTAAAGCACAGTTCTTAAAATAATGGTGAGACTATGTTTCTCATAAATGAGAAAGTGAGATTTTTAGCTCAGAGAAGCTTCTGATTCCTTTCCTGTGCTGGTATGTATAGCTCTCTCGACATGTGCAATGCTTGATTCTGTCAGCTCCTGAGGGCAGAGAAAGGAGGTCAAAAAGGTCTTCAGAACCTTTCCCAGAAAAACATGTTTTGGTGCTAACCAAGATTAATACCCAGTGTTGCCTGTTGCAAGTCTGTTTGTTCCTAAAAATGTAAATGTCTTATCCTTGAGGTTCTTGCACTAACTCAATATTCGAATGTGTCTTGACTTTGATGTGGAAAAGCGATTTCTGACATGCATAAAATGTTATTGGGAAAAATACATTTTACTACTCATATTGTGTAAAAATTCTTCCATTCAGCCATGTTTCACTACCTCAGCCCTGTTGTTTCTAATGTTGCTTTCACCTAGAAAATCCAGGCCTTGAAGAGAATGATGCAGTAGGCAACACTTTTAATCAGTATAGGAAATATGAAACAGCAGGGAATTCATTTCCAGCTGTGTAAACAAGAATAAAAAAAAAGAAAAACAAAAAAGAAAAAATGAAAGCTGGTAGTTTTTAAAATTTCTTTCCCCTTAGATTGGTCTTACACATGGGGTTTTTATAGTGCCACAGTTTCATACTTACCAATAATTGTTTCCTAATTCTGCTCCATTTCTGCAGTAGTATAAAATGTTGCTCCATGCAGGCAGTCAATTTTCAAGATCCCATGTGGACAACAGAAGCCAGTGTGCTGTTAGTAATCTGCTAAAAGGATCGTTTTCCTCTTGTATCAATGTTTAATCGCATAGAATCTCAAATCTTAATGGTGCCTGCATGTCTTAAATACCATTAACATCGAGGTGTGCCAATGCATGGGGGAGGGCCATGCCTTTGAACAGGAAGCTAGCTTCTCTTTAGTTAGTCTTCAGGAGTAGAACTGGATATTTTCTTGTAGTAGCTGTTCATTTATACTGGGGTGTTATTAAATGGCATGTAAATGGAGCGTGTGTTTGGGGAAGGAGTGTGCTGAGAGGTGTTTCAAAAGGGACAAGGGACATTTGCAAGTCAGTCATGAGCAAGTTGGGTTTGGCTACATATTGACCTTGGGCTGTGTCTGTCTGTATTCTGGATCCCACTTGGGCCCTTGGGTCTTATCACAAGATAAAAATAGTGTTTTTCTGAAGGTGGATAGCCCAGGGACAGAGCGAAGGCCAGCACCCTTCAGCACAGAGCTGAAGCCAGGGCTGCAACAGCTTCTAGCTTTTCTTTTCCTTTTTTTTTTTCCACAGCATGGGGTACAAAAATGAAAAATCTTACATATTTGTGCTCAGTGTACAAAGAAGAAGGTCATTAGAGGGGGCTTACCCTTGGAGGCAAGTAGAACACTGAAAGCATGGTTTTTTAAATGACATGGGGTGGAAAAGACAGGTGGAGCATCTGCACTCTGGGTCAGGCAGGTTATTGGAAACAAGGAAACAGCATTCAAAATGCAGCTTACCTGGAGTTCTGTGTCCAGCTCTGGGGTCTCCAATACAGAAAGATGTGGACCCATTAAAACAGGTCCAGAGGAAGGCCACAGAAATGGTCAGAGGACTGGAAAGACAGGCTGATAAAGTTGGGACTGTTCAGCCTGAAGAAGAGAAGGCTCCAGGGCCACCTTATAGCAGCCTCCCAGGATATAAAGAGGGGTCATAAGAAAGACAGAGAAAGACATTTTATCATGGCCTGTAGTGACAGGACAAGGGGAAACAGTTTTAAAGTAAAAGAAGGTAGGTTTAGATTGGACATATGAAAAATAAATCTTTTTCTGAGAGTGGTGAGACTGGAACAGGTTGCCCAGAGGAGCTGTGGATCCTTCTTCCTGTAAGCATTCTAGACCATGTTGAATGAGGCTTTGAGCAGCATGGTCTATTGGATGATGTCTCTACCCATGGCAGGAGGGATGGACTAGGTGGTCTTTGAAGCTCCCTTCCAACCCAGACCAGCCAATGATTTCACTAAGCTGGCATCCTGTCCAAAATAAAAAGCATTAGAAGAGATTTTCAGCACTGGCAGGTTTAGTATGAAAGTTTCAATGCAATTAGGCAGGCTTAAAAAGGCTTTTGAAGAATGACTTACCAGACTAGGCTAAACTAATACTCAGACCCTTTCAGACATGCCAGGAACAAAAAGCTCAGTGTAGGGCCAACTGGTGGCTGGGATTTGAAAGGGTGCTCAGATAGGATGAGGGCCTTACAAACATTTCATTCATTCTTGCTGCATCCTGTTCTCTCTGGAAGAGGTCAGGGTTTTTCTGCAGTGAAGTCCTTTGGGTGGCTGGGGTAGGGAAGCACTGCCACAGGCCTGCTTGAGAACCTCAGTGGGAAATGACCATGTGATAGATCACGTGTTTGTACAGAAAAAAGGTTAGTTAATATACACAAAAATAAATGTCTGTAAGGATCCAGCATTGCACAGAAGAGACAAGACCTTTTTCTTCCCTCTGCTGTTCACTGGGCTCTGTCATCAAAGCTTTACCACGCAGGGATATTGTTTTGCTGGTAGTGACCATGCCACAATTAAGTGACTTATTTCTATGTTACCATGCTATTATTCACTGCCCTCCTTCTTCTTACACTGTCTTCAATTAAAAAAATAGAAGCCCTGACAAATAACTTAGGGATAGTGAAAAACAGCTGAAATTCTCCCATAAGAAATTGTATTTGACAATTCCCCAGTATGAAAAAGAAGTTGTGGAAGTAGCACAGTCCTGATTCCTTATTTATCTATTTGTTGTTCAAATAAATAGGGTCCAGCTAAGATATAGACAGTTAGGGATAGAAAGGAGCATAAAGCTCCTTTATAAAATAAAAAATAAAAGCTATTTATTTCCAGGCATCTTTTTGAAAGAAGCAGTCTTGCACAAGACCTCACAAATGTCACCTGCTGTGGTATGAAGGGAGCACCATACATTTTATTGTTTCATAGCTGGATGTAGTACAGTCCAAAACTCTTCTTGAAAGCTTCTAGTCATTAAATTTGTTAAACGACATAAAGCTTTTTTTTAACAAATGCTACTCCTGCTTCAGTAGGCTGGCCAGCATCCAACCCTAATAATTGCCTTCTGCTTATCTAAATTGCTCTGTTTATTTAATTGGACAAGGTCGTATGTCAAAAGATGTGTTGTATAGGGTTGGTGATGCTAGGACAATAGGTATTATGTCACCCAACTCATTGAGCACAGATCACAGTGATTTTGTGCAAATCACTCTGAAGCTTGCAAGGGACTTCATAAATCAAATAGCAGTTCCAGTAAGTTGGAATAAAGCATTCTTAATAAAAGTGCTGATCCCTGTCAGGCTACCTAGATCACTGTGGGAGTTTTATATGAATATCATTGTAGGACTCCACAATGTGTAAGAGAGTCCTGACTTATACTAGAAATGAAGTTTCTCCACAGGCATCTACAACAGGTTTATGGCCATCCCATATGGATGCAGTGATGGAGGGGTAAAGGACCATTGATTCCTCTAGACAAAGGTGGTTGACTCTTTCAAGAAGAGGTTTTTTTTCCTCTCACACATCTGCTTAGAGGCTAATACAAACCTTAATAAAATGTTACATTTGTGTCATCCATAAGATACCCAGTGCATTTCCTCAAGCTCTGTGAACTGTGCTGTGCAAAAGGAACCAGGGCTGCAGATGTTGGATTGACACCTCGGTGTTTCTGGTGCCTGGTACAGTGAAATCAGCTGTCTAGCATGAAGTGTGATAAGTCTGCTTTGTCAGTGGTCCTAGATAGGAAGGAAATGAGAAAGACATTACAAGTTGAGGAACTTTGTCACAAAAGTAACACCAGTCTTGCTGAGCAGCTGTTTCTGAGGGAGTAGATGTTTGTTTAACCTCCTAATGGAGACAGATCTGTTTTTTCCAGGTGTATTCAGATGGAGCAGTGGTCTCTGAAATCAGTGGTGTAGCTGTCTTGCTGGTTTCTTCTTTTCTTTCATGTATGGAGGTAGGGATCCATGCCCCTCCCCTGGCTATTCCTTTGGCAGTGAGCATGCTGTACATACTAGTGAGGATGAGCACAGTGACCTTCCTTTTCTCTTTGAATTACAACCTCCTCAGTTTGAATATTTACAGTCCTTTAATATTAAACCACTGCCTCTTTTGCTGAAAGCACTGTACAGTGCAAGTGGGGGCAGTTTAAATTCTTTGCCAGAAAGAGAGAGGGACTTCATAAATGTCTGGAGTATTTGAATCCCACCAGTGTTACTATCTTTAGCATTAAGGGTCAATTATTTCAAAGAAGTAAGATATGCACCCAACACAGGCAATTCTTATCCCCATTCAACTCTGTAGACAATTTTCCTATGGCTCTGTCTTCTGGGTGTTTATACTGGGCTGTGGCATGTCCCAGAGGTTGGGACAGTTTCTCTAGAGAGCAAAAAAGTAAATTGCTTACACTTACCATGTTCTCATTTCATTCTTTTCTGCAAATCTTTGTGCACTTTCAATGCTTTTACTTTTCAAAGGCTTGTCTGAATTCCTAAGTTGGTTTAATGTTACTGAACGGTTATATCAATTTAACTGAATACTTGTTTGACATAAGCTTAACTGTGTCTAAATAAATATTTATATTCAGTCTAAGCAAATTTAAATGTTAAGTATTGGCTTTAAAGTATTTAAGTGCCTTATTTCAAAATCTTATTTAAAAACCAGATGAGTCAAATAAGTATAGGTAAAGCTGAAACTTCAGCAAGCATGCTCATCTAATTATACTTTTACAGACTGCTACACATCACACCATAGGAAAAGCAGTGCAAATCTATGAACATTGAGGCAAAAAATATTGGGATTTTTTTTTTCTAGAGGTGATAGATCAGTGCTTTCATAAAATCGGTGGGTGAAACTGTATAAGAATTTCTTATCATTTGTTGACAGAGGGTGCTTTCAAACATCAAGTTAGCAGGAAGGGTAGGATGGCTGGCCATATGCTGAGCAGTGTGGTCTCATTTTCCCTACTGCAAAGCCATAGTTCTTTCTAAAAGCATGGAAGTACTGCTCTTGCATGCCTTTTATAATGGTCTTGTCTGGTTAGACCTGAAGCCAAGAAACTGCTGTTGTAAACCCTTGTGGTGATGGAAACCAGAATGAGAGGCAGAGTCCTGGCTCCATCTTCCTTCCTGTAAGGTAGGAGAGCTGGAAGTGGTGGTAGACCTCAGACCTTCTAGTTGCTGTAAGCAAGGACCAGCCAAAGGGAAGTGGTTGTCCTTTATAGACACTCCAGTTTGAAAGCTAAGTGGAAAGACACATTTCTGTCTGAAATGCTTGTGCTTTTTTTTTTTTTTTTTTCTGAAGATTCTGAAGATTTTTCTGCCTGAAGATATTTACCCAGAACTTTAAGGAAAGTGTAATACTGCAGCTGATTTTAGCAATGTACTGGAGCTCTCTGGGTGCTTGTTTTGGTTTATTGGATCTTGCCATGAGATGAGTTGTCATTTTATGTAACGTTTTTCACCCATGTGTCTCACATCCTTTTCAAAGGAATAAAATCACTGTACTCCAGTACTCTGCCTGGAGACTGTAGCTCAGCTTCATGGTGCAGTAGCCTCCTTGCTCTAGCTCTTGGTGAGTTGCTGTTACTTGACTTCTCAGAGCAAGCAAACACAAATTTCAGAGATACTTGAAGAATTATCCTCATAGTCTCAGATATCCTTACATTTCAGTACTTTGGTAACTAATTTCTTAATCCCGCTGCCAGTTACAGTTCATGCCTGCCCATCAAACAAATGGAGAATACTAGGGGTTGAGTTTCCTACTGGCTTTTCTTTATGTCATCATTCAAGTACTGCAGAAAGCTGGTGAGAAATCTGTGTTCAAATGTTCATGTGCAACTTCTGTTGTTTCCTGTGGCATATGTTGCATAGTTATTTGATGGTAGATTGTATTAAAAAATCATCTGCAAAGCACACAGTAGCATATACAAGTCATTTATGCCTTGGAGTGAAGCTTCCTCTGATGTGACCACAGGCTCTGTAAAATGTGCATCAAAAACTGTTGAAAAGGGATTTCTATTCTCTCAGACCAGTTTCCAGCTTTGTTTTGGAAGGGCAAAGTATGCAACAGGAAAGTTTCCAGTGCTTCAAAGCTTTCCTGTTCCCAGCAGGTTCTAGCCTTGCAGAACCTCACAGAACTTCAGGGAGCCTCCATGGTTATCCTACAGCCGTGAGCTCCAAGGCAGGCATGCTTAAAGCTTGGAGATACAATGCTTCCAGTGGCAGTCAGAAATGCACAGAGTATTAGCTTCTGAGTGTCTTTAGAAATTCACATTGAAAAGCCTGGGCTGAGGGGAATTTAATCTTGTGCTAGCCCTCTGTGGTGGCTACAGATCCCTGGTACAGCCTATCCAGGGCAGGCAGCACAAATACCTCTCTGCTGTGGTGTGACTGATAATGCTTTACATTATACATTTCCATTAATTGGATGCTATTACTACCTGATACATAGGTCATTGCTCCTAATTAATTAAGGGCCAGGAAGGTACTTAGCACTTTACAAGACACAGATGAAGACAGATATCCACTTGGGAAATTAAAATATACCAGTTTGAGCATTTTATATAAGACCAGATCAACTATAAAAATCTGGTATCTAGACAGATCCTAATAAACCTGATGAAAACCAGGTAAATTAGATCAGCTTAAAGCTAACAAAATGGGAGAGAAATGTTCTAAGTTGTCTGCAAAAATGCTTTCAGGCAGAAGGATTAGCATGAAGTATATTTTTACAAGGATTAGGGAGAATATTTTACAGGATAAAATAGCCCATAAAATTGTTCTTTTTTACTTGAGTCTGTAGATGGACTTCTTTTGTAAAATATGCAACCTGAACAAAAACTTGCAGTTTTCAGCTATTGCAATAATAGTTTGTTCTTTCTTGATGCACCATACATAAATTTGGAAGTGCTCCTGGAACAATTGAGCTGTGCATTCTGGTTCCTTGGAAATAAGGCTATCCAAATAATTGGTTTAGAACATATATATTAAATATTGGAATTCTGACTGCCCTTCAGTTGTTTGGGCAGGAATGCAGGTTCTGTTTTCATTGACATCATGCTCTCAGGCATATTTCCTATTATCCTTACACATCAGCACAATAAACTTTATGTCTTAATATACCCCTATAAATTTTCAGCTTATTTGCTTTTAAACAGTTGAAAGTGTTTATATATGGTGATTGTGTTTGAAGACTTTCCTAGATATATATTCTCCAATAGAAAATGTAGGCTGTGTTTGAATTTAGAGTTTATCTACTGTACAGAATTTCTAAATACAGAGAGCAGCTACTGTAAATTCAAATTTGAAATATATATGCCAAAGTACCTAATGTACAAAACAATCAGAAAATATTAGGCTTAGACCTTTTAACCACATCACTGGGTGCTGTAAAAGAAATATTCAGCCTAAGAGCTCAGAAGATGCATGATGAAAGCTGCCCAACAGAAGTCTTTGGAGACTGCCTGAATAATTAGTCTTGTGGGATGAAACTGGTCATGCAAGGAGGAAGATTTGCTCCTATCCCCCTCATATAGTGTAGCTGGCCCTTATTGGCTCTGCTAACTCATGTGTCCAAATGTGCTTAGCAGTGAGAAGAAAAATGTTCCCACCAGCTGCTGAGCAGCCTTGCAGTGACCTCTCCATCCTAGTACAAACACACAGAAAAAACCCATCTTCTTACAATAAGAATTCCACTGTGCTCTGCAGCAGCAGTTTTGGTGGAGTCCTCTTTTCCACTCGTTAGCATTGGCTGTTTCATGAGGCATTCTTTTGCATTTATTCAAACATCAAAACGCAACGGGGTCTGGAAGTGGGATCACCATAGGCAGGACTTTGTGTGAAGCAAATGCCGTGCCCAACTTGTCCTGCAGCTCCTCTGCTAAGAAAGTAGCAAGGGTTTGCATGGCTTTACTCGTGGGTTTGTATCTTTTGTCATGGTTTTTTTTTCACAGGGATGCCTTGGCAGCACCTATTTAAACAATAGGTTAAGGATGCACTGTGCTGCCACAAGTTTGGAATTGCTGCTTCTTTGTTTGAGCATGGTTAGCCCAGCTCTTCAGTCAAAGCCAAAGGGTTTAGAGTTACCAGCTCTTAAGAAAAGTCAGCTCTGAGTGTTAGAAAACTGAAACCAGATGCTATATGTACAGCAGAAGCAAGAAGGGTTTTTTCTTTCCTTTTCCTTTTTAAAGATACATTTCTGAATCTTGCAGTTGTTTTAGGTTAAAATACTATTTGAGAATGGTTTGCTCATACAATCAGCAAGCAGATAAATAAATCCTCCAACCAGTGGGTTGTTAATGGTAGGAGTGGAAGGGCCGGTCTGCTTGTCTGTTACTATTTACTTCCATGCATCTCAAATTGCATCCTCTGATCTTTAGAAGCATGACTTTTGGTTCTCAAAAGCCTTTGAGGAAACAAGAGAAAATTGTAAATCTGGGACCAGTAATTATACAGACAAATCGTGAGACTTAGATCTATGATATTTTTGAGGCAGAAAGGATCATACATGTATGTGCACTTACTGGGCAGCAGCATTTCCAAGTAAAAATTGCACTCTGTAGGAGTGGGGAGGCCTGTTCAGTGCTTAATGGGGACTCATAAGAAAAATGGAGTGGCTTTTTACCAGCACCTCTACTGACAGGATATGGGGCAATGGTTTTAAACTGAAAGAGAATAGATTTAGATTAGACATAAGAATTAAATTCTTCATGATGGGGCTGGTGAGAAATAGGAATAGGTTATCCAGAGAAGTTGTGGATGTCCCATCCATGGAAGTGTTCAAGAGCAGGTTGGAAGGGGTTTTGAGCAGCCTTGTCTATTGCAACGTGTCCCTGTGCAGAGCAGGGAAGTTGGACTTAGATGATCTTTGAAAGTGTCTTCCATCTCAAACCATTCTGTGATTCTCAGTAAGTTTATGCACCACCTATACCCTCCTGGAGCCCTCAGTGCAGGCCATGACAGGTCCTGGCCAACTGGCAAGTTCAACTGGAGTAGGTTCTGAGCCTACTTCTGACAATTGACTGATTTTATTTGTGTCTGTTGCACTTGTGTGAGAGCTGTTCTGTGGAGATTGTAGTGTTGTGTTCAGCATGACTGATGACTTGTAATTTTAAAGGAAGGACCCCTGTTTTGGAGGGGTTAGGCAGAGACTGGTGTGAAACAGGCAACAATACATTTTAATCATGCACTGTATCATGCTCCTTTTTTAAAATAAGTGTTCCTGTGTTGGACACTCCTGAAACAAGGAAAACACATTTTATGACTGTGTTATGCATCCATAAAAGGGGATTTTACAATTCTTTTGCTGACAGGCCCTTAAGTAGATAGGCACAGGTAGGTGCTGTTGTCAGGTTCATGCAAATTACTGGTTAACTCGCTATATAAATTTGGAGTGAAATACAATGGATAGAAACATAGAAGTGCACAGAGTGTCTGTCCAGGCAGATTGGATCAGCACAAGTCAGCACTGTGCTGTTAGAGCCAGGGACACTCCATTCATTTAGATGAGCCTCATGTGTTTATTAAAACAGAGACAACAACAACAACAACAAAACACCAGGAAAAGCTAAACACAAGTGAAAGTGCTGCAGTTACCTTTTTTTCACTTGTGGCAGCCAAAAGCCACAATAGGTAAATGAATAAGTGTGATCAAATGTGATTTGGAACATACAGCCTGTTCTATGTTTGTCCTTAACCCTTTGTACTGTGTATGGTGTTTATTTTAGCATGCTCAATTTCCTGCAGACACGTTTCTTGTGGACTCTATTCTACTCATCTCCCCTTAAAAGCCTTACCAAATATTTACCATGTGCCCTTTCTTGCTATGCCTCTGCTTCTCCAAGTTGTTTCTGCCCTGCTGTCATGTGTCTCCCCATCTTCTCCCAGCTCCATTCTCAGCTGCAGGAGTTATCTGTCTATGAACAGAAGAAGCTCCCCCAGTTTGTTGTTTCTGCTGGGTGGCTCCATCTGCATCAGCTCATCTTCCTGAGGCAGGACTCCAGTTCATCCAGCACCATCTCTTCTGCACATTCATTCCCTCCCACTCCCCAAGCTGGAGTGAACATTGAGTATGGAGAGTATCAGCAGATGCCACCAGGTTAAGCATGTCTCACTGTGTTTTTGTTGCTTCTGAGAGAGCAGTAAGAAACAAAAGAGAAGAAAAAGCAGTCAAGAAACAAAAGAGGTGTTTCCAGGTGAGGTTTGAAAAGAGATAGAAAGTCAATAAGGCAGTGAGAATGTCTGAGATCCCCATTGAGATCTGAAAATCACCTGAGGTTCCTGTTCCTTTATTTTTCCCTTTTTTTTCTTCTACCTCCTACTTTGTAATCTGAGACTTTACACAAGAGTATTCAGGCTGTCTTAGCAGCAACTGTAAGAGAGGAAAACTTGGAGGCTGTGCCTAAGAAAAAAAGAAAATAAGAAGGTGGGGGGAGGAGGAGCTGTAAGAACATGAGAAAAGATGTGTAAGGCAAGAAAAATAAAAGGGCTTTTTTAAAAATGTCATGAACATTAATTTGAAGGACAGAGTGATCAAAATGAGCAACACCAACGTGAGGATATAAAGGGTCCAAATGAAAGTTTAAAAAAATTTCAAGAAAGACAAACCAGATAAACACCTGTGATTTATCTCCAGTAGCAGAAGCCAGGAAAATTTTCTATTCCTCATCTATGTGTTTCTTAGCTCCTGACAATCAATAAACTTTCCGTTTCAAGAGTTTTCCCCATCTACCCGTCTCTCTTTGTGGCTTGCATTATCAGCTGCCTGAGTACAATATTGTAGTACTCTATTGAGTGTAGTCAATAGCTTCCCATTTTCATGGAGCTTTTGTCCCATGTCTCAGTAGTCCTGGATAAATCACTGGCACAGACAGATAAATACATTAAAACTAAGAATGCAGGGATCTGTTAAACCTAAATACCAAAACAAAATAAAGAGAAACAGAAGAGTAAGAAGACAGCATGGTAATGAGACAGGGAATCACACAGCAGACACGCTACCAAGTGAGAGGTAGAATTGGAAGGAAAGGATTTTTTTGCTTTACTCACCATATTTGCATTTCATTAATTTATAGGTTAAAATTTATTTACCCCACTGATCTATAGGATCAATTTCATGTGGCATTATCATTGCAGTTTATTCATGGTTCTTCTATTAAGCCCTATGACACGGTAATATAACAGGAAGACAAAAATGTTGGCTCTGCCCCGTGCCAAAATTCTGCATAGCTTTAAATGTCTGTGTGCTGTTCTGCACAGTTGTATCTTAGCAAGGAAATCCTTGGCTCTTTGCAGCTCTCCTCTGGCTGTGCTCAAGTCAGCAAGGGGTACATGCAGGTTCCAGCTGCTGACACGGGGGGCTGGTGCTGCTGCAAGATGCTGCAGCTGCGCTGGACATGGGAGCGTGGTTCGGTGCTTCAGCTTTGAGGAGGACAGTGAGACCAATGGCCTGCCTGTGAACTCCCAGTTTGAATTCATACATGCTGGAAGTGTCCTTTTGACTTGAATATTTCTTTGTGCGTGTGATAAATGGTTAATAACAAGGTTAATTACAAGGAAAAACTGGTTCTGGCAAGGAAGGAGCCAGAATACTTTGTGTTTGTTTCCACATGGTCATGCTCAGATTCCCCCATGCTGGAAGAAAATCCGCCTCCTTTCTGGCTTCTTCCAGGGGAAGTCCGAAACCAGTCCTTGAAGATGACCTTATAGCACTGAAAACAAGCAATTCGTTGTTGTACCATGGAGCTGGTGACACAGAGTCTCCTTTTACTATCAGTATAAATGCATTTTTTTCCTTGTGCTGTAATGCCCTTATTAGTGCAATGAAAGCCAGCAAATCAGCACTATCCTAACTCCCTGGGCTTTCCTTCCCATGCTCCAGGCTCTCATTTTCCGCAGGTTCACCAGGTAAAAGAAATGAATGTTTTTTTCCTGGGTTGCAGAAGGTATAAAATAGCCTAGGGCTGACATGGAGCTGGTGAGTGTGCATGAGGCATCCCTGCTTTGTGCTGGGCTTCTGTGGCCCCCTTGTATAGAGGTTGCCACAGGAAGTCATCCCCCCTTGAATCTCAGGCAGCTGCAGCCAGTGTTCACACTTGTGGCCAAATTAGATTTGGCCATTTGCAGGATCAGGTAGCATAAAAGTGTAAGTGACTTTGGGAGTGTCTGGAGTGGCCTGTGGCCCTGTGCTGACTGCAGACTGATTCAGCTGGGTGTTAGGGTGTTAGTCCATAGCGCATCATTGGTATTAGTACTCAATGAGACTGTAGATAAAAATACAATCTTAATTTTCACTTGTTAGGAGATCTCATGGCTTCAACAAAATCACAAAGCAGGTCAAAGAGGAGATTCTGTGGGTTCAGATTCCTGACAAGTCAGCTGTTTGCTATTAAAGCATCACTTAGCTGCTTTTCTTACAGATCAACTACATCTTTGTAACACTTCAGAAAGTGAGGCCTCATTAAAATGAGTGCTTCATTGCTACTGAGAGAATGGAGAAAAGATGGAGGGATGAATGTAGAGGCCCAAACTGAATGGGAGGTGTGGTCCAGGAAGGCATGAATGCAGGTCTGCTTCTGCAGTGTTTCTCTTCTCTGTGTGTGCTCCTGCCTGCATTATTGGGGCTGGAATGTGAATGTGCAACCCTCCGGTTTGGGATGATAATATGAACACTTGTCTTCATAATAAAAAATGGGATTTGAAGGGAGCTTTCTGGCATAAACTAACCTTTTCTCAGAGTGGTTTATAATCTGTAATTGCTGGTAGTGGATGCTGTCAAATGAGGTCTCTCCACAGCAGCTGTTTTTATTGCCTTTTTTTTAAGCTGCTTGGCACTGTAAAATCTTGAAAGTATTTTCACTTAAAAGAAATTTTATTTTGATTCCCAAGACCAGATTCCTAAAACCTATCCTTGGACTATGGCAGAATCTATGGTGTAAAAGATTTTCAAAATCAAAACATTGCCAGGTCTGACTGAAATGAACCAGGGAATTCATTTGAGTCTCTGCTTCGAAGAGTGCATATAAATCTGCAAAGTGCTACTCTTTCTTTTTGTTTACCTGCTGATGTTGCAGAAACAGGACATTATTGGAAGTTCTGGAGTGCAATAGCAAAATGTTTTAAGTATGCATTTTCTGAGTCTCATTACCTGTTGTTAATGCTCTTTTGAGTGACTCCTAGTTGAAAAATTAAGGCTCACATGGCTCCCTCTGAATTTGGATCTGGATCAGAATATTAAATACTTTAAAGTTCAGGTGTGCATGGATGAAAGGTTTTGATTCAGACTACTAATAGTGTTATTAATCTAGCTTGAAGCTAATAACATAATTATTAATATGAATTCTGAATTTTCCAGCTCTTTGCCTCTTTTAAACTTTTGACACAATCCTGCCAATTTTGCACCAAGTTCATGAGAGTCCTTGTTATAAGTATGCTGGGATGCTGATGGATATAGAACCTACTGTAAAAGGCAATTGTGTTCCTCAGCTGTTAATACAATTGCAATGCCTGGAGAAACCTTTTCTAAGGTGGGACAAGAAAGCACCTCTGTTTGGCTTGGTGGTATGCAGCAATACTGTTTTACTGTAGTTACCAAGGATACTAGAGCTGGATGAGATACCTTGTTTAATCCTCTCCCTATCCCTTTGAAGCCTGTAAGACGTGAGAAAGATTTGGTGATCTTTGGTAAATGATTGGTGGTTCAGCTTCCCAAAACTCATCTTTTTAACTTGTGTGAAGGTTGATAAGGATGTAAGGAAAAGTCAAAAAAAGTCCTTCAAATTCCCTTTGGATCATCTTGCTCATATAACATTTCCTTGTCCTTTCAAATACATCCCTTTGCCCAGGCTGTGGGATGCCACAGTGTCCATTGGGGTTAATGGGTTATCTCAGGCAGTGAGTTATGTGGGATCTTTTTGCTGCTGATATCTCAGATCTTCTGGAAGATGGGAGTCTCCAGAGTGATGGAAATGTCTTCTCGCTTGTGCTCCTTTCCCAGGGGAAGCATGCAATGCATACTCTCCTCTCCCAGACACTGCTGGCCTCTGCTGATGATGTAGGCACAAGATACAGATTTACTCCTCTTCAGACCAAAGTACAACTCATTCTTGACAGATGAAACCATGGTATAGGTATATTGGGTTTGCATAACAAGGGTTTGGTAATGGTGTTACCAAACATTACCAACACCACCCCTACAAGGGGTGTTTTCTGTGAGCAGCTACCAGAAGCTTCCCCCATGTCCAACAGAGCCAATGCCAGCCCAGCTCCAAGACAGGCCTGGACTGGGCAGGGCCAAGGTCCTCAGCAACGATGGTAGCACCCTGGGATAACTGATTTAAGAAGGGGAGAAAACTACTGTGCAACAGAAGCAGAGAGAGAGGAGTAAAAAAACGTGAGACAAACAACTCTTTAGACACCAAGGTCAGTGAAGCAAGATGGGGAGGGAGCAGGTGCTCCAGGCACCAGAGCTGGGACTGTCCTGCAGCCCGTGGTGCAGGCCATGGGGGAGCAGAGATCCACCTGCAGCCCCTGGAGAACCCCACACCAGAGGAGAATGTGACCCTGTGGGAAGCTCATACTGGAGCAGGCTCCCAGCAGGACCTGTGGCCCATGGAGAGAGGAGTCACACTGCAGCAGGTTTGCTGGCAGGACTTTGTCACCCTGTGGGGGACCTGCACTGGAGCAGTCTCCTCCTGAAGGACTGCACCTTGTGGAAGAGATCCACTCTGGAAAAGTTCATGAAGAACTTCAGCCTATGGGAAGGAATCACTTTGGATAAGACCATGAAGGACTGTCTCATGTGGGACAGAACACACCTGGAGCAGGGGAAGAGTGTGTCAAGGAGGGAGTGGCAGGGACATGTGATGAACTGACTGCAGCTGCCATTCCCCACCTCTCTGCACTGCTTGCAGTGAGAAAGTAGAGAACTTGAGAGTAAAGTTGAGCCCAGGAAAAAGGGAAGGTGTGGGGAAAAGGTTTTTTAAAGTTTGGTTTCAGTTCTCATTATCCTTCTCTGATTTGAATTGGCAACAAATTAAAATAATTTCCCTAAGTTGCAGCTGTTTTACCTGTGACTGCAATGGAGCGATATCTCTCTGTCCTTATCTCAACCCCGATCCTTTAATCATATTTTTTCTCATCCTGTTTAGTCAAGGAATGGAGTGACAGAGTGATTTAGTGGACACCAAGCTTATTCTTGATATAAGAAACCCAGGTTTTCAGTAACCTGAATTTGTGTTTCCATGTGTCTTCCATTAAAAGATTGGTTTTGGGTATCGAGGCCATTTTTGCCATTTTTGTCCATTTTATGCCTTGCTTCTCACACGCTCAGTCTGGCATGCAGACGGCGTACTGAACTTAAGAGAAAAATAAACAACAACCTGAAGACCAAGAAACAGTGAGTCCTGCTCGTTTTTCATCCCTGGCAAAGAACTCACGGGAGGGAACCTCCTCCAAGGGCCCAGGGGGTAGGTTCCCAGCAGTGTGTGGGGAAACAGCAAAGCCACCCACAGCAGTAGAGGGGACAAGAGGCTGGATGGAGACAAGACTTTGAGAAAGGAAAAAAAATTATGTGGGCAAATGCTCTGCTGGTCTTCTTTTATCCTGAGTCTGCTAAGGGCTTAAAACTAAGTGCAAATTGAGGGTGAAGAGTGTATGGCAACTCTCGTGACCAGGGCATGACTTAGAGTAAGCCACCCAGGGCTGTGTGTAAATACAGTATGTGATTAAGCCATTGGAAATACATTTCCTGTGCAGAACATCATGGATTCCGTGCTCCAGCCTATGCTTCTTACACCTTTTCTCTTGTGTTTCTGCAACTTGCTCATGTGAAACAGAAGTTTTTCACAGCAGGAGACTGCTTCTTGATACATTCCCAGAGCATCTAATTCAGTACAGCATCTGTGTTAATAGCAGCACTGTCATATCCTTATCACACCAGCTGGTCATAGAAGGATTCTTCCAGCTGCTTCATCCCAGTTAAGTTAAAAACAGGTGAAAGCGGGCTGTGGTTGTAGTTAATCTCATTTCATTCTATTTGCTTTTTAAATTTTCTTAAGCCTGCTATTTGACAAGTGAATAAGAGTTTAATTCTGAATCTCTTCATAGTGTATTTAATTTTTGTTTACAATTTGCTTTGGAGAGGGGATGGAGAATGAAACTAATAAGTACAGAGAATGATGAACTGTTACCTTGCATAGAGATCTGAGCTAATCTGATGGGGGTTGGCATGAAACAGGAGTGGCAGGGAGTAAATAAAAAAAACAAACAAATAAACAGAGATAAGGCATTATTAATGGAGAGTGCATGTAGTTCTGAATAATATAAATCAAAAATTTTATAAGTAAACAAGGCAGAAAATAGTAGGGAGGAAGCATTACCCATTTTTATATAGAGAATTAATTACTCCTCTAAGAGACTGGTTCAGACATGCAGAGTGTATTTTTTATTAAGTTCTGGCTCTGGCATGGACCAGCAAGGCTCTTAGTTCTTCTGGGACAAAGGCAGGAGTGTTGCAAATGCAGCCTTTGTGTCCTGCGGTGCCACCAATGGACAAAATGGGGTTTTTCAATCCACTGAAATACAGGGACGTGGAGGGGAACCGAGTACAGAAATTAAGGTACAATGAATTATTTTCCATTCATTTAAGGCATATTTTGTAAGTAGAGCTATTTATGAGGGTTTCTTTGACTGAGAGCAGCAATTATAATAATCTAAAAATAATTACCTTGTGAGAAAAGTAGGAACAAATGAATCTCAATTCTGTGTTTGATCCTTGTGCAATAGGTAATAGAATGATAAAACTGGTATGAAAAAACACTGCAGTAGTGTGTCAAGCTGTTTTTTAATTTCATTGCAGATAACTATAACGGGTGATATTTGAAACTAGATGACAAGCATTATCACATATCATTTAGCAGTGGAGAAGTAAGATGGGATCAAAGCTGGAAAATTGAAGTCCTTGGGAACAGTAAGAAAAGAGGAGAATTCAGAAGAACTGTGGGCTCCTTGGAGCAGGTCAACTGTTGTTGTAAAGAGATCCAACACTTCATTACATTGCAAAGCATGTGCTAAAGTCTGTGTGTCTGGAGAACAGGTTATAATTCTTAGCCTTTTCTTGGTCACTGTCATAGGAACTCAGTCTATCATTAGAAAGTCCAGCTTGTGCTGCAGTGATGTAGTCTTGTCTTTGGCATCATTTTATAGCTAGCTACTCAGTTTGGTACATGATAGGAATTTCAGCAAAACAAGATTGAAGTTAGCGTTTTATTTATCCTGAGTTACATTTAGTAGGTTTTTGGGGATTTAGAAGTTCAGTTCACTCTGATTTCAGGGCAGTTGTTCTCACCATTGCACATGCATTTTCTCTATAGAGGAGCAAAACATGCTCATATACTGGAGTAGAGGCATTGGCTTTACACATTGCTGGCAGTGCTGAGGTGGTTTGGGAAGCTCACAGATGACTTATGCTCACAACAAAAGTCCTTCCTTCCCTGTTCAAACTTTTGCATCCAGGTTGTTAACATTTAGTCTTAGCTATCCAGTATAAATGATGATTCCGCCATTCTCTTTCACATCCCACTGGAGTCTATTGCTCTTGCTGAAACAGAAGTAATAGGTGACAGAGGAGCATTGTTCCTTTATTGTTATTTTTTAAAGTGTTATTTTTTCAGTTTCTGGTATTGGCATGTCATGTTCTTTTCCTCCTCCTATGAGACTGTTGCCTGTTAGATTGCTTTGTTAAATGTTTCTCTTGTCTGTTCTGTGGTTTTTTTCCTTTCTATTTAGACTCCAGATATTTTCAGATTTAACTTGAGATTCCCTGTAAATTTACAGGTTCTTTCCTCATCAGACTAAAGAATCTCGTGGCTGACTTTGAAAATGAAAATATGGTGGATTATATTTGATATTCCTCCAAACAGTATTCATCTTTTCCCCCTAACATCAATGTGTCCAAGCATGCCACCTTTTGTTTTCTGCTCTCAGAACTAATCACTTTGAGAAAACATTAACAAAATGTTAAGGCCTTAGGAAGCCAGCTGAGATTCCTCATTTAACTCTTCAGATTAGAATTAAGACCCCTGCTTACAAGTTTCAGAAGGTCTTTCTCTAATTCCAAGCAGCCAGGTGATCTGCTTGGAAATTAACAATTCTGAAAGGGATAAAAAACCAAAAAGGTAACTGAATCATAATCCCAAAAAATTTTTATGTTCTTAAGACAGATTTGAAACTATTGAGTTGCAGTGCTCTAGTGAATGGAAGTGCTGGACCTTGATGCATACCAGCAGTAAAAGGCAATGTTGCATATTAAGGCGTCTACCATCTTCTGGCTTCACACTGATGAAGAACTGTAATGCCTTCTCAAAAAGCATCAGGAGCGAGATCCAAACTTGCTTGTATGCAGTGGAAAGTTTTTTCCTTTCTGGGGAAAGCCCACAATACCAAATATTTCCAACACTTTTATGTAAATTCCCCCCCCACACACCTCTTAAGGAGGAGCTACCCGAAACTGGGATTCTCCAAATTATTTTTTAAAATTTCAGCAGTAAAGGATTGACACAGTATGATGTTGTCTGGACAAGCACTACCACATTTTGTCACTCCATGTTGTTGCAAATTGGCTGTTCTCATTGTGCTTTAGCACAATCATATAATCAATCTAATTGGTTATATGATCATCATTTAGACATGTGACCTTGTTAAATCCTTCCCCAAAAGATTAAACTGCTAGGCAATTAACAGGATTTGAGGCTTTCCATAATCTTCATGCTGTCTACACCTGCATGAGGATAAGTGTATTTAAGTCATTGAAAACTTCCACATTCCTCAGTTTTATGTAAATTGTATTTTTCTGTATGTTTCATGTTATTATTTACTTTCCCTTTTTAGGTACCACATAGAAATGGCTTTATGGATCTGGACACTGACCATTTTGAGCTGTTTTTGCGTCACCTTATCCAGAAATGAGGAACTGAAATTTTTTCAGAGTGCCACAGAGCTAAATCATCTAACAGTGGACAATGACACTGGGATAATCTATTTGGGAGTGGTAAATGCGCTGTATCAGCTTACAGAAAACCTGGAAGTAATAAGATCTGTAGAAACAGGTCCAAGAAAGGACAACAAAAAATGCACACCTCCCATTGATGAAAATCAATGTAAAGAGGCCGTACTGACTGACAATTATAACAAATTACTGTTGCTGAACAAGGCGGATAATACAACTGTGGTATGTGGAAGCCTTTTTAAGGGAATCTGTGCCATCAGAGATCTACAAAACATTAGTGATGAGAAGTATTACGTAGACAGTAGTGGAGAAAAGTCCTTTGTAGCAAGCAACGATGAGAATGTATCAACTGTGGGACTGATCACTTCCTTGAATAACGACCAAGTGCTGTTTGTTGGGAAAGGGAATGGACCAAATGACAATGGGATCATAATCAGCACTCGGCAGCTTTACGCCAGGGATGGGAAAGACATTTTTGAAATGTATACAGACTCAGCAGCTGTTAAGTCAGCTTATCACTCATCAAGCACACAACAATTTGTGGCAGTTTTTGAGGATAAAAATTATGTTTATTTTATTTTTAATCAGCAAGAGAAACAACCTGTCAACAATCGCACACTGATTGCACGTCTGTGCAAAGATGATGCCCATTATTATTCCTACTTTGAAATGGACTTGGGTTGCAAAGATGATGATGGTGCCTATGACCACTGTCACTCTGCTTATGTCACTACCCCTGGAAAAGAACTGGCTGAGAGCATGGCTCAGCAGGGACAACCTGCAGATACTCCCTCAGATGACAAAGTTCTTCTTGCACTCTTCAGCAAAGTAAACAAAGATGACGGCTCTCTAAAATCTGCCATGTGTGTGTTTTCCTTGCGGCAGATCAATGAAAAGATGGAAAAAAACCGGAATGATTGCTACACTAAAAAGAATACCAGCTCATTTTACAAACTTTTTTCAGCAGAAAACCCGTGTGCATTACATGGACTGGTAATATGAATAATATAAATATTCGTTTTAGAATCTGTGTTAGAACTTGTGGAAAATAGCTACATGTTTTAGGGTGGCTTTGAGGTAAACTATATTAAGATGACTGAAAACTCAATAGATGGATTCACTATAGAAATGGAATATGGCTGGGGAGGTTGTGGACCAGGTTAAGTAAGAAATGACAAAATTTTCAGTCTCTTAGAAAGGATTTGATGTTTTCTCAAAGATAAGTGTTGCTTTCCTAAATGCATTTATTTTAAAGGGTTCTTTCTGGTATGGAGTTACTGAGTCAAATGCAGGGATTTTTTTACATCCATGATCAGCTTCCAGGTGATCACTGTAGACAATTGTAGTTTCAGTCAGTGTGTTTACAATGCTCTTAAATGGTATTAAGAATCTTTTAGATGGTATCTGTAATTCAACATTTTTTTCTCAGTTTTATTTGTATTGTTAGACAACTGAAATACCCAGATTTCCTGTATTCAGGTGCTGTTCATATTTTGGTGTGGCTTAAAATACTTGTATAGCATGACAGCCATCTTTTTTTGATGACAAGGCCTGTCATTACCTTGACTATAAGGTTTTTGAAGAGTACTGTTACAACCTTCAATCTTCAGTTTACTATTCTTCAATCTATGACTCTCTATGAGGCAATTTTCAGCATTTCTGTTGGCTTTATGATTGTTTTGCCCACATCACTCTATCCCCAAGCCCCACTTGTGCATGCCACTCATTCATTACTGCAGCCAACCCTAAACTGGGTTGAGAAATTGAATCATCTTAAAAATAACTCAGCCAGCTTTTAGGATGATGTCTTAATTTCCCAGCCCAGGCAAGGTACACACTTGCATAAGCAGCTGTTTGAGCATAACTTGAGAAGTGCTGTGCTATAGTCCAGGGAGAGGAGTGAACAGCTGAAGAGATGGGGCATAGGAATACCTTTTTTTGGTATTGACCCATAATCCTTGATCTTGTGAGACTGAAGCCATCTCCCACACAGTAAGTCACTAGCGCTGATGAGTCAAAATTACACATTTTGCTTCGAACCACCAGTGTTATTTGCTGCAGTACCCAGCATATGGGGTGAGCATCAAACACAGAAATCATGAGTGTGATGAGTGGCCCTGGCTCCTGACAAAAATAAGGTGTGGATTTCAGATCAAAACAAGAAAACAGTTTTGTTACCAAATATAGCAGGAAAGGCAAGGTGTGAATGAACTTCCTTCTGGTAGCTCTTGCTGCAGCTCAGGATTAAAGCATAAGTGAAGAGGGAATGTTTTGAAGTTCATGAGACAGTTGCCAGGGAGTTGCTTTTTTATGGATTGCAGCAAAGTAAGAAACAAAACAACAATTAAAAAAGCAGTCTTCAAGGCAAAGTTGGTTAAACCAGTCTCTATGACATGTTCATTTTAATTAAACTAACTGGTTAATTTTTAAACTGCTGCTATAATGAAACAGAAAAAAAAAAAAATTCTCTCCCTGTGTCTCCTGGAAAGTGAAAGCATGGAAGCAGTTCTCAATTAGCAGGCTGCTGTCTGATTACTGCCTGTTGGCTGGGGGCAAATGCCCAGACAATCCATTTCTCTCTTCCTACTCTTCAGAGTCTGAGGGGTATTATATTGTCTAGTAATAGGGCTGCACTTCATTCTTAGCTAGGAATTAGTGATCTGAATGTTTAACATCACTCTGTATTGCTATTCCTTATTAGAATGCAAGCAAAAATTTCCCCTGTGGCTCCGAACACTTGCCGTACCTGTTGGGAAGCAGGAATGGTGTTCTAGAGAAGCCGGTGCTGCAGAAAGAAGGGATGAACCTCACGGCCGTCACCGTGGCCGTGGAGAACGGGCACACCGTGGCCTTTCTGGGAACGTCGGATGGTAAAATTCTTAAGGTAACAAAGTAGATTAAAAGACTGGAAGGTATATAAAAGGTTATGAACTAAAAGTCAAAATGGGATTTTTAAGATCTCATACTAGGAGCAAATTCTCTTGGAGTTTGGTTTTTTTAATCTCAAAGAAAAGAAGCATTATTTCTGATGTACCTCAGCTATCTGATACACAGATTGAATTAGCATTGCCTGAATGACACTTTTCCCAAAGGATTACATACCTACTGAGAGCTTTATATAAACAGCCTTAGGTAATCTAACAACAGCTTTAGCCTTATCTCTATTCAAGCTCATAGTGGTTTAAGAGCAATTTTTTCATTTTGTAGTAATTCTGGCCATTCAGTGAATAGAGATGACAATACAAAGCCCAAGTGAAGCTCTGATAAATTCTGGTTGTGTGGTGCATGAGGCTTGACATGTTTGTGGCATTAAAATATCCAGATTGCAACACCAAACACCCTTTTTTTGCTTGAAGGAGAGTGAGTGATGGCCATGTCCAACCTTAAACCTAGCACTGCTAAGTCCCACCAAACCACATGGTAAGTCATGTGGATGTGGTGCTTAGAGACATGATTTAGTGGTGAACATGGTGACGCTAATTTAGTGGTTGGACTCTGTGATCTTGGAGGTATTTTCCAACCTTAGTGATTCTATGAGTCTATGTCCCTAAGTGACACATCTCTCTCTCTTAAATATCTTCAGAGATGGTGACTTACCCAGTCGCCTGAGCAGCTGGTCCTATGCTCGACAAACCTTCCTGGGAAGAAGTATTTCAGATATCTAATCTGAACCTCCCCTGGCACAAATTGAGGCTTTTTCCTCTCTCCCTCTTGCTTGCTAGTTGTAAAAGACCAACCCCACCTCACTACAACCTCCTTTTTGGTAGTTGTAGAGAGTGTTAAGGTCTCCCCTGAGCCTCTGTTTCTCCAGACTGAGCACTCTCAGCCACTCCTCATCAGACATGTACTCCAGACCCTTCACCAGCTCCATTGCCCTTCTCTGAATACTCTCCAGCACCTCAATGTCTTTCTTGAAGATTTGCCTTAGTCCTCCTTTTGTTCGTAATATATTTTTAGAAACATTTTTATTATCTTTTACAGCACTAGCCAGATATAATGATATTTGTGGGGGGAAAGGCAACATTAACCACCTTTTTTTTTCTTCCACAAAATAGGTGTTTCTGTCATCCACTGCAACTGAGTACAGCTCTCTTACTATTGAACTAAACAAACCCGTAAAGAAGGACCTGGTCCTTGATCAAACCCAAGAAAATCTGTACGTGATGACCACAGACAAGGTAACGTGTCCTGCTTGCATTAAGGACCCAGCCCTCTTTCACTTTCTCTGCAGTTTAACCTGAGATTTATACATTTTCCAGTTGTTCCTGGAAATTGCCCTGTTTGGTGGTACTCCCCCTACTCTGTGTGTGTGAAGACCTTCCTCAAGTCTAAGCTGATGGACTTGTTGTGACATGGAGAACTGTAATGTCCGTGATGCTTAGCAACTGGGAATGGGAAATGAATTCTCCTCTGGAGCAGTCACGCAGGGTCTGTGGGAGGGATGAAGTGCAGATGTTTTGCTTTGAACCACCAGCATGCCTCAGGGTCAGGCAGCCCTAGCACTCAGTGTGGGATGTGTGGGGTACCAGTGGGTGCTGTAGCTGCCATCAGATCCTTCCAAGGGCACTCCAGGACTCAGGATGCTGGTGGCTGACGTGCTCCCACTGACACAGCTGTAAAGCCACCAGCAGTTTTTGTGTGTCTTAGTGTCAAAAACTAAGAAGTAATGGAGAGAATTATATATTTGGGAAGCACTTTCATTCAAGCTTCTGCTAGAACTGAATACACTAGAAGTCCAACTTCACTAGGAAAGGCATGGGCAATCTCTCCTAGGCCCCTTCTTTTTGCTGTAAGGTGAAGGCACAATGGAGGTCTGTAAAAAAGGGAGGAAAAAAAGCAAGTAGGAAATGAGAGGGATGCTAGATTTCTCCTCTGCCCCCAGGGGTAACCCTCTTCTGACACTTTTCTTTGTGGAGGCTGGAGCTGCCAGCCTCAAACACTTTGTTCAGCAGCTCTCCAGGACAAGGTGGGTGACAGGCTGTGACCATCTGCAGCCCTGCCAGTGACATGGAATGTGACATGGGAAATGCTCCACACCACTAACACAGGGAGAATGAGGGGGCTGTGAAAGGAGAGTCTTTGGGAAGACAGTGCAAGAATGTTTTCTGACTGTTTTATAAAAGGATAATATAAATTCCTGCTGCAGGAATGTTATAGCTTAGCTGAAGGTTTTTAGGCTAGAAACAATATTGGAAAAAATGCCAGAAGAACAACTGATAAAGCATTTAATAATATGACAGTGTGAGAGAGAGGTTACTTTTTTTCACTTTTTTTTAACTTTTTTTTCTTTTTTTTGAGTTGTTGATAATTCTCATTTGGCTTCTGTTCAGATTTGGAACACAACTCCAAGCTTCAACATTGTCCACAGAACTCTGGGTGGCCTGGCCTCCCATTTGACAAGCTGGCACATTATGTAAAAGCCCTGAGGTCTGCACCAGGCTACTGTGTGTGCTGCTGAGCAATAAGGGATAGCAGCAACATTGAAGGAAGACAAGCTTAAAATGGCAGAATTTACAAAGACAGCAGACAACTTTTTTTCAAAGAAAACCTGCAAAAAAATCAATCACTACAAAACATTTAAATTTAGAATGCAGCAAGTTTCTGCTGAAGAAAGGATTTTACTTAAATCTTTTCCAAGTAGCTCTTGTAGACACTGCAGTTTCTGAATAATGTGAATAATAGTTTTCTTTTACAAAACCTGTTTAGCTTAAATATGAATAGCTAAAGTTGGGAGCTCTGTAATGGCATTGCATTACTGTCATCTCCAGGAGTTAATTACAGTGAGCAGTTCCACCCGCTTTTAGAAGCAGATAGACAGGAGGAGAATGGAGGCCTTCAGAGCTGGGGGAAACAAAGTGACATAAGCAAGGGGGGAAGAATAAATGATGAAACATGTACTTCTGGGTCAGGCATGGCTGTGGGTTGTGGGAACAGAGATATGAGAACCCTGATTTGTGAGTTTTAATGGTTAAAGGTAAACAATAAAGAACAACTGGCTGCACTGACAGGCATGCACACTGCTGAGCTACCTGGCAGATGCAGACTGCTCCAGCATTTAGAAATTAATTGCCTTGGGCTCTGTGAGCACTTGAACAAAGTGGAAGTGGTGATGTGGTAGGTGTTTAAAAAGAAATCAGATCAACAGAAACACAGGGAAAAACAATACAGAGGTTAAGATTCATAGTGAGAATCAAGCTCTTCCTTTCCTGTTTCACTTTTCTCCCTTCTTTTCTCCCAGCTTCTGTTGTGGTGCCAAGAGCAGGGGGGGGTTTGGGCAAATGCTTTCAGCAGTCAGTCCCCTCTGCTCCTAAAGCTTGAACAGAGAGCAGGAGAAACCCCTCGCACCTTCTTGTGGGACTTGGAAAGGAGCTTAGCACCCCTGTACTGCTCATGCTGGTTTATTACAAGTGTACATCACTGGTAGGATCCCAGCTTCCTTAAGGAATTTAATGTATTTGGAGGAAAGCAGAAGCCTGTGGCAGTCACTTATCATGATCAAGCTTGTTTTAGTTTTTAACACTTCTTGATTTAGAGTGCCAACTCAAAAAGTTCTAAAATTAATTTATTTGCATTTTGAAATTGGCTGTTAAAGGAGCTGGTTTTTTGGGTTTGGTTTTGGTTTGGTGGGTTCTTTTGTCATTAAGGTCACACAAAACTTGCAGAGACGGCAATCTCTAAGGGTTGTTCATGCCTCCCAGAGCTGTGAAACAAGTATTTTGTCACTAAAAAAAAAAGACATTCACTGGATATTAAATTATTTATGGGTACCAGTTAGTGAAAGAGTGCCAATGATACAGCTCCAGTTAGCTAAAGAGAATGTTGAAAAGGTAAACCCCTGTATTAATAAAATGCAAGAATATTGCACAATATTGACATTTTCCTTAACTGAGTCATTTTCGTTAACTCTCTGAATATGAAGAAAAGGCCAAACTCAGACTGTCAAAGTAACTTCATAATTGCCAGTGAGATGAGACTGGCATTATATTAAAATGAGACTATAAGGAAGCCTGCATCTCAGAGTTTCTGTTTCTACACTTTTTGTGCTCTTTAAAAATAAAATGTAGTCATAAACTGGAAGTTGTCCTGTTTTTCTCTTGCATCGTTGCAGCAGCATAGCTAAAGGGAATGGCTCTTCTCTCTGTGAACCAAAGAAAAAGTTGTTTATTCTCTGCACGAAAGGAAATCAAAACTAGAAGCTGTATATTTACTGGGGGAATGAGACATGAGAACTGATGGTGTTCTTTTCCCCGCTGCTTCCTGTCATAATTATTTCCATTTTATTTAGTGAATGTATTCCATGGTGGAAGGTTATGCATGAAGAAGTAACCCAAAGCACCCTGGCTCTCTCATGCTTGCAGACTTTCTGAAATGCCTTCTGGCTGGAAATGCATTTCCAAACAATTTCACCTCCATGGTAGTGATAGGGAGGGAAGAATATTCTCTTTAAAAAATAATCTAGTCAGTACCAAGTTAGTCTTGAAAGTATCCACCCTGCAGTAGCTGCTTCTTGAATTCAGAGCATTGCTGATGCAGTTTCTGTCCTGAGGTGCAGAGTTCCACAAGTAATATAACTGGAGGAACTGAAAAGCTCAGTTTTTGTAAGACTTTTGTAAGACTTGCTCATAATTCTTGATTATAACAATGTCCTACATTACTCTGAAGACAGATTAGATAATATTGGAGTGGGGAAAAAAAGTGTGTGAATTTAGACTTTGTTAAGGGGGAGAAGAACAGACTGGTTTTATATGTATTTTGTTAAAATCAGGCTGAGCTCTGAGTACAGTAATACAGCTGCCATGGGCAATGACACTGTACAGCTAAGTCCACAAATGTTTCTACCTCCTTATGCCATCTTCAGTTGTTAGGTTTGCCTTGCTTTTGGCTTTGCAGGTGTACCGATTACCTGTGCAGGACTGCCAGCAATACTCGGACTGTGAGAAGTGTGCCCAAGCCAGGGATCCGTACTGCGGCTGGTGCGTGCGGGAGGGCAGGTGAGTGCTGCCAGCTGTGCCCAGGTGCAGGCAGGGGACCTGCTCAGGTTGTGACCTGGGCTGCTCTGGGTGGCTGCTTGGCATGGTGGTCCCAGCTCTTCGTAGTCAGCCTTATGCTCCTGACAGTCATTTAATTTCATCACGCAGACATTGATATCAATATTCTCTGCACACAAAAAAGTTCCCCGTTGACTTCTTCAGATTTGATTAGTTTGGGAAAATGTACACTTTTCTGCTGGTACTGAGAATGATTATACATCTTCTAACTGTATGTTTTATCACTCTCGCAACTGTACAGTCACATGGTCTCCCAGAAAATTAAAAAAAATGCTCCCTATTTCAGATTCAGAAACTATAGTGTGTATTTTAAGAACATCAGGAAAGTGTAAAAAAGAACATAAAAGAAAACACAGTTCCATGTCTAAAATAGAGCATATAGCTGAAATGCTGGTTTTACAAAAACACCATCTATCAAGACGTGCAGCTACAGGGAACCCTCACCTACCTGTAGGAGAGCAGAAAGTGACATTTTGCTGACTATCTGCAGAGGTTCACTGAATGAATATTCAAGCACATGTAAACTAGGACAGCACTGAACAGCCCTGGAATGTCTCTTCTTTACGCTCTGCATTGATTAGAGTGCCGAGAGGGAAGAGCAGTCCTGCAGTTCTCTTTTTGACTACTAAGTTAATTAACCCCTTGGCATGAGTGGTTGGGAATTCGTGATTCTAACTTCTTGCTGTTGGAACAAAGGGGCTGTTTAATTATAATATGCAGATGAATTTCAGGCTTCTAGTTTCCTGCCTGAAAATGTGAACTATCACATTAGGTTACCTATCAGCCTGATGTAGCATAATGTGGAGCGCTGCAGAGAAACTTATGTGGTGTGTGCTGGTTTATGTAATATACTGTAACTCCTTCAGCTTGGGGTTTCAGTTGCTGTGGATGAAACCTGAGGATTTGGAATGTAACCTCAAACTCCTCCTGGGCTGCTGGGAGTTGAAGGCTTTGGCATACATCATAAAAAAGGCAATTTTCCTTAGATTTCCCTTCAGGTTTCTGATATGACCACTGACCTCAATATCTCAAAATATTAATGGTTTCTGAGAACAGGCAAACATGAATTTTCACATTTTCTAGTATTTATTTCCAAAGGGGAGAAAAAAGTGCTTCATTTCTAAATTTCAGTTCTGTCTCATGATCACACACAGCACTTAGTAGTGTTTAGGGATATCTTATGTGAATGTGATGTGAATGTTGACTCTGTATGTAAATGATTTGTTTAAAGGAGGTTTGACAGAGCTGTGCAACAGCTGCACTGCGTTAAAGCCCCTGATGAGTTAATAGTCAACTTTCTGCTACAGCAAAAATCCTACAGCATTTTCTCTTAAACTTTGTACAGAATGGAAAGAATACTCATGAGACTGTCCCCACTTCAACAAGCTTTTGTAGCCACATGCAGCTTCTGTACTGCAGCATTCCTTCCTGTACTTGAGCTGAGAAAATCTTCCAGTGTCTTCCGTGAGACTGCACAACTGCTCTTGTCTTCCCATAATTGTAACACTGCCTTGGCAGGAAGAGGTCTTAAATAGTGGCAGGAGTTAATGAAAACATTCCCTACAAAATAACATTTCTAGCACTGGGGTTACACAGAAGTTTTCCACAAGCTTGTATGCTCCCAGCAATACTTCTCTGTTGCTTCTTGCTCTCTTCAGTGTTGTGTCTTATCAGTGGCAACACATAGGTGTCTGCCATTTGACCTGCAGAAAAAAAAACAGTCTGTGCCCTCTCATTCAGGATGTTGTTATATATTGCAATGAAAATTATCAGCTTGATTTCAGATGGCTCCACTGCCCCATGGTTCCTGTGCTGTTACTGCCTCTGTATGGATTGGGTTGTCTGATTCAAGGAGCTGTCCAAAATAGTATAGGCACTTGCTTTTGACATGTCAAACCATCAATTGTAATTACACCACTTTGTTAAAAATTCTCTAATAGCAACCCCACTAGTCAATATTAAAGCAAATTTGTAGTCATCTTCTGTTGTAATTTTAGTCTCTAATCATGAAATTGTTACGTAGTTCAGAGAAAGCAGAGTCCAGCTATAATACTGCTTTGGGTTTTGTTCCTTTTTTTTTTCCAGGTGCACAAAGAAGGCAGACTGTGGAACAGCTGATAAGGAGAACCACTGGCTGTGGAGTCCAAGTGGCACATGTGTGACTATCATTAGTGCAGACCCTCTAAATATGAGTCGCAGAGCTCCTGCTAAGGTATAACAGGAAGATGCTTTCCATAAATATTCTTTAAGCACATTGATGTGACTACCAGAAAGATGAATATCTGCATTTCTTTATGCCCAGTGGAGACTAGGAATAGGAGACTGTTTTGGTATCTCAGTCTCTGTCATTTCTCACAGTGCTCTTTCTTGCCTGCTGTTCTTGCAGGTTGAGTTCACATTTTTGACCTCTGTAAACCAAAGTGATGCACTAGTATGGATGATAAAGCACACTTACCTGAATGTTATGTAAGTGTTGCACAGTGTTGTATAACCCATAAAAAGTAATTGGTGGAGGAGATTTCATGCTGCCCTTTCAGCTTACTTGAGCATGAACTTAAGTAAGCAGTGAAGCCATAAGCTGTTGCTTTAAAATCAGCAGTGGATTTGCCTACACAGCAAAGTCTGTCTGGGTACATGGAGAAGGTAAATTCAGCATGCAAAATGACTCTGTGGCAACAAAACTGCAAAACTGAGTTTTTAGAGTGTGATCAGGATATCATAGCTTGCTCTAATTCCAAGTGGAGCATGCCAATGCAGACTGAGTGCTTCCTGGGGGTGTTCAGCAAGTAAAATCAATAAAATGGCTTTTAATTCCTCTTAATCAGAAATAAAGAGACTTTCTTTCAACTAACTTCAATTACATTTCTAAATGATGTAAACAGCATTGTGTTAAGGCCATTTCTATGTTGAATAAAAATATTAGTACAGTATAACTGCTTTCAGTGAGAAAGGGATAATTGTCTTTTCTACTGGCAATACAAAATGGAAAAAGTTAAACTGTATAATTAACACACTTGAAACATTAAGTCAAGAACAGCATCCCAAATTTTAGCTGAATTGTTTTCTCTTTCCTTGTTAAGCTTTCCCATCTTATTTTGCTTTTAGTTTCTCCAGTGCTTTCTTTTTCTGAGGAAGCTAAGATCTCACCACCACTCATAAATCCTTTTTCAGGATTGGATTTTTTGCATTTACATGGAGTCTTGAGGAAGCCACTTTTCTGTTCATCCCTTTCAAACTACACCATTTCCATCTTATCCAGCTCTGTTTTCATTATTCACTAAGAACACCTAAGATTAATGTAATATTAATTAATTTTGTCAGGGTTTAAGTGTTAACCACTATGTTTACTGTTGCTAAACTGGATGCTGAGGAGAAGAATGAAAGGTTTTGGGTGTGTCTGTACAGACAATTTTGTTCTGATCTAATGCATTGACAGGACAAGAGGTTTTTGTATCAGTCTGATTCAACAAAGGCCCAGCCTGGAAAAATTGGTAGAGGTTTAAGGAGAAAAGATTACCAGATGGGAAGAAGTAAAATTTGAAAAGGAGAGCCATGTTCTGTGATGCTAGCTAAAATACCACCTCTGAAAATGTTCAGGTTTTATTGGGTCTTAGCTCGTTTCTTCCAAATATTTTACCCTTTTAAATCTTTTTTTCCAGGTGGAACTGACTGTAAGTCCACTGCCAACTTTGACTGAGAGTGACAAGGTTTGCTGTACCTTTGGTGAAACAGTGCATTCTGCCCAGTTGAAAGAAGGAGTTATTGTCTGTGATCCCCCTGATATAATTCCTCCAACACCAAAACATCAAGGTAAAGAAATATTGCTACCCTACATGGATAGTAAGAGAAAAGAACATAGACTGCAGTTTCTAATGTTATGCTCTTATATGAGGTGCCTACAAGGTGGGTTTTTTTCCTCTTCCAGTCCTTTTCCCCAAACAGTCTGTTGCTGAACTGTCAATTTGCTCAAACTTTTTCTGTTGATATATTTGCAAGCTGTAGCACTCCCAGTTTTTCCACTGGGAACCTGAAACAGGAGCTTGGTAGAGACATAGGCATGGAGTCAGAGAGGTGCTATTCTGTGTCCCAAACAAACAAAACCCAATTACCCTAATCTAAGCCTAAGCACTCTGATTTATGGGGACAGGAGAGATTTATAGCTGCTTCAGCTGTGAAGGAATTTGTGTCTGACTTCTTAGTTTTGCTCCAGTCAACAGTACTTCAGTGGCTTTTTTTCTGGTTCCTGTTACGTGGCTATCCTTTCTAGCATCCAGCCTTCTTCCTCTTCTCTGTGTCCTCCAACTTCTGCAGCAGTAAGCCTGATGGAAAAATACTTCATCATATAATTAAAGACTGCATCATTGTTCTGAACCACTGATTATAGGCCTAAGGTCTGTTGCCAGCCATAATTCTGTGCAGTTTCCTAGACAGTGCTTTGTTCATGCCATAGTTCATATATCTTGATGCATAAACACATGGAATGAAAGTTGTTGCACAGCACTATTTATTATGTATCAAGTTTTAAAATCTTAAGAGAAATTACAAGCCAAAAGCATGTGCTCTTAGAGCTGGGAGACATACCCCTGAGGAAAAACCTTTTATATGTATTACAACAGTCATGAACTGTCAAGGTGGTACTTGGAAGCACTTTTTAAGAAAAGTTTCAATTCTCTTAAGGCTGAAACAGGTAAAAATCTAATTTTAGTTGCAGGGAGAGTAATTACATTAAAATCTCATTATTGAATTTTACACTAGCTGGGGTATGTTATGGTATCAGATTCTGCGAAGGGTTAAAGCAGCACTCTGTTATTTAGGGCCAATTCACATTCCCTAAATATTTTGTAAAGCAGGACATAAAGCAATGGGGTTGATAAATGTGATATCTTGATGTCATCCAGCATTAAATGTAAGACTAGAAGCCTGTCAGAGAAGGCGTTAGAGTAAACAAGTAATCTAGGAATAATATGACTCTCTGAGTTGGTTGCACATCTGAAAGGATGTTCCAAAGTAATATTAGCGTGCTCAGAAACTCAGCAGACACCAGGAGAAGACAGGCAGCTACAAGCATTCACAGAATCACAGAATTTTTAGAGGCAGAAGGGACCTGGAGAGGTTACTTAGTGTAACCCCCCTGCTAAAGCAGGTTTACCTAAAGCAGGTTGCACAGCATCTGGTCCAGGTGGGTTTTGAATGTCTCCAGAGAAGAAAACTTCACAACCTCTCTGGTCAGCATCTTCCAGTGCTCTGTCACCCTCAAAGTAAAGATGTTTGTCTTCCTATTCAGATGGATCCTCCTCTGTCTCAGTTTGTTGCTCCTTGTTCTGTCTGAGCAGAGTCTGGCCTCATCCTTTTGACACCTGCCCTTAAGATATTTGTATGCATGGTATTTGTATATTCCTGGCAGTCCAGAGACATCCAGTTACTGTTAAGAAGCCCTATTGATGTTGGAAAAGTCTGGTTTGTGGTTGGTTGGTTCCAAAAGGAATTTCTAGGAAGGATGCCTTTTCTCAGTCGTGTTGTTAGGAAATCCCCTGGCATTCCTGTGAGTCTGAAATATTCAAGGGGACCCAGTGCAGGCAGAGGTAACTTCCAGCCAAGCAGCTGGTGGTCTTCCAAGAACCTGTTCAAGGAAAGCAGAGTTTGAAATTGCTCAATAGCTTGTGAAATAGCTTGTCATAAGGGCTTAATGATTTCTGCAAAAGGTATTTCAAACAGTTTCACTCTTTAGTAATAATCCAGACAAGAAGTACATTTGTGGAGAAATCGTGTATGGCAAACTGAAGCTCACCGGTGCCTGTAAAATTGTTGCAGGTACTGTTGGGCGTTAACCACAAAGATCACTTGCTTGAATTCACATAACATTTTTAATTCACAAATGAAAGAAGTAATTTTACATGCAGACATATTCATATTTAAGAAAATGTTTTATTTAAAATGACTGTTCTTGTGCCAGTTTTCATCTGTGTTCAATTATGTCCTTACTCAGTTTTCCTTGTT
Organism: Leptocoma aspasia; assembly: GCA_013399835.1. Classification (NCBI taxonomy): domain Eukaryota; kingdom Metazoa; phylum Chordata; class Aves; order Passeriformes; family Nectariniidae; genus Leptocoma; species Leptocoma aspasia. The sequence goes on from VXAX01006964.1 coordinate 345,992, forward strand.
CTTCTAGACTCTTTAAAATTCTGGCATGATGATAGCACCACTGAAAAACACTTCCATAAAACAAAGCTATTCTTTAATTTTACATCTTCCCTTTTTTCTCTCTCTGCTTTTCTTCTAAAAACCATGTACTGAAAAATTTTGTAAAGCATAAAAAGATAAAACAGAACTTACAGACTTAAACTCATGAGATCCAGAGTGTTAACAGTATAGTTAAATATTTGCTTATGTCCTGTAAAATAATAAAACTGTTATTATTGTATCATTCAGCTCAAGAGCTGAAGAATTCAACAACCACTTGGATAATTTTTTTTCTTTTGTGATAGATCATGTTTCAGTTCCACTTCAGCTAACCTTTGAAAAGAACAAGATTTTTTTTGCATCACATACTTACCCTTTTTATGACTGTGAAGAAGCAATGAATCTTATTGAAAATCAGCCGTAAGTATTTCAGCTTTTTAAGTGTTTAGATCTTGTGGCTTGGTGTGTTAGGTAACTGGCACCTGAATTACTCAATCATTTTGTAATTAAGCCTTTGGCACTCAAAATTTGCCAGTGTCCAAATCCTTTTCCTTACATTTTAATGGAGTTTAAAAATGGTTGAAAGGCACCTGCTGAGCCAGCAACATAAAGCATGGAATAGAAATATTCATGGCACATATAACTAATGCCAGTTCATTGTGTTGCCATTTCTGTAGCTGCTAATGTGTCTGCAGGTGAGCAACACGGACACCTGTGTGCCTACTTGCTCCCTGTAACAACAGTAGTTTGGTGCTTTGGGTTGCAGTGCATTCAAACAGGGCAGGTGCAGCCAGCCCAAACCCTTTGTTCATCCTTGTGTATGATGGTTGATCAAATCACTTCCAGTCCTCTCAGGCTTGATCTCAAAGTTTTTGCAAATGCTATGGTTTTCTGATCCTTGCTCAAATATTTATTTAAGGGATAAAATAGTTTTTTGGGGTTCTTGAACTGTTCTTGTGAAGTTTTGAGCTTAATATAGTAAGGACACTCTAACAGACGGATCTACCTTCTATGAATAAATATGGAATTTCATTTACTTTTCTTGTTAGTGAGGAAAAAAGCCTGACAATTTGTCATGACTACCATGTTATATTTGTAGATGCTATTCCTGTGCAAGCAATAGATGGAATTGCCAGTGGGACTGGAAGAGACATATCTGTGAAGAGTCCTCTTCAGCACAAGATGTGATTAAACAAAATATGGTAATGTTTAAAAATAAGGTTATTAGGTTTTTTATTAGAACACTTCAATATTTTGTTTGCTGGATCTCTCATATCAGTTGGTTGAATTAGAGATTTGAAAATGATTCTAAAGTTAACTCCAGAAGTGTAAGGTGGTTTTTTTTAGTGACAGTGCGGGGGTGGGAATTTAAGGGTGTGATTGAGGCGGGGCAGTGAGACTGAATAACTCCTGAAAGGATATTTTTGTTCCTTTTACTATTTGGCTTCAATGGGAGGAACGAGATTTCAAGGCAGGGAGAGATAATCACCCACAGCTTTGACATACGCTGCAGTCATTTTTAGCATGTCTAATTTGAAAGGGTGTAATCAAATCTGTCACTGTATTTTAAGCATGAAGTTCTTCAGAACAATCATTCTATTGTCCAAAGGCCATTGGAGCTTGTTGTGATAAGATTTTTTATTTGTAATAACACATAAAATGTATCTCTCCCCAGGAAGGAGAATGCCCACAGTTTCTAAACCCTGACCCTTCAATAATACCTATGGAGTACCAAACAACTGTGTATTTTGAGGGAAAACATCTAGATTATTATCGGGTAAGCAGATTAATTCAATGCTAGCTGTCATTTGAATGCCTCTTAAACTGCATCCACACCCCTAAACTAAAGCATTAGTGCATGTGCTTTGGAGATCCTGCTTGTAATTTAAAGAAAGAAAAGAGCTACACATTCAAGTTTAATATAATATTGGTACTGTGGTAGAGTCATCACCAAGATAGAATCAGAGCTGGAGAAAATACTCTAACTACTAAAATGGAGGGGACATTTTAAAGAATGTAAGTTGGACCTATTAAAACACTTTATTTTTCATGTAATAAAGTAAGAGGAGATGTAGGAATTGTGAATGTTTCACATCTTTTTCTAGCTAAATACTTGATGGGTTTTGTTGCTGTTGTTATGGAATGACATCACTCTGTGTGCTTAATTCAGTTTTCACCTTTCAAACACAAAAATGCACTTAGACATTAAATGTTTCTTAGTTTCAATAAAATAATCTTTTGCTTTTGTGTGTGTGTGTGACCATCAAACCAGAAGATCAGATATCTTCTCACCCATAGCAAAGGCTTCTCTTTCTTAGTACTTGCTTCCAGAAAATAAATTACAAAGCTTCTAAGGCAGATAGACCCCAGGGTTTTAATTTTATTATAGTCTAGACAATGCATGAAGTGTTATTGTTAGCTGGATAAAAATGAAGCTTAAAAACCATTCTTAGGTGATAGCTCAGGTATTGTTATCAGTTTCTATGCTTTGTTTCTGTGTTGTCTTTGTGTAAATGTGAATTGATGATAGATGCACTGCAGAGTGCATCGATTTCTTTAACTACTGGCCATCTATCAAGGGAAAGAAGCCTCTTCTTTTTGATTTTTTTTTTCCTTTTTCAAATTGGAGTACTGTATAGCTTCTAAATTCCTTCTATCACCTTTGTTACTCATGCCAAGGGATGCAAAAGGGTCAACAGGCCTGAAGAGCAGCAATGTAAGAAGGGTATTCAGAGAAGTGCAAAATGCAACCTGTAAGCACCATATGAAGACCATGATGTGTGTCACTACTATAGACATATATGAAAACTGTGCTATAAAAACATATGTTCAAAAATAAACATTTTTGTTTGAAGACCTTAAAATACATGCAGACAGTGAAATGCAAATTTGGTGAATTTGGTCTGTTCCCCAAGATGCCAGAACTGGTCCCTGGAAGGATGTCTGGCTCTGTGCAATATGTGGCACACAACACCTCTCCTACACCCACAGCTCTCCTTGCTAAAAATTGAAAAGTATTCTAGAGATTATACTTGTATTTCTTTTGTTTAACATTGTGAAGAGCTGTTTTTCTGCCCAAGAGGAAAATCATTTCCTGCTCCCTTGATATAATTGAAAGAGCCCTTTCTTTCTCTAGAAAATTTCAAGGCAGATGCATAGTCTTGACGTGCGGAATTTGACTTCTAGTGGACACTTGTCCTCCAAGGAGAAACAGCAGTAGGAATGCAAAAACTACTTAATCTAGTTTATTATTCTATTAATAAGCACTTCTATCTTTCTGAACTACTAGTAACAAAAAGGGAATGGAGAAAAGGCTGCTGGGGTTTTTTAATTCTGTGAAATATCAATTGCATTTAACAAATGCAAAGACACATCCTGTGGATTGAATGCTTTGTCATGGGTAGCAATGTTTTACAATTTGCCTACAGAATGTATTTATTTAACTTGCAACTGGGAAGGCTTACAAGGAGTTAAAGTCTCTGTAAGAAGTCAAGGTGAAGGCACAGTCCCAAAATCGGAAAGATGCTGGAGAGCAGTTAGTGTCAAATGATGTCAGAGTAATTTTTCTTGGGTGGGAGCAATATGAAAATGTCATGTCTGTCATGGGGTCAGCTCCATATATCCTGGTACAGAGGTGTATTTTTAAGTCAAACCAAGAATGCCTTTAGAGACAGGACTTCAATAAACACACACAGTGACTACAGCTGTATACACAGGTCTTTAATATATGTGATAACAGACAAATAAGGCATGAAATAGTTGTAATCATACAGGCGCTTATGCCTGTGGGGTCATGCTATCTGAAGCAGTAACTTTGATGACTGAAAGTTCATTTGAATGAAGGGCATAACTTACACTCAGCCTTTGGTAAACATTTAATGGAAAACAGGGTGGCTCAGGAGAAGCCATGGATGGATATTTTCTAGGGGTTGGCCCACAGCCCAAATGCTAAATAGCATTTGGTTTCTCATGTGGAACAATTTTGCCACAGGATATGCTGGGCATTGCAGCATCTTTGAAGCTAGCAGTCATGCAGCTATGAGCACATTTAAGGTCTTTATTGGTTAGGACATTGGTATATCCATTTTCCTCCTATTTTTCTTGCCTAAATTCTTGCTTAGAAAAAGCAAAAAATTAATGTTGTGATGTCAGTTTGAACTACCAGTTCTATTATCTTGGTTTCATCTGTGCTTTACTTAAAGGGGTGTTGCACACCCAGCCTTGCTGTGGGTGACTAAGTGCACTATCCAACATTGTGCCTATAAGCATCTTCATCTCTAGGTGAAGATGAACATTAAAGGGCTTACTTAGTGAGTAGGAGAGGTAAACAGCTAAAAAAACTGCTGTTCCAGAACTATATAAAGAATTATTTCTATACTGGAAGTATAGAAACTGCTATGCTTCCACTGAGGGTGGAAGTATAAACTCATACATTTTGTATGTTCTTCTTAGTAAATGTTTAAAGAACAAAGAATAAATCTCCTCATGATAGTTTCCACTGGAGGGAAATAGCCTAAAAGAGGAGGAGCTGTTGACTGTTCTTCTGCCCCTCCTTCCTCTGTAAGAATTTCGGTAGGAAGGAGAGATAAATCCAAGCTGTTGTCATTCTTCTGGGAATAGGGCCATCCAGGACAGGCAGAGGGAGGGAAGTTTAGTACTGATCAGTCATACTGTATGCAATTTCTGAGAGGCATTCTCCAGCTGAGTCCTTGAAAGATTGGCACAGTAGGAGAGACAGATGTACCGGCATCAGGATAACCTTATTAGCCCGCCAAAGATTTTCGTTAAAAGTAATTTCCCATTTGGATTTGTCTTTGTCATGTGTGTCTGATGTGTAACCTGCTTCCTAGTATTTGCTACACATATCTTGCCCCAAAACTACTGACTGTGAGCTCTGTTGCCTTCTGCTCAAGAGCCTGGTATAGCAACTCCTGATTCCAATGCACTCCAGGTATCAGCTGTCACACACACACCAAAGCTCTCCTCCTCTCCCAGAGCCTGCTGTTTAGCATGTGGGAAAGCCTTACACAGGAGCAGCAGAATTTGAATGCTTTTGAAAAACACATGTTATATTAAAGTATGTGGGGCAAGGAAAACAAGGCAACATTCCTTTAAAAAAACATTTGTAAGGAGATGCTTTAAAACTTGGACTACATAGATGTTTTCTGTAAGGCAGAATGGGCTGTAAATTTTCAGATAAGGCTTTTCAAAGCTTAGTCAGTAGCTTATTTTCTATATCTAGCTTCCTAGAAGGAAGAAGTAAAAGGTTTGTTTTCTTCTATGAAATAACCACCCAGAGCCTCAAGTCAAGTCCTTTATCTGGTTAAAACACATTGTCTTCCTCAGCCCCAAACCTTGGTGGGCTCATGTCCACTGCCCAACCTGTCACAGTAAAGGTGCAGTAGGAAAGCTTTCCAATGCATTAATTAGATAAACATAGTGACCCAGAAGTTACCTGTGTTTCCAATGTTGAAGAAGTAGCTACAAATTAAAAGGATAAGATGCTCATACACAAGACTTAGATGACAGCAGGAGACAATATACTTAACCTTTGGAACAGAAAAGAGGAACCAAGTAACCATTAGTGCACTGCAAGACTCAAATGGCTCTGGTCAAAACCAGGGACTAGTTCTTTACATCCACAGTGAAGTTCTCAAGAAGTTCAGCAAGGCCACTGAGAAGGTCCTGCACCTGGGTCAATGCAGAGTGGGGGTTGAACGTATTGAGAGTAGCCCTTTGGAGAAGGACTTGAGAATGAAACATTAGATGTGAGCTGGCAATGTGCACTTGCAGCCCAAAAAACCAATAGTATCCTGGGCTGCATCAAAAGTGTGGCCAGCAGGTCAAGGGAGGTGATTTATCTTCCTCCAGTCCACTCTCCTGAAACTTCAGCTGGAGTATAGCATCCAGCTCTGAGGTTCCCAGCACAAGAAAGATGTGGACCTGTTAGAATGGGTCCAGAGAAGAGACGTGGAAATGATCAGAGAGAGGATAGCATTCCTCTCCTATGAAGAAAAACTGACAGAGTTGAGGTGGTTCAGCCTGGAGGAGGCTCCTGAGAGACATTTTTGTGGACTTTCAAGATATAAAGGGGGCTTATCAGAAAGGTGAAGAGAGACATTTCACCAGGGCCTGTAGGGTCAGAGAAAGGGGTAACATTTTTTAAAGTGAGAGAGGGTAGTTTTAGAGAGATAAGGAAGTGATACTTTGCAATGAGGATGGTGAGAGACTGGAACAGGTTGCCCAAGAAACTTGTGTGTTTCCCCATCCCTAGAAATGTTCAAAGCCAGGTTGTGTGGGGCTTCGAACAGCCTGGTCTAGGGAAAGATGTCCCTGCCTGTGTCAGGATTGTTGGACTAGATGCTCTTAGAAGGCCCCTTCCAACCTAAACTATCTTGTGATTCTGTAAAGGTGAAGGTTGTCTTGTCCCCAGGTGAATTGTGATTTCATAAGCCTTTACCAACATTACTGTATGAAAATATTCTTGCTAATCACTTCTTTCTAATATTCTTCTGGCAAAGCTGTTTGCATGTCTGTCCTATGGGTAGGAGAATGGCCCAGCACAGAAACAATGGCATGGGATGAGGTTTTTAGCCAGACAAGTTCTTTGACTGAATCACGGAACAGCCAACCTGAGAGTTTTGAGTGCAGTGCAGTGAAGGTCAATATGTGCTACAGACTTAAGACAGGAATCAATAGATTTAGGATCTAGGGAGAAGAGAGGGGAAGAAGATGTCTAGGAGGTAGTAATACGCTTAAATTAGTGCTGCCATTGAAGACTGTCCTATGAAAATACAGCTGGAGTCACGGTAAAGCAGGAGAAAGGCAGCAAGAGCTGAGAGATGTTCATTCCAGTTTCCCATGCAACTCTTGCATTGATCCTCTGCCCAGAATCCCTACAGAGAAAACCTTTAAGGGCAGAACTCACAGAGCTTTGTTAATAACACATCTGATGTGTGAAGCCATCCAATATTCACATCTCTTAGTTTTTTCTTATTGCTCCCTAAAACAGAGTGCTATATATGACCTTGCTTTCCTTGAACTTCTTGGTGTGCCTACCGTGAATGAATGTTGAAAGAGTGCAGCAAAGTCACAGATTGCTCTGGCTCAGCTTCTCACCAGCATTGCTTTAGAAGATGACTGTAACCAGTTAGCCTTCTCCATTTGGATTTGATTACTACCAGTGCTGAACAAGATATTACCTGGTGATATTTTACTATGCTTGGTGATGCTATACAAATTCTAAACTGAAATTTTCTCATCCTTAGGGTAAAAAATTTGTGGTTGGAAACAGCCAATTTGAATTTGAAGCTTCTGTTGATGAGTCAGATGAAGGAAGATTTTCATTCGTGAGTAAAGAGGTAAATGTGAAAATATGGTTCACCTACCAAATATGCTCAGTTCTTCTTCTAAACTGTTCCAGTAGCCATGTGTCCAGAATTATACAGGTAATATGTGTTTCCTTCAGAAAAGAAAGTCACCTCTGATGGAGATTCTCCTTTGGCAGTAGTAGTCAAAGGCTACAATTTTGGCTCAGAGCTCCTGAAGTCTCCCCTCAAAGCCCTCAATCTTTCTCCTTGATTTCTCTACCTGTGTAACCCATGGAATTATTGAACTGTCTCTGGAGGAATTTGAGACCACTACTGTTTTATTCCTCACTTTTTATGCAGTCTAGTGAAATCACTGAGGATAAAAAGCAAGAATTTCAGTGCTCTCCCTCTCCACATTCCAATTCATTATCTTTCCCTTTTTGTATCTGTCAAAATGGGAATGATAAGACTGGTAACAATATGCTTTTGCTTGGCTACCTAGCAGTTATGCTTCTTTCACTCTTGCTTGTTTTATTAAGAAAGGAATAAATATTTTTTAAATGGTCTATTTTCTAAGCTTCAAGTTTGACTCACAAATGATATGCTGACTGTATAACTTACACGCTCACTAACTAGTTTTGAGAATTAATGAGCATTTATGCATCATCTGTGCCTAGCACAAAGCATTTGCTTTATCAAGCGTCTGTATTTTTATTTGTTCTTGTTTCCCAACAATTGTCATTGCTGCTCTTTCAGCATGAGCAGAAGCTCATGTCTTGGAGCATGTGAACCTTGTGATTTGGCTGTAAAATGAGGAGGTTGCACTGTAAAAGATGCAAGAGATTTCCCCTCCATGTGGTGCGAGTCTGCTGTGCCCACAGAAGTAATGGGGCCAGATGGTGTGGGAAGGGAGAACTCAGCAGGGTCAGCAGCTATACTTACTGCTTCTGAACAGCACTTTTGCTGCTTTGATACTTATAACCAAATGTAAATTAAATTAATGAAAAGCAAGTATTCAGATACTGCTGTCCCTTGGTACTTGAAAATTCTGATTGTGAAGGATTAGGTTCATTAAAACATTTTTCTATAAATGTATCTGCCCAAGATGAAAAAAGGCCATAAGGCTTGGGAGAGTTTCTAAAACCTTCACAGGTCTGATTATTGAGAATCATAGAAAATGCATGAAGTTAACCTTGCCAAATGAAGGTATAAATATCTCTATTATGTCATCTTTTCTAGTTTTCCTATAGTGCAAATGAGACCCTACAACTTAACTTATCCATAAAAACAGATAAGGTCAAGATTGACAGCAAATTGATGGGTAAGTATGAAATATGGGATTAAAGGGAGATTAATTACAGTAAGCAGAAATCTATTACTTCATAATTTGGAGCCTTGTTAATAAGACTGTTTGTAGGCTTTACTGGTTTGGGTGAAACAATTAAATCTGATAGATCAAAAGTTATTAATTTTAAACTAATGCATTAAATGTCTGTGTGTCAGCAAGTTTGCCAGTGACACCAGGCTGTGTGGTGCAGCTGACACACTGGAGAGAAGGGATGGCATCCAGAGGGACTTTAATGGGCAGGAGATGGGCATGTTTGCCTGTGCAAACCTCACGAGGATCAACAGGGCCAAGTACAGGGTCCTGCACATGGGTTGGGGAAATCCCAAACACAAATACAAGCTGGAATATGAAGGGATTGAGAGCAGTCCTGCAGGGCACAAAAAGCTGGACCCAGCAATGTGTGAGTGCAACCCAGAAAGCCAGTCATACCCTGGGCTGCATCAAAAGCAGCATGGCCAGCAGGGTGAGGGAGGGGATTCTCTCCCTCTGCTCTGCTCTCATGACACCTCACCTGGAGTGCTGCAGCCAGCTCTGGGCCTGCCACATAAGAACATGGACCTGTTGGAACAAGTACAGAGTAGGAAGGGCCACAAAGATGGTCAGAAGGCTGGAGCACCTCTCCTGTGAGGAAAGGCTGAGAGAGTTGGGGTTGTTCAGCCTGGAGAAGAGAAGGTTCCAGGGAGACCTTATTGCAATTTTTCAGTACTTAAAGGTCACATATAAAAGGGATAAGGACAAACTTTTTTGCAGGGACTGTTGTGAGAGAACAAGGGGTAATGGTTTTACACTGGAAGAGGGTAGATTTAGACTAGATATAAGAAGCTTTTTTACAGTGAGGCTGGTGAAACACTGGCACAGGTTGCTGTGCTTATTTCAGTTGGGGTAGAGTTAGTTTTCTTCACAGTGGCTAATACAGGGCTATGTTGTGGATACCACAGAGATGGTAGATGCCCCATACCTGGAAACATTGAGGTTCAGGCTTGATGGGCTGCTGTGTAGAATCACAGAATATCCTGAGTTGGAAGGGACCCACAAGGATGATCAAGTCCAACTCCTGGCTGTACACAGGACAATCTCAAAAATCACTTGATCTAATTCAAGATGTCCTTCCTCATTGCAGAGATTTGGACTAGGTGACCTTTAAATGTCTCTTCCAACCCAAAGTATTCTGATTTTATGATTCTATAATTTTCAAGATTACTTTTGCTCTGAAGTGCAATCCTAATAGCAAAGATTCCCAGTTCATACTTAAGTATGAAAATTAAACACTTAAGTATTTTGATTTTTTATTTCAATGATCTTTTTCTTTCTTAAATGAACTTTCCTTGTCAAAGAGCAGAAAGAGGATCCTTGTCACAGCCACTCATATGGACTTCACCTGAAATCTCATCTCTTAGCTGTGTCTCAGTTCAGACAGGTTCTGCAGGCCCTATGTCAGCTGGCAATCAAGAAAACACAGCAACATTCAGTGTGTTTTCAGCTCATTACTCTATTCATTTAGTTCTATTAAAAATAAATTAAGAATTATAGCACAAAGACTTGATCTTGGATAAAAATCTCTTTATGAATATAAATTTCATTTCTTTTCAACATACAATAATGAAGCAATTATGTCTGTAAGCCTAGTCCTGAGCTGAGGTAAGAAAGCTCCTTTAAAATCAATGGAGCAGTATCTGCACATCTTTGGACCCACATTTAAGGCAGAATATTGCAAAAAACTGTGAGGCAACCCTCTTGTTACTTACATGATGGGTTAACATCAGGAAAATACTAGTAGCCCAAGAAATTTTCTCTGCAGAATGAATCTTCAGACCATATTTTTCCAACTGTACAATATTTAAATTTATTCCCTTTCATACTGGCAGCATGAAGTATGTTTTTAGAAGATTTTCCTTATGGTTCTGTGTGCAGTGTTAAAAGACTTAAAAGAGGACCTGGCACGAATGTTACAGGGAGGTCATATTACAATCTCACACTGTGTTAATTTCCATTCCAGAGGCTGTCATGTTTAAAACTGCAGAATTTTGACCAAATATTCCCAACATCTTTTTTCCAAGTCAGGGAAAAACATTAAAAACAAAACGAAAAAGTAGCTGAATTATTAAAGAAGTGTTATCATTCAAATTAAAATATAGAACACTTCCAAGAGGGGAATTGAAAAACTATCAACAGATGTCTCTTTTTAATATAAAAGGGATTTTTTAAAATCCAAATTCTTTTTGACTTTCAGACTCCCTTGCCATATGAAATCCAGAGCGTAATGTGTTTTTATGCATCTTGAAAAGAATTGGCTTTGGGTATATGGCTGCTGCTGAGAAGCACCTTTGAACCTGCCAGTGAAAGAACCCTTTCTTTGTATGACACTTAGTGAATAATAAGTTATGATAGCATTTTTACATCTCGAGCCATCAGGGGTTCTGAACAGTGTGAAATCCAATATATCCCTTTTATCCTTTGTCCTTTTTATCGATGATATCACAGCTGGTATCTCAAGGTGATGGATAAGAGTCTGAATCTAATGAGTAGCTTGCTGCTGGTACCTATAATGAGCTGATCAGTGAACAAGGGGAGCAGTGAGTGCTTTAAGGCCGTGGCTTTCTTCATTGCACTTATGCAACTAACTGGATGTGAGGGACAGCAAGACTTTGCAGTCCTGGCATTGTTTACTGAGGGGTGGAGTAAGAATCCCTGTCCAGTCAATGAAGGATAATAAAGTAATTCAGTAAACATATTCCCATGCTGTACCTGGTGGCCATGTGGTCATCTGGGTGGGAAATGCAAGGTTTAGGAAGCCAAGGGGAAGATTTGCTCAACAATATTTCCTCTTCAAGTGTCTGTGCAGTAGCAATCTTTCAATACTCTGAAAGGAGTAGCATGCAGATTCATGCAGGAATAAGAAAGCAATCTGGTTCCTATAAAAGCGATTTGCAGCGAGGAAACTTTTCCTTGCCACTGTCCACAAAGCAAACAGCAGCATACATGGGCTGTCAGTCTGGTGCTTTTCCCCAGCACTATGTCTACAAACAACATACAGAGCAGTTAACTGACACACAAACTGCAGGAAATATTACTTGGTCTATGTTGTTCAGTGCCTTCCATATTGATGTGCTCAGTTTATGAAGAAAATGATGCTACTCCTGCTTTGTGCTCATCAATTCCTTGGAAGTTCAAGTAGAGATTGAATCAAATGGATGCTCTTTCTCATTGATTCATTTTTAAAAATGCCAAAGTCCCTCAGTTTTGCATGCATCTCTAATGATTCTTCAGCTGATTTTGTGCTTGTAAAGCTACTTGAAATCAAGTGGATATGCTGACTAGACCTAAGAAAGGGTTAAAATCAGGCTTCATCATTACATTAACTCTTCGTTGTAAGAGAAAGAAAAAACCTGTTATTATCTTAAAGACTAGCTGTGAAACTGAATGCTGAGGGTTTTAAACATACAGCATTTAGAGCAAAACTGCCTGTATGGGATTAAATGTTCTCCTGCAAGTGGCAGAGGCTAGCCAAGATTTGGGCATCTGCAATATTGTTCATTCCTAGCAGGGGAATAAGGCCACTGCTGAAAAAATAATGGAAAACTAGCATTCTCATTTTGCTTTTTCATTTCACTAGAAATCTGACATGGTAGTCTCTTGGAATTAGATTTCAAGAGCTACTGCAGCTGCTGTTGTCTAGGAAGATACGAAGTGTATTGAAATGCTACTGACTGGAGGGTGGTTTTGCCAGTGTCCTTTGTAGAGTCCTGCTCCTCTGAGAGTAAAAGCTTGTTTTAAATAGGTGTTTTTAATCACCTTTAATATATGCATCTCAAAAGGATTTACTTTTGTCCACATCTGCTTACTTTCCTTTATTTCCTGCATCTTTAAGTATGAACCTCGTTTGAAAAAAATCCAGTGGCACTAAGGCTACTGTTTCTTGAGACTTAATGAAGGGAAGGGGAGGGGGAAGATATTGAGTCTCTGTCTTGTATACCCCATTCCCATCTGCAAGGACATTTAACTCTTGAATGAGCACAGGAGGAAACCTAAAAAGCTTTCTGCTGTTCTGGTAAGTTAAGTTGATTTACAAGACTTAAAAAGTGGCAGAGCCTCAGTGGCAGAGGGTGAGAGGCTATGTGACCAGAAATACAGAGCAGCAAAGAGTAGAGAGAAGCAGGGGAAAAAGGAGCAGAAAAGCAGGCAGCAAGATCATCTCATCTCTATAATCATCTCACCTGTCCAGGGAGGCACAGCACTCACATGCTGGGTAGTCTGGGCAACTTTCACTCTTTCCCTAAAGAAACATGTGGCATCTCTTCAGTCTGTTTTCTTCTGGGCTAGTTCTCAAGTGCATCTCCATATGTTTTTTTGCAAGCCCAGGCTCTCCTTATGGTGTTGAACCACTGAGATATGTCTCAAGGCTTTCGCATCTATTTGGGAAAATTAGTTTTATTCAGTGACTGTGCATCATGCTAGGGATTGATGGGGGGCCAAAACAAGCTTAGTGTCTGGGACAGTTGGTCTCTGCTTCATCAGTAACAGAGATACAGCTGTCAGACTTGATTTCTTGGCTCAGAAAAGCTAGAAATAAACCCCACTACGGAAGAATTAAGGTGTACATCAGGATGACAGTTCAAGACAAAAGGGAAAACATAAGCAAGAAAACAAAGAATGAAGAAAAACAGAGGTATTAACTTGAACAAAGGTTAACATTTTATTAAGTGTTAACTTTCTATTTGGTTCAGGCATGAGTGATGATTATGGAGAGTCCCAAATGTCCTGGAAACAGGCCACAAAGGCAGATCTCTTCCTTTAATTCTGCAACTGGCAGAGGTCCCATGCCAGCTGATGTCCACCCCTACTGACACCCATGCAGAGTCTATACCTTCCATATCTGACTTGGGATGCTCCAGGACCTAATTTTTGAATTAATCTTTAAACAGTTGTATGTGTTATTGAGGTTAGTCAAAGTAAGGACTTTATACTTGAATGTTTTGACAGTGCCTGAGTGACAAAAATATATTTGCAGAGTAATCATACTCTGCACATGGATAAATGTCAGGCTTTTCCATAGAGGAAAAATAAAATTTTCTCTCAGCATCATTCAGGGGTTAAGTACAGACTGTACATATTACTCACGCGACTCCGCTGAACTTTATACAGAGGGTTAGTTTTCCTTCCTGAAGGACACTGAATATCCTTGAAACAGAGAGAAACCTCTAAATGTGCTTGCCATTCACCTTTCAGTGACTCTGTACAACTGCTCCTACGGACGAAGCGACTGCAGCTTGTGCCTTGCTGCCCGCCCTGAGTACAAGTGTGTCTGGTGTGAAGAGGATGGCAAGCCCAGCAAGTGCGTTTATGAAAAACTCTGTCACGCTCCCCCCACCGACACGTGTCCTCCTCCAGAAATCACTCGTGTAAGATTGCTTTTTTTCTCTCCCTACCAGTGTAATATTTTTCAGGAGAAAGCAAGCTCATACTGAAAGGCAGGATTTTTTTTCCTGGGGTGTTAAGTAAGGCTCTGAAATAGCTGAAAGGAAATAATGTCAGTAGTGATGTGTGTGAGAGATTTGTAAAGACTCAAAATAAGAGACTGAATGGAGTCTTTGAGCCTCCTTGTTTTTCAAGCCTTGTCCTCGCTGTATCAGAAGCCAGGGTAGCAGTGCATGTTTAAAATGTGGCATTTGATTCCTGCATTCTTAGCAAGGATTTTTTTCTCTCACAAAGTCCTTCCTACCTGAAATGAGTCTGTAAGAGTGGTTCACTGTTCCTGGAACTACAAGTACATAACAGGTTCATTTACAGGCTTCAAGCTAGACTTTTAAATAGTATTTAATAAGGGAACAGATTGTTCCTGCATCACAAAACATTTTCCAGGTGTCAGTGATATTTTTCAGTCCACACCAGCATCAAATCCAAGGCTGTAGGAACTGAATGTAAGAAGTCAGAGAGGCCAAATGTGCACCTGATTCACTCTGCAGTTGGAGCATTCACTCAGGGTCAGGGAAGATTGTTGTCCACATTGGTGGATCAGCAGGCAAAGGAAGTCATAAACCCATGACCTTTTCAGAAACAAGCCAAATGCTGCTTTTATGGGCATAATAGTTGAGAAAAGAGCGATACATGCTTCCACTGGGCAAATCTAAATTGCTGCAGCAGTGGTATCAGTACTTAGAAACTCAGACAAACTGTTTGGTGAGAACACATCCCAAGCCATCACAAAATGTGGTAACTGTATGACAGAGGTTGAGAGTTATAACAAGGGTGTTTCACTCAGTAGGAACTATGTCTGACACCTCTGGCTCAAACTGGTAGAGACACTGCATCCCTGGAGACTGTGCAGTTAGAGGTGCAGTGTGCCTACTGGCAGACCTGCAGTACACTGGGGAAGGTCGCCATGAGGGTAAATCTAAGAAGAAATGGCTGTTAAAGAGTTGAAGTCTGCCAAGGAAGGTAAATACCCTAGAAGAATGTGTGAAGAAGAATACTTGTGTAGTATCTGTGCCCAGGTAAACATGATTTGAGAAAAAATGAAAAGGAAAATTAAAAAAAAAAAGTATTTTCACCTGGGATACTGTTTCTACATTATTGTGGATTAAAAAAAAAGATACTAAAATATATTGGGTTTTCAGACCTTCCATTAGCTTTAGATATGAACATAACATTTGGAAACAGCTAGACAAAGAGTTGAGTGATTTTTCAGCTAGTTTGTTTATGGGTTGAGTGCAAATGGACAGCCAGTGGGCTTGGCAGCCAGCAGAGGCAGCCACGTCGCTGTGCTCAGACTTGCTTAGACCTGAGACTGATTCTGATGCAGCAGGCATTGAAGTGCAACCTCACTCTTCTTGATGGCAAACTTGCAGCCTTCCAAAGCTGAAGACCTGAAAAGGTCTTGCTGAAGGTGCTCCAAGCATTGTGTAGGAAAGCAGGTTAGCCTCCCAACAAATATTCCAAATTGAAGTGCTTGTTAGGGCCACGTTTCAGTCTGAGCAGTTCACTGCAGCTGCACAATCTTCTCTGTCCTCGTTTTATTTGCAAATTACTCAGTTAGCATCAGCCCATGCTGCAGCACCCTACCATGAGATGCAGAAAGCAAAATCAAGGGACTGGAGGAACTTCTGAAAACACTATGTGGGGTCACACTGTGTGTTAGGAAGGTGCACTGCTCTGCTGTGAACCTAAAGGGATAAAATCACAGCAACAAAATGCTGGAAAAGCTCTGTGGAAGGATTGTGAGAAGAATGCAATCCATTTGCTTTTCAAAAGCACAGTACTTCAGCGGAGGAAGCAAACTTAAAACAGAATAAACACCAGGCAAGGGTTTTGTACATAACAGTCTGCCACAGGAGACATGAAATCTTCAGCTGTTGAATACTAGTTCTCAGCTAACAGATGATTAATTAACATTAAAAAGTTGCATAGCATGTTTTCTGTTTGTCCTACAAGAAACATCTGCATTTCAAATGTTGGTAAGTCAAAGTAGCTTTAAATAATATAGAAGAGCAACATAGTCACTGCAGTATTTAATTTTGCTTTTTTTTTTCCTGTCCCTTATGCAAACACAGATTGAGCCAAAAACTGGACCACTAAGTGGTGGAATTCTTTTGACCATAATGGGATCTAATTTGGGAATAAAGGCAGAAGATGTAAAAAACATAACAGTGGCAGACAAGGAATGTCTTTTTAAAGAGGAGTTCTACTCTGTTTCCACAAGGTAATTGATGGATGCTTTTCACGAGATTTTAGAAGAAAAAAGGAACCCCTGTACAATTTCAAGAAAATATTATATTCTTGTGGTTACAAAAGGTTACCATTTGAAGAAAGAACTATTGCTATGATATACCTGCAATATTTCATAGTAACATGTCTGACTCTTTATTTTAAATTGTTATAGATTGTAATACAGCAACAAATTTACAATGGTGTACTACCATCCTGCTCCTGATCAAAGTTTTTTCCTTACTTAATGAAAAGCTTTCATAAACTATTACTGCACATATGTCAAGACTATTTGTTTTTAAATTAAAGGTATTCTACATGTGCATCTAGTCATTAAAACTTTGCTAAATCTGAACCACAGTGAAGCCAAGCATACAAGATTTATGGGAAAGTAGGCAAAACAAGAGGAAGCTTAAATCTGTTTAGTCCAGCCACAGAGTTTCTTGCCTGGGGACAGGGAGGGAGCCCTGAGCTTAGGTTTAGCTGTAGATGACTAAATTTCATCTCAAAGCCAACAAGTCCATGGATGTTGAATTGCCTAAGCAGGTTGGTAGATGTTTTGTGGATTACTTGTCACACTCTTAAACAGTGCCAAAAATTAAAAAGAATTCCTAATTTCTTCTAGGTAGGTATCTAGGTGTTTACTACAGATTACATCAAGCTTCTAATTTCAAGAGGGAAGTACCCTTTTGATATTAGCCAATGAAAAGCATAGCAGGAAGGTTCAGTAGTAATATTGAGAGTAATGACATATTTTAGGCAGCGTGATTTTGCTTTAATTCACTTTTGAAAGCTGCAATTGAAACTTTGGCTTTCTTTCCCTTCCTATAATTTAAAGTGTAACACAGTAACTTTTTAGTTAGTGGCATGTTTTGAAAGTGACTTTGAAGATACCTAAGTGATTTTTTTTTAGCTTTTGAAAAATATTTAGCTTTAGTCAATGTGTAGATCAGGCATTTAGAAGCTTCCAGGCCTCTAGGATTGAAGAAGGTAAAGAATAGCTGTTTATTTCTTACCGCTTCCCAATTTTATTGCCATCACTCCTGCATTTACATGTACTTCCAACCAGTCATCTTTCCCCATTCCCTATTTTCAGTGTTAGCAAAAGCTGCACTGAATTGCAACATAGCCTTACAAGAATTTTCCCATCCTCTTGGCTTTTTCTAAAGCTTTTTGATATTTTTAAGTACATGGAAAGGAGCCAGAAGTTAGATGACTGGTTCCTTGTATCATAGCAACATTACTGGTTTCCTAAGTTCTGGCAATGTAGTAATGGGTGAGAACAAATGCAACTTGCATCATGTCATTTATCAACAAATTAGTGGATTTTGAAGGATGTTCCTGACTAGGGAAGCCTTAAAAAAGAAGTTGTCAAAATCTTTAGATATCTTTAATTTTCTGTATTTAGCTTCCTCTGTTCTTTTGTTTTATTATTACTTTTTTTTAATATAAAATTAAATTTAAAAAAATAATNCTTGACATATGGTAAAAATTCCTCCAAAGGCACCGTTTCCTGTTTCTGCCTGACATGAAGATACAACTTCCAAGAATACAGTAGAGAGATGATGAGGAACAGGCTCAGGCAGCCATACACATGCCAGGACATGCAAGAATTCAGAGAATTTTGTCCATTTGCCAGTACCCTGGAAAAAAAGTCTGGAGTGATCTGCAGAGGGATTTGACAATCCTTTTATTTTAAGTCCCAATTTAAGTACATTATACCCAGTAATTTGGAGTCATTGAGGGGTTTTTTGCTACTTTGGATTTTTTTAAGCAGTCATGCACTGCTTAAGGAAGAATAGCAATAATCCAGGAGGGAAAGAGTGACAGAAATGAGCAGTGATCCTCAGGGTGTGGCCTTTATGAAACTGACTGAGCCGGCTGAGAGCACTATATACCTCCTTATCTAACTTTATTATCAGCTCTCCATTAAGCATTTGTCCCAGTTTTCAAGTGTGTCGAATCCTTATTGCCTTTTCATGCCTTCATTCTGTGGTTTACCTGTTTGAAATAACAATTTCAACATCCTAGCTATCACTCAGCAGCAGTGTTAGTTCTAAGGCAGCATTTTGTTGGCCAGTGTTCCTTGACCTCTGATTTTGTATGTGTTATCTGTGAATTTATTTTCAGAGAACAGTAATTCTGAAGGGATTCTGATTGTAGGCGTGAAAAGGCAGTAGTTTGAAGCTCAAAGGTACCAAGATGCACAACAAAATTATCAGCAGTTAAAACACACAAAGTTGTAAGATAGCTGATGGTCTGATGTTTGCATCAACGAGGTGGGGGCTCCTTTGTGGGTTTGGGTTTTTTAACACCACAAAGTCCACAGTAAATCTTGTGTCGGGTTGCAGAGGTTCAACTGACTTACGGGCTGAATCTGAGTCTTCTGCAGAAGGCACTTCTGCTAACAGACTGCTAAAATAACTGTGTACAGGGCTCAGGTTTCGGTTTTACCAGCCTTTAGATAGACGAGCAAACTATTCTTGGGTGGTTTTGCTGGGAATCCGAGGCAGCGCTGGATTACACAGTATAGGATAAAGCAAAGTTGGTGCTCTGGCTCGCAGTGTGTGTGGTAGCTCACATATATTGCATTGCTATTGCAGCTGTTACTTCCAACAAATAAGCTTACATTCTTTCTTTTTAGGATTGTGTGTCAAGTTGGACCAATGAATGAACAACAACAAGGTCAAATTGAAGTTGACATCAATGGAAAATTAGGTAAATCACCAAGTGAAGTGTTGTTTACATACCAGGTAAGCGCATTTTTTTCAGAGACCTGTTTTATACTTTGTGTGTGATATAAGTTAAAGTTAAGCACAGAATTGGTTGTGTTTGTCTTACTGTTTCAGCAATAGCACTGTCATTGAAAAATATTAGAAAACACTTAATTCCAGCATTTCTAGATACAAAAGGTGTACCAAAAATCAATTCTGATCAATAGATTATGAGTCTCAAAATAGGATGATGTTGTTTGCCATCCAAGTTAAAAAGATGTGGTAAAAAAGCAACTGGGATAATTATTCACTAGTGACATAATATCTCTGAAGTATTACTATTAAATAAAAAAGTCAGCACTGCAAAAAATTAGGTATTCTCCAGATACATGGTGCACTATTTTAATAACGATATTTAGTCTAGGCAATTTTCTTAATTAGAAGAATGGATGCAGAGCAGCTGAAGAATAAGTAATGAAGGTACATTAATTTCTTTAATAATTTATTTCATTCAAAAGTATGGCATGCAGAGCCACAGACAGCGTGATGTGTGTTCATATTACTTATGTGCTTTGTTTTCAGTGTGACTATGAAAGAGAATTTAATTTCTGTGTTAATTGCTTTGTTCTAAACGTGGCCCTAGCTTATAGTTGGTCTAGCCTGTGGTTTTAGCAGCAAGTAGCTTTATCTGTATCTATGAGGTCTTCAAATTTTATAAGATCATGTGATAGTTGAGGGATTTAAATAATATAAGTCCCCGCACTGATACTTAAAATTACACCTATAAACTATAAAACTATAAAACATAACTTATGTGTTAGGCTTTTATCTTCTCCCTTATTTAAACTTCTGTCTTATTAATTCTTGATGTCTTGTGAGAAGTAAAGGAGTCAGCAGTAAGCAGTGGAATAAGTCAAGAATGGCATTTAACTGAGAAGAGGATATTCTTGTTTTCACAAAACAGGCTAGAAGTGGGTTTTCTGTAATTTCCAAACAAATTCCTCCTCTCTCTGGTGATACTGCTGCAAAAAAAAAACAACCCTTTTTGCTTGAATATGTCATCTGTTCCTTTGTGTAAATGTAGGTTATGATCTTAACCAGAGAACAATGATATAATCTCCCACGTGTATGTTTGTGGTCTCTAGGACAGAGACTATGACAGTAAGACCTACATGAGATTTTGACATTAATCTTCTGGGTATGTTCTGCACCAGTTCTCCTATCCTTCTGTGTATAAAGATTTTCCCATTATTTTCATGGTGAAGTTATTTTGGAGTGGGTTGAAATGTTACCTGAACCATGTAGGCTTTGAAGCCTGTCTTTGGACTTGCTTTGGTGTGATTCCCTGCTCAGCCCATCTGAGAGGGACATAAGGAGCCACTGCTTTTGGCCACTTCAGGGAAAGATTCTTAACTGCCTATCAATGAGGTGCTGGGAGAAGGAGCTGTGCACAAGCATCAACTAGGTGGATATTTTCCTGCAAGTCCAAAACTCGCTGTGTGTCAGTCTCTGCCTGCACCGAGGTTACTGAAAAATCAGATGCCTAAGCCAACTGCTGATAAAGAGCATTTTTATTTACTGCAAATGTCTTTCTATGTGGACCCTATTTACAGTATGGAAACCATTGACAAGTAATACAAGTCACACCTTAAAATTGGTCATATAGGTTTCTAGTTTAATTTCTCTTAATTCCACAAGAAAATGGAGCCAGCTTTGGACTGTAGTAGGATTGAAGTCAGTACAGGGTGTCACATTGATGTGGACCTCTACAAGTGTGACACAAATGCTTTGGCATTGAGAAAAGACAATCAGAGCAGACAGTTGCATCAGCTAATGTTGGCTTAAAAGCTGCAATCTTGTTTCAGTGCTTTTTTCAGACTTCTTTCAGCAGACATGCAAAATCTGTGCTTTGTGTAAAACCTCTTCTACTCAGTATATACAAAGGAAAGAGAATCATCTTCTTTCCAAGAGCCCTCCTAAAATGAATTTTCTCTTATGTATTTCCCTGTTTCTTTGGTGCATGGGATGGCTACCCTTCTGCTGGTCACTACTACTGTCTTTACTGTGAGCTCTGACCACTTGAAATAGAATAGTTTCATCTTTAACAGTGACTGTTCTAAATGCAGTGTGTGGCATGACAGGGCAGAAGTGCACAAGGAGACACTGGAGATGTTCATCCTGGTGTGTCTGTGTATACCAGAGGTATCACCATACACCCCACTGTCTCAGCCTTGTACATGTGATTAGTATCTACTACCAAAAGTACTTATCAAGTAGGCTGGGTATAAGAAAGAATTTTTTATATGATGAGAGTGGTGAGTCACTAAAAGAAGTTGCCCAGAAAAGCTGTATCTGCCCCATTATTGGAACTGTTCAAACCAGGCTGGATGGGGCTTCAGGCAATCTGATCTAGGAAAGGTGTCCCTGTCCATGTCCATGGCAGGGGTGTGGGACTAGGTGAGCATTGAAGGTCCCTTCCATTCCAAACCATTCAGGATTCTGTAAGTAGTACTATGTTTGGCTCTTGTTGATACCCAGTCTGAACAGTGTGATTTATTTTTAAAGGTGGATTGATGAGAATCAATAGTCAGAACAACTTGGGGCTCAGACTCATGCTTCTTTCCTGTCTGCCAGCACAGAGCATTTCAGAATTGACAAATGTGCAAGACCTTCATGAAATGGGTCAAAAAATCCAGTTAAAAGGGAAGCCATGGTTTCAATTCAAAATTATTTCTGAACAAAAATGCCTCAGTCCAGAAGTGTCTGTGCTGTACAGTAAATACCTATATTTGCTGCACAACAGGAGAAGAAAGCTTTATGTCTCCCTACCCATCACAATTTCTCTATCCAGCCTGAGTTCAGTTGAAGTACAGTCCCAGTGAAATTAAATTCTGATAACCCAGTCATCCTCTGCTGATATTTCTATTGTTTCACTATAAGCAGGCTCAGGCAATAACCATTCTCCTGTTTAGTGAAATAGAAATGAATTTATGCTAAATTTTAATATCCAGCTATGCGGTACATCTGGACCACTGACAGCTTGGCTGGTCTCTGAGCAGGTGGAGCAGTAACATGGCTAAAGGCCAGTCCTGCTTTTCCATTTGTTGTTAACTTTATCTGATTTGCTTGTTACTATGGCAGTGAGAAGCACTCTCAAAGGAAGGAGTTAAGCTTTTCCAAGGTGTATGGCCCAGATTTGCTGGTCCCATACAAGTGCTGATTCTTTTCTCAGAACACCTCTTCTTTAGACTCAAGGCACCAGGACAAGAGCTTGCGGCTCTTTCTGGCATCTCCAGCATTTGTTTGTCGGAACAATTTTGTGAAGTTTAGGCTGTGCAGGTTAAAATGACTATATGGTTTCAGAAAGCTCAAATAAACAAATCTAAGATGGTGAAATTAGAGGTAGAACTTTGCAAAAGTGTAATACATTTCTGAGGTGCTGAAGGTAGTTTAGGAACTGCCTTGGAAAAAATGACTGCTTGTAAACCAGGATGTCTGTTTACCTAAATGAGATGAATAACCAAAAAGAGGAAGAAGGGAGGATAAATTAGAGCCTGACCTGAAAACAAACATGAACATCACTATTCACCATACTGGAAGTTTGAATGTGAAATGAACAGCACAGTTACATTTTACAAGGTGCACTCTTCCACCTTAATCTACCCCCAAACTTTGCAGTTTCCTCTTACCTGCATTCATCCTCTGCATTGCTTCTTGATGTTTGAAGCGATTGTATTGGAAGGTCTCACCAGATCAGTGCCTCAAGGCTTTCGTGAAGGGTTTCAGCTCACTCCTTGATTTTTCTCCATAAGTCATTGCCTCAATACATTCATTTTACACTGTAGCTGGGGCCTTTGGGTGGGTTTTTTTTGTAGGGAAAATTACATGCTTGTTGCCATTATGATTGATGCTGATAAACCACACATCCGCAGAAGTCTGGAATTGCTTCCAAAGGTTCTTATTTTATTCTTAAGTCCTGCAGTACATCTTGTGTGTCAGTCCACATGGGGGACAGGAGAACTGCTGGATAGCTGAGAGTTTTAGTGAAGTTGGCCCTTATTCATGTGGATATTGTTAGTCTTAACTCTCTATACTCTGAGCCATGCATTTAAATACATGTCCCACCGTCAAGTACTCATGATTCTGCTCAAGAGCTGCCAGTAAACACTGGATGTATGATAGTGCAGACTTTCCAGTCACGCGTGCTTCCATTTCTCCATCAAACCTGTCAGAAGAGCTCTGTGGTCTTTTCAGAAAATCATGTGGTGTCTGCCTCATGATAAAAAGATGCTGCTTTCCGTCCAAAGACTAAGTTGTTTAACATACCAGCCCTTTGCTTAAGTGTTCCATCTACAGCAGCCAACACACAATGTACATTGCCAGGCAAATGCTCTGCCTGGGCACCTGGAGTGCCTGGAAGCGTTTGTTCAGCTTACATGGTTTAAGGTTTGGACAAAGCGGCCCCAGAAAGGCAGGACTCAGCTCATCTCTCTGCTGTTGCAGAAACCCAGGAACAGATTTGTGTTATGGATGCTGTGACGAGGGGAGCCAGTGGGTCAGGTCAGCCAGGTCTGCGGTGAACACCAGGCTGCCAAGAATGCACAGTGGAAATTCTCTGGTTGAATATCCTGTGAGTGGGTGGCTTGTCTGAAGAAACAAGAAACAGGCTCCCTTGAGTCTGAGAAAGGAGGGAAGCTGAGGGGGAAAGAACGGATCCTAATGGCTTGAGTTCCCCATTCAGAGGTTTAATTTAGCTCCTGTGGTTACCTTTATAGTCCACAAAATGACATTTTGACCTCCAAGAAGCTGGCTGATGTCTACAGCACTTCATGGGCTATGCCTTTTATTTTGGTGTGCATGATAAGCAAGAGTTGGCAGAATAATTTGGCTTTCAGTGTGAGGCAGATAATTTTGGTAAAAAATTACTTCTTCAAGAGCCAGAACTTAGTGCAGCTGGAATCAGGATGAGGAGAGGGAAGAGCTACTTGTGAAAGAAAGATGGCTGTGATAAAGGCAAAGCAACAACATGGCCTGTACATTTGTGAAAATCTTATCCACATCTGTGTGCACTGTCATTAGGTCTTGGAAACAGCATCCCTGTTCTCTGCTTGTGCAGAAGCACAAGAGCCCATTCCTACTTGTGAAGAAGCGCACTTGCATCAAAGGCAAACCCCCAAATGGAGGTCAGTGTCCACAGGAGCCAAGAGAAGGGAGCTTAGGTGGCTTTGCCATTTGCTGCCCATCATGTCCGTTTGAACACCTCCATCTGTTGCTGGCTTCCCCTTGTGCTGCAGCTGGCATCTCTCAGCATCACGGAGCCACACTCTGACACCATCCTCTTTTCCCTTCCCAGTTGTCTCTCTGCCTGTGATCTGGCACAGTCATGTTTTTTCCAGCATCCCCCTCTGAAGCATAGACTTCATGCCAAGGTTTCTGTGCATCTCTGTTAGGCTCCTCTCCTCTGTTGCTGTCCAACTGTTCTTGAATTTCTGGCCCCTCTTGTGATGCACCAGTAGCCTCCTTGGTGGTTTGTTGTTTCTCTCTTTGATTTTCTGCATTAGTGAAGGATAAAGGGCAACAAGTTTTATCTCAGTGGTGTAGTTCATGGGCTAGCAGCTTACCACAGATGGATACTATAGTAGACAGTATCCCTTATTTACAGAGTCAAGTCCAGGAATTCTTCTGGGAAAAGGAAACTTTGTGTAGATGAGGTTGTGCTTGGTGACAGACAAACAGAAAAGCAGAGAAATGGATAAAGAAGACATGCATAACTTTGGTGATGCTCCATGGGTGTGCACTCCTCTTGTTCTTGGATAGTGTGTAAAGGACCAGAAGTGAGTTGGCTGGACATGACAGTGCAAACCAGGAAAGCTGCAGAGCAAACAAAATGAGTGAAAAAGAACATGAATTGGTCTGGAAAATCCAATCCCAGATGCAAGATGGATGAGCGAAAGAGAGGCTGGGGGAATGGTTCTGTTTTACACCTCTGTAACTTTAATTGCAAAGAAAATAATTTAAAACCAGGAAAGCAAAAAAAAAAAAAAATAGGAATAACCCCACTGCTAGCCAGGTAAAAGATGGGCTTTGATTTGACACCAGCAGACCACAGAGATCTAAAATGCTAGGAGCTCTCTCAGAGAATTTTCAGACTACAAATGGTTTCTTTTTATTAAAATAGAAGTAAAAAAAAATAAGAAGAAATAAGATATCACCTTCCTAACTCTGCAAAAAAGACTAATTGCTACTCATAAAATATTAAAGATTAAAAAGTTCATTCTAGATTAATAAACAGCATGAAAAATGTAAGAGCTAAATGTGAATGCTCAGAGCATCTACAGTAGCTGTGTAAGAGCAGCAGCCATGTACACTGCTAATAAGCAAGTTCATGTCTAAATGTGATTATAAGTGGAACAGACATGGAGATAATTTACCCTCTAGCACACAGAAAGCATGAAGCTACAATGAAAAATATATCTGCATTTCTGTGAACAGATTTTTAAGTAAGGGGCAAACAATAAAGACAAAGCAAGCAAAGAAGATATTTCTGGCTGTGATGAAGAAAACAGGACACTGGAAAATGGCCTGAACAAGAAATCATACATATACTTGGGCCAGCCGGAGCTTTTTTGGCAATATTTTTCTTTGGGTTTTTTTTCCAGTACTTTTGTGCTGATGAAGCAAGGATAAGACAGTTGCACACAGGAATGTAACTGCCACATCAGGTATTGCATTGGTATTACAAAGAGAATAAATGAATTTGCTACTAAACATGCTGGCATTGTTTGAACATTAGGTACCAAAAGCAATGTACAAGTGTTGTTGTCTCACTACTTGGAGCAGATAACCACTGCTTTTAGGTAAACCAAAGCAACAGGATTGGTACTAACCACAGGTGTAAAAGCACAAGAGGTAAGCTATTTATAACATTATTATCCTTCCAACATAGATAATAGCCTTGTGGTTATCAAAGCATTGGGAAAACTGCTTATCAGTTCAGGAATACTTACCCAGCAGTCTGGTACAAGACTGGTACAAGATGGAAAAGTTGGGTTGCAGGTGGACTTTGAGATCTTTAACTCAACATTATTACATGTAGGTATGATTTAAAGAAGATTTATGTGTAAAGTATGTAAAGTGCTCCAATTTCCCATTGCAAACAGGCTACATCCTGGTCAGGCCTATAAGCAAGAAATCCTGTTTAGACCAAATAATTTTTTCAGGATAAATCATGCAGTAGGGAGCAAGTTACACCTGGTGATTGAAGATCACTCCCAGCTGAACTATTGTATTGAATTTTTTTCTGAACAGCATAGCTGTGGATTTGAACAGGTTTTATCAAAACTGCAAATCCACATTCTACAAACACAGGGCATGATCGTGAGAACGAAAGGCAGTAGGGAATCCTGGTGGCACAAAGTCCCTCTGCTGGGAGATGGATTACCAGACTCTTCAAAAACCAGGCCACTGAACAGCTGACAGACATTGGAACAGGCTTTTTGAAACTAGACTATCAAAAAGCCCTCATAACGAGGTAGCCTGTTATTGCAGAAAATATTCATGCTCAAACATTAAACTACCTGAAAGACATGAAAAATATTTTCCTGGTGACAAAAGAAGTACAAACCTGAAAAAACATTCCTCCATTTCAAGCAAAATAAGAAAAAAAATGAAATATGTTTGAATGATTTTCTACACTTAAAGGAATTATAAAACAAAGGTTAAATCATCATTTGCAGGGTTGTTAAAATTTTACTGTGTCCATGAGAAATGAAGTATTGCCAAGTCCTCACAAGGGCTGATGTTTTCCAGAAGAATTATTACAAGACTGCTACAAATTCCATACAGGACACATTATCAAATATTCTGTTTAACATCATAATTGCACCGAGCACTGCAGTGTGATATTACAGTGATGTTACAGAAAGTGTGAGTTCCCCAGGCTGTCTTCTGATGGAGCCAACAGAGACCTCAAGGTGCAGAGGGCTGAAAAAGAAAGCAAGGTATTTATCATGACAGCAGGTGTACTTCTGATTCAGAGACTGAAATGACAAAAAGAGCAGAAAGAAAGAGAGAAGAAATCCTTGAGGGGATTTGGAAAAAAATAGCATCACTGATACTGCAGCACTTGAGGTTGGAGGCTTATCAGTCCCATTTGTAACAGCTGAACATTCGAATTGAGTTCAATTTAAAGGGCTCTTGGTAAAAACAGCATTTTTATTATCCCTCAAACAAGGTTTGCACAGGCGGATTTACTGTCTGCAAGGAGAGGGAATCTCATGTAGGACTTTGGTAAGCAACATAGAGGTGTGGGTCAGGTGCAGCTTTGCCAGGTTGCATAAGATAAGATTCTGTAGGATGAGACTAGACCTGGCACCTTCCAAGGGTTTGTATGTGTCTGTCTGACTGCTGAGTACCGTGGGAAGGGGCTACCTTCTCCTTAGGTAACACAGTTCTTGCTGAAGTCTTGTATCACCACTGATGGCACTTTTTCAGATTAACTTGGCATTCAGTAAAGTATCATTCTCCTCCTGATCCTATACACCTCATTACATTTTTGAAAAATGCTTTCTGGTTGATCATTTGCATGACCCTAATTTTTTTCTTTATTGGTGCTCCTAAGAAGACTGCCAGGTGGGCCGATGGAGCTTTGTTCTTTGAGCCATCCATGAATATTTTAGAGGAGCAATAAAACTTATTCATAGCACATTGGTTTTGCAATAAAATGATTATTAAAATTGTTAAAATTCTTGATAATTTATTTCAGCTGCTTAGTTTTTCTGGCAGGTCCTTGAGAGGAAGGGAGAGAGGGAAAAAATGAAACAGAAAATAGCAAGTTAAAATTAATCAAATAATATTCCTTCCAAGTTCACAGTAACGAAGTGTTAGCAGTCATGCTGAAGAATTCCTCTGCACACAAAGCATCATTCAGCTTCTCCTTATTAGATCATCTTTATGAGGCACCCACATTATTTGTTCCCTTGAGAGATCCTGGTATTTGCAGAATTACTTTAAATGTGTTAAATATGAATATTTTGAATTAAGTGCTTTTAAAATAGTCCTTTGAGGGACAGCTTCAAGATCAGTAATTAAAGAGAAAATAAGGGTTAGCCATAATCATTCCATGTCCTCTTTGGCTGCTCTCTGTGTTAGCTCCCAGAGTGGTTCTTGGCCCCAGTTTTCCACTCAGCCTGAAGTGCAACTGAGATGTGTCTGCACAATGGATGCATGAGGGTGGAGGATGATGTCTGGTGGAGCTGAGCTTTAAATTCCAAAAAGTGGAGTCTTTCAAAAAAAAACAATTTCTGTGGAAAACAGAACAGATACTTCTTTCACCTCCCCCTTACAGCTGTGTTTTTCAGAGATAACTTTGCTACCTGGTTACCTCTACATCCCTGTTCCTAGGGAGACAAATACAGGCAGCCACTAACATGTCCCTCAAAGACAATGATGCTGAGTGGTTTGACTTCAAGTTTGTGGCTCACTCTGCATTTACTGATTGTCGACAACAGAGACAGCTGAGCCCTGCCAAAGGGACCCATCAAATAACCCAACAGAGCTGTAACTGGGCAATTATTTCCTACTTTTGCTAAGGGGAAGGAATATGGCTGTCCAGCTGAAGTTCCTAGCAACCTTCCTTTCATTCGTTATGCTGAGGTTACAGAGAATAGTGTGTGTGATGCTTCAGAAACCTATTTTTTCTTTCTTTGTTTCCTTAGTCTGTGTGTAAAGGCTTGCTTTAGGTGGTCTCTTGTTCATTTTCTTCCTAAGCCTGTCCTTGGAGCCTAGCCTTCCAGTGGAGGTAGTGTTTAGGGAAAAAGCTAGAAATTTTAAACAGACTTTTTCAGATGTTCAGAGAGAAAGAAATTGTCAATACTGCTTCTATAGTGGTTCTTGAGGAATACCTTAATCTGAAAGCTATCCTAAGCATGCTATGTAGCTAATCATTGCTGTGGAAGATACAGAAGTCCAGCATGGTTAACAATTTCTAGTAATTAGGATTTAATTTGAACTTAATAAAAGGTATGGTTTTCTGTCCATGTGGTACGGTTATGCTTAAAGTATTTGACCTATTTTTATAAACTATTTATGACCTATGTATTTCATATACAGTTCT
The DNA here is from genome assembly GCA_013399835.1 of Leptocoma aspasia. Classification (NCBI taxonomy): domain Eukaryota; kingdom Metazoa; phylum Chordata; class Aves; order Passeriformes; family Nectariniidae; genus Leptocoma; species Leptocoma aspasia. The sequence goes on from VXAX01006964.1 coordinate 375,197, forward strand.
AATTGTAATCTTTTTAGCAACAAAATTCTGTTGTAAAGAAGAACAAATGAGTTTTTCCTATAAAGTGCATATCTAGACTTATTCTAATTTAAACTTAAATTTTTTTAAAACTGACCCCCTAAAACCTTTTATTTACCCTGGTGTGTGTCTTGTTTCAATCTCACTTAAATCAGCAAGCAATTAAATCCAAATATGAGGATGCACAGACAGGGTTATATAGACCTAAATGAGCTTTTAAAATGCTTTAAAATTACTTTGAGTGACTTCCCTATATAAAATCTTGTAAACCTGAGTGATGTATTAAATTAAAGCTAAATCAAAGGGTAGTGCATGAGAGCAGTCATATGCTCACTCTTGAGGAGTGAAGGGTTTACAAACAGATTTCTCTCGGGGAAGAAAAGCAATTGACACCCAATTAGTTAAAGCATATTCCTAAAGCTCAATGACTCGAGAGCAAATTACAGTTGTCATTGTGGATTTGTGAAGTGTGCTGAACCATGATGCATTCCTTCAGAGGGAAGTTGCTTAGACATGAAAGTATAAAAAAAGCAGAGCACGTAAGAGTTCTCCATGCTTCTATAATATCTGAGCTTCAATAAAACAAATTTGTAAAGTAACCATGAAGTCAGCTGGATGCATTTTTATGGATTCCTGCTGCTTGTTAAAAACCTGTTGATGACTCACTGAGCTTTGAACTGAAATGTGATATATCAGTCCCTTCCTCCCTGCAATTGGTGGGCCCTTGGCTTTGTAGCTGTAAGCTGTCACAGAAATGGTCTGTGCCTGAGCTAAACAACATGAGAGAAGCGGGTTTGCTGCATGACTAGAAAGAGGTGGGTGTGTTACTCTCTGTCTCTGAGAAGGGCTTTTCCTCCTTCAAGTGGATGATCAGTGCTGTGTGACAGTGATTGAGGAAACCCTCATCAGCAAGGGAAGTTTTCAAACTTCTTTCCTCTTTCTTTATTTGTGTGTGCTTCATATGAAATAGCCCCAAGCCTGGACTTTAATATCAGTCAACCATTTTAGCAAGATTATGCAAGAGGAGGAGAACAGCTGTCATTTACAAATATATATGAGTCTGAGAAATAAGATTATTACTTTTTTCGACTCATTTAAGAAAAGCCTGTTTTAATATGGTGAAGCAGTACAGCTGTACATCAGAAAAGGCATCACCTAATCACAGCCTCCCTTAAGATCTTGATCTTAAGGAAAGCAAATGCAGGATCAGGTTCCCCCATAGCAATGCCCCAGCCTAATGCAGCCACATGCTTAGGCCTGGCATCCTGTCTCTTGGTGCAACACCCATGGCAGCTGCCTGCCCAGGACCATGGTGCTGCCAGCCCAGGGCACGGTGCTGCCAGCCCAGGACCATGCTGCTGCCAGCCCAGGGCATGGCACTGCCAGCCCAGGATCATGCTGCTGCCAGCCCAGGGCATGGCACTGCCAGCCCAGGACCATGCTCCTGCCAGCCCAGGGCATGGTGCTGCCAGCCCAGGATCATGCTGCTGCCAGCCCAGGGCATGGCACTGCCAGCCCAGGACCATGCTGCTGCCAGCCCAGGACCATGCTGCTGCCAGCCCAGGGCATGGCACTGCCAGCCCAGGACCATGCTGCTGCCAGCCCAGGGCATGGCACTGCCAGCCCAGGACCATGCTCCTGCCAGCCCAGGGCATGGCACTGCCAGCCCAGGACCATGCTCCTGCCAGCCCAGGGCATGGCACTGCCAGCCCAGGACCATGCTCCTGCCAGCCCAGGGCATGGCACTGCCAGCCCAGGACCATGCTCCTGCCAGCCCAGGGCATGGCACTGCCAGCCCAGGACCATGCTCCTGCCAGCCCAGGGCATGGCACTGCCAGCCCAGGACCATGCTCCTGCCAGCCCAGGGCATGGCACTGCCAGCCCAGGACCATGCTCCTGCCAGCCCAGGGCATGGCACTGCCAGCCCAGGACCATGCTCCTGCCAGCCCAGGGCATGGTGCTGCCAGCCCAGGATCATGCTGCTGCCAGCCCAGGGCATGGCACTGCCAGCCCAGGACCATGCTGCTGCCAGCCCAGGACCATGCTGCTGCCAGCCCAGGGCATGGCACTGCCAGCCCAGGACCATGCTGCTGCCAGCCCAGGACCATGCTGCTGCCAGCCCAGGGCATGGCACTGCCAGCCCAGGACCATGCTGCTGCCAGCCCAGGACCATGCTCCTGCCAGCCCAGGGCATGGTGCTGCCAGCCCAGGATCATGGTGCTGCCTGCCCAGGACACAGTGCTGCCTGCCCAGGATCATGGTGCTGCCTGCCCAGGACCATGGTCCTGCCTGCCCAGGACCATGGTGCTGCCAGCCCAGGATCATGGTGCTGCCAGCCCAGGACAAAGTGATGGCTGCCCAGGACACAGTGCTGGCTGCCCAGGACACAGTGCTGGCTGCAGGCACAGCAGCTGTGGCCCCATGGGCACGAGGGCTGTGGCACGTCTGCAGGCGTGGTGAGGCGTGGGGTCAGCAGGCCGTGTCACCCAGAGCCAGCTGGAGGCCCACGTCACGCAGCTTGCTCGGCCTGGGTCATCCTCTTGATTCAGCAGCTTCACTGTGCTCCTGAATAAGGATGCTTTTCTCAACTGGAAGCAGAAACTACTTAGCAGTGAAGTAATTAAATCACGCTGCTCATGAAAAGCCCTCACTGTTAATTTACAGTATTTGTTGAAGCTCCCAGAATACAATCATTGAAATAAAGACTGAATTGAGAACAAAAGGAGGGAACTTCTTGAGAAATTTAAATATAAAACAAATTTTATAACAATTTGAAGTGTGTCTGCTTGATTTAATTGGTTTCAAAGAACCCACTCCAAGGTTCCAGGCACATTAAGAAAATTTGAGCATTTTCTGACTTTCTTTCTTTTCAAGTTTATTTTTCAAGAATAGGTTAACAGTTTTACCACAGATATTGAGAGCGTTATGAGATAAAGGGAATCTTTATATTCTTTCTGTTTAGTGCCAGTTTTGATAATCTTGTTCTTTGTCTCCTGGAGCTGACACAGAATATAGGAAAGGATTAGGAAACATGAAGGTAGACTCAGCCATAAATAAGAGAGAAATCTTAAAATAAGTATGAAACCAGGAAATTTAACAGGAAGCTCTCACAAACTTAATGGCAGCTAACTCTACATTTTGTGATAGGGAATTGAAACTTGTATAAGGCCGCATAAAATACAATAAAGAAAAAAAGTACATTCACATTATCTGTTACTTCTTTCAACATGAATAGTAAAAGATTTTGTTTTATCTTAGAAGACTTGTCTGTCATTGCTCTAATTTTATTCTTTTTCAGGTAGTAATATTAAACTTATATTACCTATTAACTAAATAATACTGGTATAAATGTTATCTTAATTTTCTCACTTTGTTTGACCATCTTCTCTTTGCAGGAACCTCATCCTTCTCAAATAAGACCTGAAAGTGGTCCACAAGCAGGTGGGACCAGACTTACCATCTCTGGTATAAATCTGGCCACTGGTTCCAAGAAGGATGTTCAAGTTTCAGTTGGTAGCCAGCCTTGCAATGTGTACGTAGCCTGAGTAACTAACAATACAGAGCTGTGTCCTAAAAAGGCACCAACCTTTTCTGCCCTTTATAAATTAAACAAATCCTTTACCTACATCTTTGTGACTCCTCCCATGCAATGGAGTTCTGCATGTAACATTCAGACAGAAATTCTCTCAGAGGCTTCAGCGGAAGGAGCAGCTATAAAAACACCTTAAGTGGGAGACTTTAGATGTCCAAAGATCGCTCCACTATTGCCTTTCTCTGCTAGACTGGCTGCTTCAAACCCACCCATGCTTTCTCTTGGGATGTCCTCAATGGTTCTGTATAAAATATTAATTTTATAGTCTCCCATGGTTTGTTCTTCTCCCTTCTTTTTCCTTTTATTAATTGCTACTCTTGTCTTTTCTCAAAAAAAAAGGAAGGACACTAAGTGTGCTGACATTGCATTGTTCCTGTATTTGTACACAGTTCGTTGTTATATCCTATATCTCTTTTTTGAAAAAGCTTAAGTGATCTGACAGAAGTGTTATCTCCTCTCAAAACTACTTGGTACCCAGCAAAACTAGAGCCCTGGTATTTTTGTTCTGGAGTATACAGTAAAAGAATACAAAACTCCGTAATGTTTGTAACAGAAGATGTTTCCTCTTCTTTTTCTTCTCCAATCTAGTACTGAATTTGGAGACGAGATCATCTGCATTACAGGACGTAATAACAAGGTTGAACCTGTTCTAGTGACAATGAACTATGGGGGCACAAGAATTACTGTACCACAGCTGTTTACATACAGTGAGAATCCCACTGTCACCAAATTCCTGCCAGTAAATAGCTTCAGCAGGTAATGAAATGTTTGTCATAACTTTTTTCACCACTGGCTTAAAATATGTGTAATACGTAATAAAAATATTAAATATAGAATTGTTTTGAATGAACTCCTATATTCTATCAATGCACACATTTAGGTATGTTGGGTGGTCTTAACTGCAACTGATGCTTGAAAGCATTCTGTTTACTTCCAAATTTTCATCCCTTTTCAAAGGTCAATGTAAAAAGTGTAATCATGACCTAACAAACAGAACATTAAAAATAAATTTGTCTGTGACTTCTCTTGGAGATATTAGTACCTGTCTTCTTGAATATTGAGTAATCACTTGTATAAAATAGGATTTGTTTTTAATGTTTTCTTTTCATTTTTGGTTGGGTGACTTTGGGGCCTGGAATTTTTCTTTGGTAGATCAATAGTGATTTACCCCATGGAATTTAAATGACTCTTTTTTTCTTCTATATAAACTAAAGCCTATTTTTATGGATTGCTTTGAGGTTTACTATCCCTCTAAATCCATGTCACTTCAATGAATTTAATTCCCACTGGCAACTTGCATTCATTCTTCTTCTTATGTGAATGTATTATTTTTTAAACAATGTGCTGCAAATAAAAGAGAATAGAGAAGCCAGGTCCCTACAGACCTGTGGAAAATATACTCTCAGCTTTGTCTCTATGTGTGTATTGTAGGAAGAGTGATTTTAATAATAACATTGGAGAAGTAAAGCACACAAAGATTGGCATCAATGTACAGCCAAAAATCCTGGCAAAGCAATTAGTACTTTTTTTCAATTCTGCCATTTTCAATAGAGTTTTAAGTTGACATTGATCTTTTAAATGCTTTTGTCACCAGTAGCTGTAACAGAAGTCCTTTTTGTAGGATATCTAATTGTCATATAGGCATTATACATAGGTTTTTTTCCAGTGGAAGCAATAGTAGTGCAGGATGAAGCAGTGTATAGCTGTGGTAGTCTGCCAATGACTTGCTTTCTTTTTTAATTCTGCCTTGCAGTGGAGGGAGAAATATTACAGTAACTGGAACTGGTTTTGAGCTCATCCAGACTTTCTCATTGGTGATATATGCAGAGCGTCCAGAAGCAGGGAGGATGAACCAAAAAAGGGTAATTTTCTTTCTTTTCCCCCAAAGGCATGACACTGGATGTACAACATATAATCTGTTCAAAAACTGCATATAAACCTTCCCACTGGACTTCACTGGGCTTGGACTGAAATAAGGTTTGAACAGATTTCTGAGTCTGTTCAGGGTTTTGCTGTGGAAGAAGATCTTGACATTCCTACCATCTTGCCTTACATTCACTTGTACTTTGCAATCTTCTGCTTTAAAATTAATTTCATTCAATATGGATATGGATAAAATATATATTTCAGAATTTTGAAGTGTTTGTTTTTTCTTTATCTTTCTCCTTCTTCTCCCCATGCATTAGCAATTTGACTGAAGCAGGATCTAAATCTAGACAATGAGACTACTCAGCTTTGCATAATCAGTGTCTTTTATTTCCTCACATCTCAATGAACCGAGTCTTCTTTTCTTTTTTTGCTTCATGCATATTCCACCTGCAATAGGTCAAAAAAAGTTGTGAAAAATAACATTAAAAAAACCCTTCTTGCAGCTCCTGTTAAGAGGAACTGACATTACCAATAGTCTCAATTTCCCCTCTTCTAATGAAGATCATAATTTAATGACATGATTTAGACCTAAAAGTGATCTTCCAGTAAGAACATTTTGAGACTCTTTCTAAGAGTCTCTGGGTCTTCAGTGTAAGACTATCTTGTGATCCATAAAGAGTTGGTAATGTGCATGTTTTGTATTATATGCATGATTCAACTTTTAGAGTATGCCAAAGCCAGCTGGATTGGGATCCATTAGAATCCTATCCCTAAAGATTTTTAAGAGGAAAACTGACTACATTTTTTAGGCCATAAACTTCAAAAGGTAATTGTCTTGATAATCTTGACTCCCAGGACAATCTAAAAGTCTATTTAGCATTCTTGACAGTATTTATCAACATTTCTTACACCTACTCTCATGTATAGTGAACCTGTTAGCTTAGGTCAGCATTACCTATAGCACACATTCTTCGTTAAGACTTTGCAGACTACTCAGCTTTTCTAATCTTCTGGTTTGCTTTCACTTACACAACAATTTCAGAAATGTTGGGGAGAAGCTATCAAGTTGCATTGAGTCATGAAGTGAGAAACGGAGGTGGTGATAGAATAAATACTGAGGGTTCCTATTAGTGTTGTTACTGTGGTTGATGCTGCTGAATGACTGAAAGTGTCAGGGTAAAAACATTTGTTGAATTGAGGATGGAGGATGGGTGAACTGAGTTGAATCTTTGAGTAGTTGAGTGACAACTGTTGAATTTTATTCCAAAATTTCACTTAATAATTGTATTGAAGTTCAATATGGTGTAAGCAGAAAAGAATCGACCCAAGCTACTCAAAGGTACAGAATGTGATCAGAATTAAGGGTGACATGTTAACTTCCTAATCTGAGAGGAATTTGATGGTGTCAGTCCAGTGGTAAAGAGCCATAGAAATTAGAGGCAATGGGAACTGTACCATAGCCCAAACTTCTTCTGCAGGCAACTGCTGGAATATACTGAATCGATGATTTATTACCATCAACAAATTTATTTCATTTTCTTTTTCAAAAACTCTTCATACTATGGTATTTCTCCTGTATGGAGAGGATATAAATTCGGTGGTTTTATTTCTATGGTCTAAAGTTATCAACAGTTATGTACAGAAAGGAATCTGACTTTAAAATGTACATCTTCTTCTTCTTCTTGTTGTCTTGTTTCTTACAGTTTTATGGAAAGGTTGTTACAAGACTTAATGAAACCACGGTGGTTTTTTCTTCCCCACCAATACTGGAAGACCCAGAAAACTATAACATTACCACTGTTATTCTAATGGATCATTATAAATTGGTTGTAAAAAATGAGAGCCACTCCTTTGCCTATGTCGCAGACCCAACTTTTGAAAACTTCACAGATGGCATCAAAAAACAAGTCAACAAACTTATTAATGCAAAGGTAAACTTGTCGAAAGCTGGTGCTTGCTCATTTTGTCCTTGAAGCATGTATGGAATTTTTCATTCCTTTCTCAAAGCCTTAACAGATGTTTGGTGCCATACCCCAAATTCTTGGTAGTGTCCTTACCTCTACTAGATGAACATTGACAGCTCCCCTTTTCTCCCCACACCCTTCTCAGAGAGAGTTCCTATCTATTTTAGCCATACTTTGGGTTTGCATAGGATGCCCCCTCCTGCTGAGTTCCAAATGCATTCCCATTTGCATTTGGAAATGCCCTCTCCCAATAGACCTCCCAGGAACTGGAAGGGACGTCTCATCTCACACCAGGAAGGAAGGGAGAGGAATCACATAATTCCCAATCATTCTGCTGTTCTGTAGGCTGCAGTGCAAATCATATCTGCTGCTAAAAGTGATCCAGATGGAAAGTTGCAATTCAGGATTTCTTGTCCCCCCAAGACTTTGTGATGATAACTCAGCCTTTTATTTTCTGTCTAGGGCAGTAACCTGAACAAAGCCATGACGATAGATGAGGCCCAGGCTTTTGTGGGTGATGAGCCTTGCAATATAAAAACCCTAACTGAAACGGACTTATATTGTGAGCCACCAGAAGTACAGCCTCAACCAAAGAAACGGCAGAAGAGAGATACCATCAATAACCTTCCTGAATTCATTGTACGTTACCTTTTCTGTACAATTTAGTTTTGTGTTACAGTGCCTCTTGACTGAAGTAATTTCTTCTCCAAAGTTGTTGTAGTACTGTGAAGAGAAACTCTTTGCAGTTCTTTCTTCCTCCATCTTCTGCTTACTGCATAAAAGATGTCACACATAAAGAGCAGTCTCAAGGTTGCCAAATACCTTCATTATATAGAAATGTAGAACTCTGGCCAGACAGACTGGGGATTTTTCTTCCTCAGCTGAGCAAAATTAAATTACATCATGGAATAAAGTGCTAGTGACCCAAATTCAGTTTAAAATATTCAGAAGTATTTGCTTTGTTTGGTAGTTTGAGCTAGAAATTCACTTGTGAAAATTACTAAGAATTTAGAGTGTAACTGAGAAGTGGACCACCTTACATTTGCACTTGTTAAGACAAATGCCTGTTTTTATCTAATTAGGTAAAATTTGGACTCCGGGAATGGATCCTTGGAAGGGTGGAATATGATAACCGTGTGACTGATATCCCACTGAATCTTATTTTGCCACTGGTACTTATTCCTATGATAGTAATCATTGGCATTTCTATCATCTGTTACAGGTAAGTTCTTCTAATTAGGTGCTTTTGTTTCCTTAAGGCTTTCAAGGTACTACCTGATTGTTTTCAGCTCAGTCTGCAGAAACTATCTTCATTTTTTTTATGAGCTGCAGAGTTTAGGAAAGGACTTACAGTTGGAAATATGTATGAGCACCAATTTATTCCTCTCACGCATGCCAAATTCCTTGGTGTCATTCAGCCCAGTCCCTCCTTTATATATAAACACAATTGGTCCCACGCTTCCCAAGTAAACAATTGCAGACTGAGTTGCACACATACCCTTTTAAAATGGCAGCTAAAGTGGCACTTGTGGAGGAGATAACTTATTCTGTATAAATAGCCATCAACATTTATTCTGCCTCAGTCAGCACTGTAGGCCTGAGCTGGATGGTTTTGACTAAGGGGTCGTTTTCGTCTTTCCAGCTAAATTAACCTACACACAAACTTCATTATTAATGTTGGAATTCATGCATCATAAAGGGCCAGAATATATGTCTGTATTTCACTTAAAACCTACTTAGTCCAATTTTAAGGTTAGTAATGAGAGCCTCATACTGTCCCTCAGGAAGGGGTGGATTTCACTCTTATGGTACATATCAATGCAGCTGAAGCATGTGCTGTACAGTTCTTGTGAACCTCCATCAAACCTTCTGGGTTTGATCCCAGGCACACTCCTGGGTGGCTTAGAGCCAGTACAGGACATGTTGCAAGCAATCCTTGTTCAGTGCATACAAACTGAGTTCCTGCACTTGATATATGATTGAAAGCATTTGTAGCTACTTCTTACTGGATTTTAAATTACTGGCCCAAGTCTGCTTTGAAGCAACCAGCCCATGATAGTGCCAAGTTGCTTTACATGGAATGGAGATTTTGGCCACTGTTGCTGTTTTTCTCCTCCATTCTCTTTCTGCTGTACTTAAAAAAAATCAAAGCCATGAAAATTTCTTCCAGTCCTTGAGCTTCCCTGTCAGAGAAGAGAATTGCAAATTCTTTACTTTTGCATTTGGTAACTTTTTTTAAATCTTACTTCTATTCCATAAAAGACGCAAGAGCCAACAAGCAGAACGAGAGTATGAAAAAATTAAATCACAACTTGAAGGCCTGGAGGAGAGTGTCAGAGACCGGTGCAAGAAGGAGTTCACAGGTATTACAGATATTTTCATTGCTGTGGGTCCTCTTCAGCAATTAGGACACACTGGAGGAATAGTGCTAGCTCACTAAAGCTGTCTTCTGGGAACAAATAATCAATACATCTTAGTAGTCGTCATTACTGGCATTGACATAGAGCAGATATTTTGCTATTATGTATGAGAGAAGTAAATAAAATAAAAAAGGTAGCTGAGGTTATTAAAAGAAATTGATTATTTTAGTCTAAAGGAAGAACAGAGATAGAAACTGGGAGTAGAAACTCATTGAGATTGGGGTTACTTATAGCCATTAATGTGATTGGCCATTAACACAAAGATAAGAATGTTTTATAGTGACTAACAGTGCACTTACTATTTAGCACAATGACTGTGTGTACAATGTATGCACATTGAAAACTATTTTCAGAGCTGCAAAATTTATTTGCAGCCATCAGCATCTGAAGGGATAATTTGGTAAGCTCACAGGAAAGAAATAGCATTTTACCCTGTTCACTGTGGGAAAATCTTAAGCTTGATTAGAAGAGCTAGCTAATTGTTCTTTGTAAATGTAGGGGTATTGTCCCAGGGAAGGCAGCAGGACATGTGAAGGCTCAGCCTTTTTACATGTTGGACTACTCATAACAACGTTTAAATTAGGCCTCTGAGTGCAAACTTTGCAAATATTGGCCTAAATGATTACCATGAAACGTCACTTCATTATCTGAATTATACTTGCTGTTGGGTCGTGTTGAAATAATCTCTATTAAAAAAATACCCATATGCTTTATTGCTAAAGAGAAAACACTATTTCATATTGACAGTGGCTAAAATGCAAGATAGAATAAAACAGCAATTTCAGGTTAGAGTTTGTGACATTAATTTAAGAAGCTCAGGGTATTTCAAAGATTTCAGCCATGCTGGAAGCCTCCCTCAGTCTTGTTTTTTCTGGCATTTCTGGGACAGGATGTTCTTTACTTGTACCAGTTTGCTTTCTTTGGAAAACCAACTCCTTCCAGGTTCTGGACACAAACTAGAAGCAAATGTTTGAATCAATCCCAAATGGGCTTAATTTCAAACTGCATTTCGAACTGTGAGAGGATCTATCAAGGCTCTCCCTCCCTCTCTCCACGTCTCCCAGGGCACTTCATCCCCATTACTGAAAGGAGAAAGTATCTTTCTCTTGCTGGGGCAAGAGTAGAGAGTTACACATTCCTTCTACCTGTTGGGTTGAAAGTTTCCTCTCTGCTCCACGAAGTACAAACACTGGGGGAGTAGAATGCACATCCAAGGAGTAATCCAGTTCCTAAACTACATCCACCTTGACTTAGAGTTAAATGAAACACTGAAGTCAAAACACATTCTGGTTCCATACTGTGAAATTGTAAAGTCAACAGCACAAAGTGCAAACTCTCTAAAGTGAACAAAGATAGCCAAGGAAGGAGACAGCAGGAAGGAAGTTCTAATGCCACACAGAGGGAAACCAGAAGCTTCTTTGTCCCTCACCATTGATGAATGCTATAAAATAGAGGCAAATGAATAAGTAAGAGCAATAAAACTCCTGAGACAATCGGTCGCTATATTAATTAACGTGGTGTTCCAATCAATCAGCAATATTGGGTAATTGGAAAGCCTTCAGCTAGAGTAGCTGCCCTAAAGGATGACTCTCTAATTTTTGTCCATTTTAAAATCTTCAGGCTTTTGAGTCCCACAGAAATATTTCCATCAATTTCAGTGGACCATTTAACCTTCTTCCTTTCTGCCATCCTCTTCCTTCCTATTAAATTAGCTTGCTTTACACTTTAAACCTCTCTTTCCTGGATTGCTGTGTTTTTAAAAGAACTTTCTGTGCTAACTAGACTCAGAGGGTATAGACTATGGGCTGGGGAAAAAAATCAAACCGAAACAAAAAATATTGCAATGTCTTTTCCTAGTTCTGTACTATAATCCTACATTCATCTATATGAACTCACACAGATGCCATAAAGGCCCGTATACAGATAGGTAACAACAAGGAAACCACCAGTGCTAAAGGCAGTTATCCTCATGTCACCATAGGATTAGCTGTGGTTATAGTTAATAGGATGATTGTTAAAAATAGCAAGAGAAAATGTGAGATGAAATAAGTTTTTCCCGCTGAGTTGCTTTTTCACTATTACAAGGCACTCAAAGAGGTTGTATTGCCTAAAAAAACCTGCAGAATTTTTAAACTGAACCATTAAACTGCATTGCATATTGCAGATCTAATGATAGAGATGGAGGATCAGACAAACGATATCAATGAAGCTGGAATTCCAGTATTAGACTACAAAACGTACACGGACAGAGTCTTCTTCTTGCCCTCCAAAGATGGAGAGAAAGATGTGATGATTACAGGAAAGCTGGATATTCCTGAGGCCAGGCGCCAGACCGTGGAGCAGGCTTTGTACCAATTCTCCAACCTCCTCAACAGCAAATCATTTCTCATTAATGTGAGTACTGAAGTAGATTCACCTTGTCTCTTAGCTAGGCATACCTGCATATATGTGTGCAAGACAGCAGGTTTGCAAGCACAACTGAACAAAAATTAATAAAGATAAGTGATTTCTGTATGGTTCTGATTGCACAGTAAACACTGCAGATATGTGGCATCACAGCCAGAACTTCCTGTTGGATCTCATATTTCTGTGCCAGGTCATGTAATATGGAGCTAGTCAACATTGCAGTGGCTGTAAAAAGCAAGTATTTCCCAATCTGGCATAAAAACTGGTGTTACAAGTTTTGTTTAGCCTTTTAAGAAATGGATCAGGGAGTGCTGATTCCATCCTGGCTCCTCATGGGAGTGACCTGCAGAGAGCTCTCTATGAGAATCTCTGCCCCAATGAAGGTAGAGGCTCCTCAAGTGGCCTATTCATCAAGACTGATGAGTGCTCACAGCTGCTCTAAAGAGACTTATAATTGCTCATTCTCAAAAACTGAAGTTCATTGTCAGACACCTAAATATAGATTTAGGCTTCTAGCTTTTTCTCCTTTTTTTTTTTTTTAAATGAGAATCCAGTGCTGAGCTAGTTAATGGTAGAATTAGAGTTTATGGCAGATGAGAGCACATTTACAGGTGTACTTACATTAGTGTCTTTGTAATTTGATGTGAAAGGACTGGGAATTTGGGGGAGAGGGGAGTTGATTTTCTCTTTTAAAATTGTCACGGAACACTCTTTTACATTTAATTAAAACATCCTTTTTAGATAAGGTTTTACTTAGGTATAAATTAAGTATACTTTACTTAAAGTATAAATTAAGTATAAATTTACTTAAGCATACTAAGCATTCCATAGGTCAGTCCAATACATTGTGTATCTAAAATCAAAATTTAGGCAACATTTTCATATAAATTCTTTCAAACTTCTGAAAACTTTTTGATTCAGTGCTTAGGAAATTAAATACCAAAATAATATTGCTTGTCTTCTTAGCGCAGACAAGTGTTGAGGTTCTTCAGTAACCTGTCATCTAACTTCATTTTACATTTTTCTTTTTCAGTTTATTCACACGCTGGAAAACCAAAGGGAGTTCTCTGCTCGAGCTAAAGTGTATTTTGCATCTTTACTGACTGTTGCTTTACATGGGAAACTAGAATACTACACTGACATCATGAGGACGCTGTTCTTAGAACTGATGGAGCAGTATGTTGTGGCCAAAAACCCAAAGCTGATGCTAAGAAGGTTGGAATGATTGTCCTGTTTTCTGTATGTCTGTGGCTTTCTGTAAGTGTGTTTCCTTTGCGGTGTGACTGTGGGGAAATACCAGCTGTCTGTAAAATCAGAAATAGCTTGGCCCAAGCACATTGGCAGGACATATCCACCAGGAGCAGCTGTGGAAGGCACCACCAGCAGGATGCTGGACAGGATTGCTTATTCAAATACTGCAGTGTAGAAACACCTATCTTACTTCGAAATACCATGCTGAACATTTTGTTTGCTTTTTAATCTAACTTTATTCCAAATGATCTAGCATTTATACCACACATCACCTCCATAATGAGCATACATAATCAGCTGCATTGTGCATTCAGTGAGGGCTTGCTCTAGTGTTTTAACCCAGCTGTTATTCCCAATTAATTTCAATAGATCTTGCTCTGTGTATGTTGTAGCTTTGTAATCTGTAGGTTGTTTCCCAGTAACTGCACAACTGGGTTAATTTTTTAGCTCTCATAGCATAGATGCAATTCAAAATTTTGAATAAAGGATTTGTGCTTTACAGCAGTGAGATGAAGGCACCTACTCAGGAATGATGAGCAATACAAAGCACTTATCCTAAAGCAAGTATATGCTTTCAAGACTCTATAGGGAAATCATTGCATTAGGAGACTGAATGCAGTTAAGCATGTAAAAATATTATATTTCAAGCAAGTGGGGTTGTTTTTTTTTAAACCTTGTTATTAAGTGCCCTTACTATATTCAGGGTTGATTTTTTTTTTCAGATCTGAAACGGTTGTTGAGAGAATGTTGTCTAACTGGATGTCTATTTGTTTATATCAGTACCTCAAGGTAAGAGTTGAAGTCTGTTGCCTGTGGGGTTTTTTTTAGTAAGTAATACTTTAAAAAGCTGCACTGAGTATGTCTTTTGATTTTGCTTTATTTCATTTCCTTTCCTTTACATAGGACAATGCTGGGGAGCCTCTTTATAAATTGTTCAAGGCTATCAAACACCAGGTAGAAAAAGGCCCAGTGGATGCCGTACTGAAGAAAGCAAAGTATACACTGAATGACACAGGCTTACTGGGAGATGATGTAGAGTACACACAGTTGGTAAGCAAAGCATGATTAATAGATTATAAAATCATTTTTTATTTTACAATTAATTGCTATAGTGTTAAGTTTGTACAGTTTTCTAGACTACTGTGAACTACATAGAAATTCTGGTCATGGGCAGGATTGTCAGTAGTTTGACCAAAACAAGTCTCTAAGCAGGGAAACAGAATTATAAAGTATCTTCTAAAGTAAAATTCAAATCCTGCCAGTGCAGAATCCATTTCAATAAATCCCTTTCATAATTTTTGGTCTGAAAATTGGTCAGGATGTTTGTCTCCTCCCCTTTTCCCATCTAAATTCATTGGCAATTGATTTTTGCAGAATTCTTGCACTGCCACTATGCCTGAACTTCAGGGTTTTTCCGTTACTAAAATATAATATATAGTATATATAATATATTATATAATATACTGCTAATCAGCATATTGAACATCATTTTAGAGATCATTTTATTAGTATACCAGATTGTGATCCTCTGCAATCCTCTGAGATGGCTCCTCAATCTCTAGAACACTTTATGAACCTCTTTCTACATTTTTTTCTGTGTGAGTCAAGATCTCCTGAACGTGGGCAGCCCAATTGGCATTGAAAGTTGTTTATTTCCTCTCAGGGAAATAATTCCCTACAGTGCCTCTACAGCCAGTTCTGGAGACCTGTGTTAGTTGCTTCATGTAAGAAGAAATGAACATTCCTGGCAAGGGAACTCCCCCTCTGAACTCAGCCTCTCCCTGTGTCTGATCACCAGTGCCATGGTTGAGTTCTTTTCTATCATGAATTCTACTTTAACTTAATTCTGTTAACTGTCAGAAATTTCTACCACTTTTCAAACATACTCCAGAACACAGATTCACTGTCTTTTTGGAAAAACTCAAGCAGCCCACTTTTTAGCTCTAAAGAGAGTATAAAATCTAGTTTTACTCTTTCTGACAGTCTTACTGGTTTTCTTCAGGGTACAGTTTTGTGAATATCAAAGATGCACAGACTGTCCTTCAGAGATCAATTCATGATTTTTTTTTTTCCCTTTCTAATTTCTTTTTTATTGACATGTAAGGAGTCATCTGTAGTTTTCTTCAGCTGAGAAAGATGCAGTGACATATATGCAGCATGGAAAAGAAATTTAATACGAAGCTTTATTAAGTTTCAGGTTGGGGGGGCAAAAAGAAAATCACCATTTTATGTATTCTGAAAGGATGTTGATGGGAGAAGAGTACTGTAGGACTTGCACTCATGGAATCATGAGACTGTGACCTAGAGTACCTGGATGAAGAATGTGTTGGGCAAGAAGAAATTTTAAGTTCAACTGATATTTTGGGGATTAGTTGAGTTACCGTCTTTAATTGCCACCCACAGAAAACACACTGATTGGCAATGCTGGCTGTAATTTCTGTTCTGTGTGGAAAACAAAATTTATTTGCACTGTACATCATGTAAGTCTTAATGGCAATAATTCTTTATTTTGTCTGTTTCTTTTCATTAAAAGAAAAAGCCTGCAATTAAGCTATGTGAGTCAGTGTGAAGGCACAAAATTCATGAATGTAATCAGATGTGGGCACAACACGCATATTAGCTAGATATTAAACATTATAACGTTGTACAGTAGCAGTATTTGGTCCAGACTTATAGGTTTCCCATCAAACAAATATTTTATGTATGTGCATGTGTGGAAGTTGATGAGATGTATGTATATGTGTATGTATGTATGATAAAAGATTATGGAGGGGGTGCTATTAGTTTTTGCCATTAGTTTTTGGGATCTTTGGCCTGATGATGATGTGGTAGGTAACTGTAACTGAACAGTTAGGGAACACTTGTGCACCAATGTAGGTTAAAGCATGAGTTAATTCCTTCACTTCTGCCTGAAAGTGAGACAAGGTGGGTAAGTATAGCATGGAGCAGTTGTCTGCTCTCTAATTGTTCTTATTTAAAAGATGAATCTGTTTTGCATCACTGGTTACACTGACATGCTGCATACTGAACCAGCAGCAAAATCATGTCTAATTACCATAAAGCTAATAGGAAAAGGAAGGTGAAATCTCATGATTAGTTTGAGCATTCTGTCAAGGGACAGTGCAATCATGTTTAATTTGACTGCCGTATGGCATAGCTTTTCTTCACTGTTTCAAAATACCAGCTATGCAAGTTGATTTCTGAGGTCTGATGTGATAAATTCAGGCATTATGGCTGGCAGGACCATATGTATCTGTGAGCTGCAGTGCTTCACATGTGCCTGGCCTCCTAAGTTACCTGGCTGCCAAAAGACCCACAAGGGCTCTGAGCTGTAACACTGATTCAACTAGTGAAAGAAAGAGGCTTTTCATAGTATCTATTTGGGTATTTTGGTTTTTTTTTTTCCTTCTGGAGAGGTATTCTGGCCATGGTTTTCTTATTTGCTTTTGTCTATATTGAAACTGACACTCACATAGCAAAGCTACTTTCAAAAAAATCACTCTAGATTTAGCAAATTACAGGCTTTCAAGAAATTCTCTTTAACATTAAAAAGACCATGTCAATACTATCAGAAAACAGTAATATTTTAGAACTAGCATAAGCTACTTAGGTATATTCCCTGGAGCTATTAGAGTTATTATGACAACAGTAGGCAGTAAATGAGGTTTTCAAATACATAAGAGGATAGAAATTACTTTTATATGTACATACATATGTGTATGTGTGTGCGTGTTTAATGAACAGCTGGTAACAGGAGGTAAAGTTTGGAGAGCTGAACTACTCACTGCTCATCAGCTGAGCCATATTAAATTACCATATGTACAGAAGTAGTCTGCTCATCTTTAAAACCACAGCCATGAAGAAAGCATCAAGGAAGGCAAAAGCACATAATATTCTAGGAGTTCAACAAATTAGAAAAAAGTTCAAATTATTATTGGGAGCTCATGAAATTTGGGCACTGCAATACTTGGCCTTTTTATGTTTAGGATTTTCAGGTTAAACAGGAAGTATGTAACGAGTCAGTGGTCCAACTTCTTTGTTCTTATGTGTTTCTCTTTAATAAACTCGCAAGACTTAATAATATTAGTATATTAGACATGACTAAATCTATTATGTATCTTTTCTGTCTTGTCATA
Source organism: Leptocoma aspasia (assembly GCA_013399835.1). Lineage (NCBI taxonomy): Eukaryota > Metazoa > Chordata > Aves > Passeriformes > Nectariniidae > Leptocoma > Leptocoma aspasia. Next base: position 392,853 of record VXAX01006964.1, read on the forward strand.
GCGGGAGAAATTAACTAGAATTTATGATAGCTGGTTGGCTGCATAATAGCAAAAGATCCTTCAAATAATCCCTCAAATAATCCATACTCCCATTGCAAATATGTGTTGCTGTGCAATAATCATTGCATGGTGAATTTCAGATACTGTTTGCATTTAAATCACCCAGAAAAACAGATTCAGAGGTAATTCAGCACTGATTTGCCTTAATAACCCTGTACATTCTTTTCTTCACAGACAGTTAATGTGTATGTGCAAGAGGGAGGAAATGATTCCATACCTGTGAAAGTGCTGAACTGTGATACTATATCACAAGTAAAGGAAAAGATAATAGACCAAGTCTACCGAAATCTGCCGTGTTCTCAGTGGCCAAAAGCTGACAGCGTAGTTCTTGGTATGTAGTTACTTGTGATACTATATTGAACAGGTGAGATCTGTTGTGTGACTTTGTATTTTCTGAAAAAATGTCTATAAGAGGATTTTATTGCTTGGTTATGGTTTGGTTTGTTGTTAGTTTTTTGAGTTTGTTTTGTTTTTTTAAAACAAGCTGAATTCATGTTCAGCTGAATGCAAAAATACAGCATTTTGCAGCAATCTGAATATGCCTTAAAAATTAATGCTTTCTTATGAGCTAGGTTTTTTTGACTCTTAAAGTTTTGGTATACTGTCATCAGCATTGCAAGAGCCTGTTAATGACTATTGGCACAAATGAATTCATGTCTGACAGAGTCAGTATCTCAGGTACTAATTAATGTGATAATGACAGCATGGATAATTAACTGATGGAGAAGTAATGATGCAATTTCAGAAACTGGTACTGATTTTTAGTTGCCTTGATGATGGTTATTCAAAAGAATTATAACTTACAGGAACTGCACTTTTAGGAGATGATGTACCACTTAGTCTCTGAAAATCATCCTCCTTGAAAGCTTTCAAAATAGCTGTTCTCTTCTTGACAAAAAAAAGAAATGGTGTTCCTTAAAAGGCCTAGTAAACTCAGAATTAAAGCTCCAATTAATATTTTTTTTCAATATTTTCATTACTGCATTAATCTGAAAGTAGAAGATGGAATTCTTGCACTTCAGAAAATCCTAGTAAATCCCCTAAAAATGTCTTTTCTATTCCATGAAATCCTACTCTGCTTTGGACTGATAGCAGATCTTATTATATATATTCATTGAATTCTATGAGAAGGAATTTAAGTTTTTATGGAAGATAATCAGAAGTCATATGCATGGCTAGGAACAGTTCATGCAAACTTCTGTGATAAAGACCAAACGATTAAGCAATAAAAAACACACATTGGGGCATGTGCTACATTACTTCTTTTGACGTTCCACAATGTGTCAGTGGGTCTGTAAAACTTTCTTGGAGTAGTTATTTTTGCACATGATTAAAAACTGTTTTTTCTCACTTTAATTATCCCTTAGAATGGCGTCCAGGTTCTACTGCACAGATCCTCTCAGACTTGGATTTAACATCCCAAAGAGATGGCAGATGGAAACGTATCAACACACTAATGCATTATAATGTAAGGTGTTTCAAAAATGCTGTTCACACCTGTTATCTGTTTTCTTGTAATAAATCAGATCTTTATTTTTTTTAATAGAGAAATGTCAGTGGTACACACAGGTTGCCCAGAGAAGTTGTGGATACCGCATCCCTGGCAGTGTTCAAGGCCAGGCTAGAAGGGGCTCTGAGAAACCTGGTCTAGTGGAAGGTGTCCTTGCCCATGGCAGGGGAGTTGGAAATCTTGAAGGTCCCTTCCAACCCAAACCATTCTATTATTCTATGATAAAGGATCAAAAGAAAAACACAGGTCTGGGTCTAGTCAGTAAAAGGTTTGGACTGTGAAAGGCTGGGTCTAGACATTCTGCCTAAGCATTTTATATAAAAACACAAAACTTAAATGCCAGTACCTTTGTTTCCTCAACATCGAAGTATCCAAATCCAAATTCCATTTTGAACATTCAACTTTTTGCTGGGTCTCATATTCCTCTTTTCTTTTCTCCACTACTTCCTACCCCTGAGAATTGTCTTTGTCCTTGCTGTGCCGCTAAATAGATTTTGAGTTGGTCTGGTTTGTTCAAAAGCCCAATCAGGAGAGCAGATGTTGACATTGTACTGTCTGTTTTAGGTTTCATACTGTGCACTCTACCACGCACTTGCAATCCACTCATCTTTCCTTTTTATGCTATTTATTGCTTTCTAACAGTTAATCCTGATTAGGAAAGAGAAAAGTTGGTTAGTTTTCCCTAAGAAAACAGACAGGTCTGATTCTTCATGATAAACCTCATTTTTGTCCAAACGACACCCACACCATGTTGAGGAACCACTTAAGCCTCGAAGATGCTCCTAATATTTCAGTAATCTCAGAGGAGGTGTTGATAGGCTCTCTTAGAGAGTGGGAGGGAGTCTGTTCTGAACTGCAGAGCCAGTTGCCCAAGAGGCCTAGGAAGGTTAGCATTTGTCATAGATTCCCTGCAACCAAGGTTTTACAGAAACCCCAGTTTATGGTTTAAGAAAGAGGTTCAGTAGCACTTGGTTCTTTTGAAGAATATCTCTGTGTTTCTATTTTCAAAGGTCCGAGATGGTGCCACACTCATCTTATCAAAAATGGGAATTTCCCAGCAGCCAGAGGATAATCAGCAAGATGTCCCAGGGGAAAGTAAGTGTCTTGTGGCTTCCCTACCTCCCAAGATGACTAGAAGTCAAAACCCACAGAGTGATGCTGTTTGATTTTGTTTATCAAGCACTACCATTCAGATAGATATTCCCCACCAGACTATGTAGGGTTTATTTGTTGTGTGTTACCCACTGTACACTTGCAATGGTTTTCTTTGCCCTCATTATAAAAGTCTTAAACTCTAGGACTTTAACCATAATTGTTGTGAGTCCATACCCCAACTTAATAGAAGGCACTCTTATTAAACATTTTCTTTCATATTTTGTTTTTTAATCACACTACATCTATAGTCAAACTGTACATTTCATCTTCCCAGAGCTTTATCTCTTTTTCTACTTCAGCCTTTACTCAGGTGCTTCTTCCAATTTCTTTCACTTCTTATAAGACTGAGAATTAAATGCAATGTTTTAGATTAACCACAGTGGAGACTAGCTTCCCTCTCTGTGATATAATGAATTTGATGTAATTTTTGTAGCATTTCTTACAACTGTGTTGCCTTGCAAACTCATCTCTGTACCTTCAGATTTTGTGTCTCCCTTCCTTTTGAGAGATGTTTCACCAGCTATGCTAACTTGTTTTCCCCAGGGCTTTTTAATTGGCTTTGATTGTTCCACGCATTTTGTCTCTTTAGATGCACCATTTTTCACAATTCCTTTGCTCTTTTTGAGGTTTCCTCTATAATTTTCTATATTTCAAAACATCTTGAGACACAATATCCATTACAGCCTTTAATGCACTCAGATTTTTATGGCAATATTTACTTGTGAATATATGTTCTTTGTCACATGTATTTCCTTTACTGACTTCAGATGTTCAGTTTTTCTGGGGTTTTTTATCCTTATATTCAGTTATTTTACATGAGGTAGAAGTTAGATTTATGTAACAATAATTATTGAAATCATTCTTCCTCCCATGAACTCATTTGATATGCTTTTCTGTCTAGCACTGATTGCAAAGGCCATTACTTCACCTAATAGTTTCATTCCTTTAAACAGATTTACTGATCTTAGATTTAATAGGTTTTGAGGGCTGGGCAGTTAAACAGGTTGGAAATAATATGCCAGAAATGTACATTTTTCAAAAATATGGGTCTCAGCTGATAGCTCTGACACATATGGCTATTTAGCAGAAAGGCTCAGACTTTCATTTGTTTTGAGTGTTGGACAGGAAATTAAGACAGGCAGAATTATTTACTGTTTATTTTTTTTTCTCTGTCCTCCTGGATTCTTTCTTTTGAGACTTTTTCCGCCAGAAAGAGGAGTTTTCTAATGGTCATGTCTACACTGCTGCTGCTGTCCTCACCCTTTTACTCCAAATGCCTGGCATAGATAGCCAAGCAGTGACTGTTCTGTCACAGCAGGTGCCAACCCAGCATGTTAACTGAAAAAGCCATTCAGTTTAATATAGAAGGCAGTGGAGTGCAGCCAGGCAAGGTGCTGATTCCTAGTCCCTGTTCACTTAGGTTGCCTGGGGGTACAGTTTCCTCACCTCTAAAGAAGTGGAGTGGATTGTGAATGGAGCCTGGTGGTGCCCTTAACTTGCTTTGCTTTCTTGGTATAGAATAGTGGTCAGCCTTCTGTTCTGGACTGCCAGACTTCATCCTCCTCACCACCCCTGTGGCAGGCAGTAAAGGACCAGATCATGTGTTTTTCTTTTTTTCTTGGGTTAGGTTTTTTTTCCTTTCCTCCTTCTCTGCAATTATATCATTCAATATGATACAGTATGGTGAAGCTCTCTGAACAAGCATAATCTGTACTCCAAGGTGAATTCCTTAGTTATCTGGGTGGCATACTGCATTGTAAAGGAAAAGCAGACTTCTGGAGATGGTGCTGTCACACAAGGGCTCTTGTATGTGAGAGAAAAGTCTGCAGAGAATTCAGATCCCAAAGTATCAAGTGCAAACAGCTTGACCGTGTTTCTTCTCTACACCTGTCTTGCACCATGGTAGTGTACAAATTTGGGATGACAGTGTTTCATGCCAAGCTACCCTGCTTTCTTTAGCACTGTAAGGTCCTCAGAGCTATCTGGTGCCAACTTGTTCTGTTGGAAAGCTATAAAATGTTACAAGGCTGGTACAAAGTGAGAGCCTGCTGTGACCATGATTTGTGAGACACTGTGTATAGAAGGGAGAGGAGAGGATCAGAGGCTTCCCCTCCCACATATACACATTTATATGGCAAAGGGATTTACAGGGTTTGAATAAACAGAAATCCTCTCCTGACTATGAATGAGGCTTGTGACGAAGTGGATTTCCTTTTATTCAGTCTCATTAATTTGCACCTTTTGCATTGAGAAGTGTCAGCTGAAGCCATTGACTGTCAGCCAAAGTAGGAGGCTTTGCACCGACCAAAAATGTAAAACCATGTTCAGAGAGGTTGCTCTAAATCCTGGCATTGCTTCTGTGCTGCTTTTATTCAGAGCTTTTAACAGGAAGACACTGGAAGCTGGAGATTGTGACAAATTAAATGCAGCATCTTTTGCTTCTGGAGACAATAAATGCAGTTACTAATTTGTATCAAGAAGGAGAACGGTTCCAGTGATTTCATACTAGTATTTCTGTACGGAACTATAAGCCAAAACAACACATTCTGTTATTTTGGGTGTTTTTTCCTGATGTTTGGTTTTGGGTTTTTGGGGTTTGTGGGTTTTTTTGTTTTGTTTTGTTTTGTTTTTTGGTTTTTTTGGGGGAGGGGGGTTTACTTTTTTAATTCTGAATAAAAATAGACACAGGGTTGCAGATCAGACATACTAATTAGCAGATCTGTTAGGGCAGCCCTTCCTCCATCTCCATGGAGCCGTGTTCCTGGGGTAGGGGAGACTGGAAGGAAGACAATTTGCTGCAGGTCACACAAGGGGAAAGGGTAACACTGCATTGCCTGATGTTTACATGTTTACATCATGGTTCCTACCACTGTAATTAGTCAGCACAGTCAATTTTTGCCATTAACACTCCCCCCAACATCTCAATAATTATTTTATATTGGCCAAAAAATGCCCAAGGGCCAAGACAAAGAGCTCAGGGGGAAGAATTTGACCCCATGGACACAGTCTTCTTCCTGCTTACAGCTTGATGCTTAGTGTGACTGAAGAGATAAAAAGAAGGTATTTCCCCCTATCTTCTATTTTCTTCATTTCCTACTTTCCCATTGAGGAAAATATTACCTCATAGAACTGTTATTTTCTCTTAGCAACCATGTTGCTAACATGTTTTGTTGGTCCAATGTTCTGAATTTCTCTTCCTCTTTCTTCCTGCTATTTATAGCAATGAAGTGAGATTTCGGGTTACAGAAGTTCATCTGGTTGAACTGTAGTCTCTTAATCCTTACTTTCCTATGAAATAACTACTATTCCACTAGTAGCCAATTCTGCTGTTGCTAAACAAACACAGAACAAATTCAGCTGCGTATAAGAGCCAGTGATCTCAGTGGAAACCCCTTTAGCTGTTTCCTCTTCTGTCTGAACTTAAACTGAACCATATACCATCAGGAGGGCAAAGAATAAATTCCTTTGATTCAAAGGAGGAAGCAGGAGTGTACCAAACAACTGACATAAGGCTGGAATATAGTTTCTGGTCTAACTGCATGATTTAATCTGTTAATTTCCAAAAGCGAATAACAGGGATTGCAAAAGAAATTCCATACTTCATGCCCAGCAGTGATTCTTACTGTACTGGCAGATGATTACCATGGATAGCATCTATTGTGAAATCACAACTGCTTCAAAATAAAGTGATAGCTTTTATTTTTTCTGGCTTCATTCACATGAACTTCCAAGTTGAATTAAGGACTCTCAAAGGACAATGTGATTTAATGTGGGATTTACATTTCTTCCCTACCTTGTTAAAAAGAAGTAAATGTCCCAGAAGACTGCATAACTAATGCTTTTCATGAGAATATATAAAGTAGATTCAAGCAAAAGTGTTGGCTTAGCCAGATTACTCCTAAATGTTATTTTCCCCTGTGATGTAAAATATTGAATGTACATGCAAACTGGGAAATTCAATGTAGCTGTTGAGGAACTTATTCAATTAACTATTATGGTCAAAGTTAATGCAATTAAAAACTGATATTTTGGGCTGTAACTGGGATTCAGTTATGTTAGAGGTGTATATTAAGGCATAAAACTTAGCAGAATGCAAAATAATTTGCACAGTGGGGATGAATCACAATTTTTATGGGAAAAATAACTTCCATATTTTTGAGATGTCAGTGATTTTAAATGTAATGATTCAATAACTTCCACTGGAAAAGCACCACTGATTTTAGGGACAATGCCAAGTAGATGCAAAAGTTGAGGAATTAAAGGAAGAACAAACAAAACCAGGAGATTTGAAAGTGACACAGAAACCCTTTTCAGGGAATGTTAATGGCAAGTGAAAACAATTGATGAAAACATCATCCAAGTACCATCTCTTTTAGAACTGTCTGTAACAGAAGATCCTTAGGCATGGAGTTTGTCTGAACAATAATGTGATGCTAAAATGCAAAACTTCTTTTATCCACTGTGTGATTGTTGGTCCAAGCCCCAGGACTGGGTGCATGGCCAAGCCCCAGGTAGCACAGTGGGGCACTGTAACCAGACAAGCTGTCATTATCATCCAAGTGCTTACTCCTGGTTCTGCTTTATTGTAACAGACTTGATGTGAGTCTCTCCCTCTGGTTTAAACTATGAATACTGACAAACAAATTTTTTAAAAAATCTTATTATAATGGATATGAATTTGCTTCAGTCATTATCTCTGGCTGCTGGAGTTCATGTCATCTCAGTGAAGGGATGTATTTTTCCTCCACTCAGCTACAAAGTGAAGTGGTGCTTGTCAAATGCTGATAAAAGGCAGGTTTGAACTGAGGTACCATACTTTGACTTCAGCAGCTGGGGTAAAGATGTGAATTGTAATGGTGTTACCTAGAGAAAAGGTTGTACCAGAAATTGGCTGCAATTTGTATTTCTGTGGTGGCTATGGGGTCAGACCTAGCTAAGATGCTATAACTTGATCATGTCTTTGAGAATTCACAAAGAAGTAAAGAACTTGATTGTGTGAACCTCAAAACATACACATACTGTGTTTACATGGCTGTTGTGATTTAGGAATGGTATTATCCAATTTAGTCTTCTACCACTTCAAGCCATGCAGTGCTTGCTCACTTCCCCCTCCACCTCCCTCTCCCCTGCACTGGGATGGAGAGGACAATGGGAGACACAAAAGGTAAAAATCATGGGTTGAGATAACAGCAATTTACTGGAAACAGCAATGAGATGAGAAAAGAAAACGAATGACAGGGGATACAAGAAAAGAAACATTGCTCACCATGGAAACCCCCAACAACAGACAGTACCTGACTGCTCCCTCTGTCATGCTACTCCCACTACTCCCTCCAGCTTGAAACTTGCATTACCCCACTACTTCCCTCACACTTACTCCACTGAAGGAACCCCTTCTCCCCAGAGAAAACTTTCTCCTCACCTGTGACAATGACATGAGGTGATACAGAACAACCTCTGTGTCCCAGCCATGACCCCTCCTGGCTACTGGCTTGAACCAGGACAATGACCAAGTAGAGCCTTCCTATTGTGTGATTCTTTCCTCACCCTTTGGTCTTGACAAAAGCAAGTTTTTTCAGCTCTGTGACTCTGAACATTTAGTACTTGAGTTGTATATGTTGGACAGGAACAGAGTAATCTAGATCCCCTTGGCAAGAGGACAGGTATGTTAAGGACAGGGAACATGTATATATGTATATGATTACTTTTGTGTTGCTGTTTTGGGGTTGGGTGTTTTTTACAATTATTGCAATTACTGATTCTAGGGCATGCACTCCTGGAAGATGAAAATAAGGTCTGGCACCTAGTCCGGCCTGTGGATGAAATGGATGAAGGTAAATCAAAGCGGGGCAGTGTGAAAGAAAAAGAGAGGACCAAAGCTATTACAGAAATCTACCTGACCAGACTTCTTTCTGTGAAGGTAGGGCTCAGATGTGCTGTAGTTACACCTTACTTCTACAGATTTTACAGAGATACAACTGAGGAAATAGATACAAATATTAGTCATGCATTCATCTGCGATTTGGAATATGTGTCATGTACATACAAGCTGGTGTTCAAGGCTTCAAGTGATTAATATGCCCTGAGGAACATTATTGGGAAAGAGATAAAGTGCAGCTCCTGATCAAAGCTGAAAACCATGATTACGTGATCGTTAAATAAGGATTTTCCTTGCAAGATGAAGATGGATATTCTGCTCTGTGCCACCTGTTTAGATAATACTTTGCTGGGTTTTCTTTTGAACTGAATGCTTTATAAACTCTTACAGAGCCTTATATTTCCCTGTTCTTGTATGTGATCAATGTTCCAGTAAAACCCAAAAAAAAAAGTTTCCAAATAATAATAGTCCTTTTCGAGGATTTTCAGTGCCTATACTGCAGAATTGATAATGAGCAAAATAATTTTTTGAAACACTTCTCCTTAGAGAAAGAATTTAGGATAATGTGTTTAATGACCACAAAGCCAGGCTCCTTTTGTGAAAATGAAGTCAGTCTGGCTCCCGCTAAGGCCACTTGTCCAAGCGTGGAAGAGGATATGAAGGAAAGTCTTTGGATAGAAGACACAGACTCAGGATGAAGAGTGAAAAAGATGCTTGCATCCCTTTTTTCTGTTAACAATGCCACTGCTTTGTATTCCCAATAGCCATTTTATAGATTATTACCAGCCTGGAGCTTTACTGACTCATAAAATGTTGGTGAGGTCTTACAGCTGAGATCACAGCCACCCCTTCAACCCTGGGACTTGTGTGTTCTGGCTGACAGTAGAAGGTCTTAGAGCTCCTTGCCATCTGGGTCCCATCCCTGTCTGGAGGCTGTCAGCTGGAGTCATAGTTGGAAAGGGTTACAGCCCTTCAGAGGTGTCTGTAGGGCCAATCAATTGGCTGGGGATGAGCTCTATGTGGCCTCAACAGGGTCCTCTCTAAGACAAGGGGACTGTCTCTGAGGTTGCCATTACTAAGATCCAGGCAGATGCCAGAATCCAAGAACATAGCCCTTCTGGACACTTCACTCCTTGGGCTCCATGGATCTCATGAAGCTGAGTCAGACTGGGTGTCTGATAAGGCCCATGGGCTTGCCCTAAAACAAAAAGGGCAAATGCTCACTGATACTTCTTCCTTTCAGTCTCTTTCTAAAAATTGCAGTGCTCTGGTGTCAGAGAAACTGATGTGGGAAGCTTCAAAACCATTAAAAAGTGGCTAAAAATTATTTTATGTGCACAATGACCCTGAAGGGTAAACGTAGTGACAATTTTGCTTCTTCTGTCAAGCAGAAGGCACACCTTTCTGTGTAAAAAGGATCTCTGGTGAAGTCACAACCTTTGAGTCTAGAACATAAAATTGTGCTCTAGAAGGTCTTTACTGTGTTGGCAGTTTACAAAGTCTCTGCTCTAAGAAATTGTTTGCTTTTTGTCACTCTTAGCACTCAGGATAAAGGCCGTCAGTAACAGCAATTGGATTATGTCCATAGGAATGAAAGATACTGAGTTCAGCTTGTAAATGAATGTAACTGATTTTTTTTAAATTTGCTTTTAGGGGACACTTCAGCAGTTTGTAGATGACTTCTTTCATAGTGTGCTCAACTCAAACCATGTGGTGCCCCCAGCTGTGAAGTACTTCTTTGACTTTCTTGATGAACAAGCAGAAAAACATGACATCAAGGATGAAGACACCATTCACATCTGGAAAACGAACAGGTATGGTATGAACACAGTCATGTATTGCAGAGAAATATGAGTATAATTCCCAGGTATATACTAGCATTCTTATCACAAATCAAAGTAAATTTAATTTATAATACTCAGAATTTTAATTGAGATAATATGTTTGTGTGATAAAAAAGATTCCCTGCAAGCCTAGAAGTGGCAAAAAATTAAACCAGTTTACCTATGGGATTGTCACTGGCAGATTTACCATGTTTTACTTTTTGTCTTTCCTCAGAGAAGAGGAAGGCAAAAGGCAAATGGGACTAGATTTACCTGTCAAATCACAAAATCTAATACATGCTACTTGATAGTTTCTCTGACCACGGATAATCCTTCCTTGCTTTTTGGGCCACTCAAGATCCTTCTCATATGAGTTTTTCTGAGAGATGTAAAGAGTTGTTTTTCAGGCATGGAACCCACACAAGCTTGTATAAACGTTGAAATATAAAATTAAACATCACTGAAGGAGAGGAGATGAAAATGCAAAGCCCATACTTAATTTCATGTGATTTTCTTTTTGTAGAATATTTATTGTGTAAAAAGGATTGTTTATCTTTTTTCCTTGCTTCGCAGCCTGCCTCTTAGATTCTGGGTAAACATACTGAAAAATCCCCATTTCATCTTTGATGTTCATGTTCATGAAGTAGTGGATGCTTCCTTGTCAGTCATTGCACAGACTTTCATGGATGCTTGCACAAGAACAGAGCACAAATTAAGCAGAGTAAGTGATTTGCATTCTACATCCTGACTATGCTCATGCCTGCCGAGACAAAGGGCATCCTCACAGACAATACCCATTCTCTGAGGAGATACAGCCTTGATTGTTTCTTTTTAGTTTTATAATGAAGTTAACATTTCACCACTTAACAGGTTGGTGAACTGTCAGTATTTCTGTCTAGTCTGCCAATTGATACTGTTGAAAAAGGAGAAAATAGCAACTGCTTTTATAAAAAGCATGTTTAAGAACTAATTATTTCAGGTCCACCAATAATTTATTATCACCTTGCATTGATACATTTGTAAAACTCAGCAGTAATGCCATGTGTAAACATCACCTTTTTGTGAAATAATCCCACCAATGTTAATAAGTATCCAAATATTAATATCTGTAAAGTTCAAGTGTATGTGAATATAAAGGCTTGATCTTACATTCTTGACTTTCTTTTGCTTCCTAGAAATGTTCATAAATAACTACGTTTTTCTGTATTCTAAAATTTTCAGGATTCTCCAAGTAATAAATTACTTTATGCAAAAGAAATCTCTAACTATAAGAAAATGGTGGAAGAGTAAGTATCAATTCTTTCCATGGTTATTTGGTTGTTAGGATTTTAAGCCTGTGTAAGAAGAAAAGGGAATGCTGATATAGTCAAAGTCAGCTGTCTAATATTAAAAGTTTTACACCCAAATGTTTACAGATCCCCTTGTTGGTGGCATTGGCAGTGTTGAAATGGACCTACGTTATGATCCAGTGCATATTCTTGTCTGTACAGACAGATGAATACATTTATTCAGGAGAAAATATGATGCTGTTTTCTGCATAGTTGCTACCCACACGATCTGTCTAACAAATGCTGCACTTCCATAACTCAGTAGAGACCAAATCCTGAAAACACTTTCAGAAACATTTTTTTTTCTATTCTGTCTCTGACTTTATTCATTTACTAATTGGAAAGTCTGTTAATGTCATGGAAGATCTGCCACAGAACAAAACTCTTGCCAGTTTTAAGACCTAAAATAATCATTATCTGCAATTATAGATTTTTTCCTCCCTGTGGTACATTCCCATACAATCAGGTATGATTTGCCTCTACTGCAAAAGTACTAATGTTGGAAGGCAGGATTACTGAAGGAATCATTGGTCTGTTGTGGCAGAGTATCTCCTGTATTAGTAAGGAAGCATGTTTGAAATAATGGCAGAATTACCAGAAAGACACAGTTTATCTTACTAACTGAAAATCTTTTTTAACCTCTTGCAGTTACTACAAAGGTATTCGTCAGATGGTGCCAGTGAGTGACCAAGACATGAATACCCATCTAGCAGAGATTTCTAGGGTAAGAATATAATCCATTTTCTTGTAGTGAAATTGGAGCCAAGTGTAGCACTGGTTTTTGTTGTCTTCTCTTTCTATCTCAACAAATGGGGTTTTTTGTATGTGCAAATATCAGATGAGTTATTTCATAAATCTCTGAAATACTCCTGTTCATTGTAGTTGTGCCTGTTAGACCTTTGAGATGTTGATTATTGAATGGAATCAAGAATCCTTATTGTCATTAATCTATCTGAGTTATGCAGGGAATAGAGCACAGTGTTTGGATTTTTCACATCCATTGTGGAAAAATTATAGCAATCTTGAACTGTGCTTTCCCTCCACAGCATTTAGAGGATTTTTAGCATTGATCATATTGATAATGAGTAGTGACTGAATTCACAGTGCTACCACAGCAGAAATTAGATTCCAGAAATTAAAGAAGAGGCATGAGCATTAAGCATAGCATATTTGAAAACTGTCTATACAGGGGCAATACTTCTGCTTAATGCTACATGTGGGAAGTTCATCATGTGCTTGCTCAGTGGCAGATTTTGCATTGTGGGTTATTTGGGTTACCTCACGTGGAGAAGAGCAGAGTGTGGTGGTTGCTATCTGGGACTTTGGTTGGAGACGGGTGGAACAAAGTCATTACAAAACCTGCTTCAGTCTTGAAAGAGCCTGTCTGCTCTGCAGCTCAGCTCAGCTCGGGCAGGCTCTTGCCTTTGAAGCACTCTATTTAACTTGGAGAACCAGGAAAGTCCCTCACCAGTCCTAAAGATGTTGTTTAGCCTGAGCAAGAAGGCAGTGTATTTACCGGCTGGTTTGCTCATTTGCTTAATTTAGTTGAAGAGCTCTAGCGTAAGGAGGATGTTTGGGGAAGTTTTTGCAGTTTGTTTACTTCAGTGCCCTTAGGACCTAACATTTTGCAGATCAACATCCTCATGAGAGCATTTCTATTTTCAGTCATTCACTACAAAACTCATCTGCAGTGACATTTCATTTTACAGTTTACTTTATTTATTACATAAATTGAGATGTATATAAAATTAGAATGTTTGGGTGATTAAAAGTAAATTCAGTATAATGTTTTAACATCAGCAGGATATGTTCTTCCTTTCTATTTTCATTATAAATTGTGATAAAAATGAATATGGAAGGAGTGATTGAACACTGCAAATTTTGACCAGCTCTAAAAGTGGCTTTTATAGAGCAAGGGAAGATGGATGTTTCTCTGCTGCTTCATCCCTTGGGTAATCATTTATGCCAGTAGCAATATTTTGCAATTCTTCATTTTCTTAACTAACTTAAAAGACTAAAGCCGTAGCTAGAGACTTGAATCCTACACATTTGAATGAAGAACATCTGTTCAGACAGGTAGAGCACATTCACTAAATAAGTCATATGTGTGGGGGCAGGGGGAAGATGAGATAATGGAAGGGTTATTTCCTGCTTCATTTGAAGTCCTTTTCCTTTTTCTCTCTCTCTTCTCACCACCACCCCATCCC
>VXAX01006964.1:406970-433146 GCA_013399835.1 Leptocoma aspasia
CCCTGCCTCCCACCCCCCTCCACCTTGCTAGCTTCATGTTTCACGTGGCCTTTTCCAAATGTACATATGCTCATGATACTGATGAGTTACACCTTTGCTGTGGTGGAATAATTTCCAGGATGTAAAAAGAGCTGGAGAAAGGATTTCAAACACCCATGATGACTGTGTCAGAACCAATGCTTAATATCTCAACAATATGTAGATTGTACTGAGCAAATGCTTTAGCTTTTCACACCCATGCTGCTAACAGATGTTTGAGCTGTAGCCTGTGGTTTGATGTTCAGAGTTCAAAATATCTTCCACCTCCAATGTTAAGAGTTGTGAGCAGGCTGAAAAAATACCAGAGGGAAAGTCTTGATCTAAAAATCACCAAACAAAAGTTTTCTCACTCCTTTTCTCTGCCCCAAGTGTCATTTCATAAAAGTGAAACACAGAGCTTGCATTTGGAAATCTTGTCAGTTGTACCCAACAGTTGTGCATGTGCATAAGTTTCAGCTGTGTGTGATCCTATTTTGACATGTTTGCTGCCTGCTTGTGTTAACAGGCACATACTGATTCCTTAAACACGCTTGTGGCTCTACACCAACTCTACCAGTACACTAACAAATACTATGATGAGGTAAGTTATGGCTTTTGTTTTCATGCTTTAATATCAATGGTAAAAGGTTATGAAGACTAACATTAATCTAAAGGAGTGACTTCTGGATTTCACTGAATAATCAGGTAAAAGCAATTCTGAACAGAAACCTTGCAGTTATATACCCTGCTTGGCAATTACACTGGTCAAGATAATGTCCTTATAAATGAACAATTTCATTATGGCTATCTGGTTTTGGTAGGGATAGTTTAATGGATAGTTTAACAAGATCTGAAAGGGAAATAGATTTTAAAATAATTTCTCTTCAGTTCTACCATCCTAATAAGTGTATAAGAATGTCACCAAGCAAAAAATCATCAGAGTTATATCAGGTTTCAAGACAGTGTGCTTTTTTACTAGGAACAATCTGTTAAACTTGTTTTGCTTGTAGGAATTGGAGCCATGTCCTTTTTACTAGTTAAAATGCTCTTTAAACTTCCATGCATGGTACCATCCCTGTTTTGCCATGCCAAGTGAAGTGCCTGCCTACAGTAAACCAAAGTAGAGTAACTCTTTAATGTAGCCTGATTCAAAAGCAGGCTTACAGCTTCAGTTTAAAAAGTTTCTTAGGTTTTTCACACCCTGTGGAAAGGGGGACAAAGAATATCCCAGAGTAGCTGGGCTGTGGCTATGGCTCTCCAAACTTAATCTGAAGACAAAAAGAGAGAAGGAAACTTTTATTCAGAGGTTTCCATGGAAATGAAAGCCTCCAGAAAACTCTCAGAATTAAAGCAAGTAAGAACAGATGCCAAATCAAAAAGGAGCACAGTGCATGTGAGCTCTATTCACTTAGTCTTGCACCTCAGCACAGTTCATGTTTTCACTTACATTTAGCACTAAAGACAGTGAGTCGCATCCTTCGCTGCAGCTGCTTTATACAGCAGCAGCCAGCCTGTCACAGCTTTCAAACAGATGCAAGCAGGGAAAATCAAATCACCCTGAGAAGTCTTGCAATGATGGTCAGTGGGAAAAGCAGACAGAGGAATGTAGGCCAACCCCATTCCCTCACCCCTCATTGCCAGTGCTAAGCTGGCTTTCAGCACCTTCCCAAATGTGTCCGTAGTTTGACCTCTTACAAAAACATTCAGGGACCCTGAATGACAGATGAACTGTAAATCCCTGATTCATCCACACCTCAGGCAGAGTCACCAGCCTGTGGGACTTCATCAGTGGCAGGCCAGCACACCCCAGTACATAGCTGCAGTTCTTCCTTCCATGTACATCACTGTGTTAACAATGAGGTGCATCTGATGAAAAGGCTGCTAATTCAGAATTGTGTAGATAATCTGTCAAAAACCATTCAGTAAAATTAATCAAGCTTATTTATTTTCCATGAAAATGTTTTAATTTGCATAAATTGGAACATTTTGCAGCTGCCCTTGTCTTTATTACTGACACAGTGGTTCCCAGCATGTGCTGTACCTTCTGCATCTCTGCAGGGCTTGACAATGACTAAGTGGGTACATTCTAATTGTCCACATTTATATGAAGGATATATTCACCAGTAGAGATAATCATGAATTATTTAGTCTAGATTTGAGGAGTTACAGCTAGATATAATTGTTTAAATTAAGGAAACAATATCACATTAAATTAGGCCCAGTTTAAATACTGCAATAAGTGTTTATTAAGTCTGTCTTGTAAAAATATTTTCACGCTTTAAAAACAAATTAATTAAAATAATTATTTCTAAACAAATTTGCTCCAGTGTTGGAAACGCAAACACTATATGAGCCCTTCAAAGTGAAATTATTGGCTAGATTGATTCTGACTACATTAATCTCCATTGTCAGTGATGTTCAAGAAGTAATAAAAACCACAGGTAGTGACAGGCAAACTCCATTTTTCCATCTTTGTACTTGCAAGTTTATATAGTATTTAAACAGTGCTAAAGGTTTCTGCTTGATTACACTGTCAGACTTATATTAATAAAGCCAGTTCTAGAAAAGGAATGGTTTTGTCACATAGCACATTTTTCTAATGGAGAAATCTAATAGCTGGTGGGAAAGTTTTCCTAAAGGATGGTAGAAATTAAAACCTTTCAAAACCTTTTGATTTTGATCTGGGAAACCCTAAAAAACTATTTGAGGAAAAGCCTTCTCATAACAGCTGACCTTTACTGGCTCTTGTTTTCAAATCCCTTGTGTCTTAAGAGTCATATCCTCTTATATATATTCTGTACAGCAGAGGCTGTCGGATGCTGGGGGCTCCTCTGAGGAGCTGTTTGCATTCCTTAATATGTTGTGCTGGGCCAGAGTCTTGGCACTTCTTGGCGAGAGCCAGAAGGGAGCTGCTGGCTTCATTCCTCATATTGCCTACAGACACAGGAGACCTTGCGCTGTCCTACCACATGCCTGTGCATGGACCACCCAGGAGCTTCTCATAACTACAGCTCATGGGGATGGGATATAATTACTGATAGTAAATGACCCTTAAGCTTTGTAGGGTGCACTGTAAGTAAAAGCACTGTTTCTTAAATAGCTCAAAGGAAATTCTTCCCCTGCCTGCTCCATCTTGGAATGTAATATTTTACAAGATAAAGAACTATCTATTAATTTGCTTGTATCCCAACATAGTGGGAAACATTACAGCAACTTAGAGAAAGTGACAGAGACAATAATTTTACTGTCTTTGTGGAAAAATAGAACATGGGGCCTAATAGATGGACTTTGGTACAGAGTGAGTGCAAAAGACTCTTCACGACCGAAGCAGTATCAAACACTTGGTCTCAGAACTAAGTCATACATTTTAAGCTAAATTATTCTAAACTTTCTGTGTTTATATCTTCCAGATTATAAATGCACTTGAAGAGGATCCAGCTGCACAAAAAATGCAGCTTGCCTTCCGTTTACAGCAAATAGCAGCTGCGCTAGAGAATAAAGTGACTGACCTTTGACTCAAAAGCCGCAATAAAGAAATCTGATCTGAAGATGTTCAAATTCATTCTTCCTGTTAAGGAAATAGTGTTCTATTTTTTAATGTATAATTACAACTTTAAATGAGAGATTTCATGGTTTTTTGATAGCAGAGGTGTAATGTAAAGAATTTTTACTGTAAATTATGCTTCTAATTAAAAGCTGTGTTGTGTGTAAATGAATCTTCTGTGGGAAAGAGAGTCCTTTGGTTGGGGGCAGGGTGGGGGGTGGAAGAAGAAAACCTATCGTTCATTTGATTTAGTAGAATCTGAGACATCAGCATTTAAAATTCATTATGCAAGTAAATTCAATACTATAACATCCTTTCTACCTTAAGCAATATTTGTACTAGGAAAACAATAGCATACTCAGAGACACATGCAATATCCCCTTTTTATTTTGATAACTGGAAATTGACTTCCATAGAGCTCTAAAACTTGGTCTGTGCTCATAATGAACATAGTGAACAAAGTGTCCGATTTCTCTGTAAGGTCTAAAAATGGGATTTGCTATCACACATGGTTCTAAATTTAATTATTTATCTTGATGGTGATGCACCCACCACAGTAGGCTGTGAGAGAAATAAGAGTAATGTCAATGTAGAAGAGTTCTACTGATGAAGTCTTGTTCGGTTCAGAAATCACTACAAAGAAGGAATTAGTCCTTAAAACTTTAAAACTCTTTGTTATTATTGTGAGTTTTATGATATATGCTAATGTGCCTTACTTGTACTAATTCTGTGAATCTGATGAATGGTTTTGTAAAAAGAAGCAGATCAGAAAAATAAGTATTTATGTGCTATTGAATGACTTTTGTGTGAAAAACATGACCAGCAGAATGCTTGTAATTAGCTGCTTGCCGAGAGTGTGCTGTTTAACATGATTTGATTATGTATAATATCCTATTTTAGAATGGTTCTGATGATTTTTTATTTGAATCTTGGAACTGTCCTAGAAATACCATCACTTGTTTTTATTGTATCTGTGATGTAAAATACTAGTATGATATTGGAAAAATCATATACCCATCTATTGAAAACCACTCAGTCAGTTTTGAGCCTTGGAATGCTGCATTTGATTGAATACACACTATAATCCATAGCAAAGAAAATTGAAATAACTTGTCAGAAAGTGTGTGTTTACAATATAGGTAAGCTCCGTACAAATCAAAAAGTTAGGTACGTCTTCTTAAATTGCTGTATTGCACATTGGAGAACTTTACTTCTCTTTGTCTTGCAAGTTTTTGGCAGTAAAGTAGCATTTTAATGAAGTGCTGCCATCTGTACTCCTTCATTCATTGTCCTGCCAAGCACCCGGACTCTGCTGACTCTCAGCAAGCTAATGCAGTGTCTGCTGCCTGCTCTCCCTGCCTGGTAGGTTGTCACGCACTGACTTTTACTGTCTGTTGATATTTTTTTTTTCTCCCGTTGTGAAAATTTTCTAGTATTTGTCAGTGGGCCTTTCCTTCAGTTTCTGAAAATCAAAAGCTTCACCAGAACTGGTTTCCTGCCCAGTAGGCTCTGAGCAGTTTTTTTGTTTGCTTTGTACTCGACTTCTTGCGTTTGTCTATAATCATTCCTGAACCTGCCTGGGCTGTAACTTATTTTATACTGTTTAGGACTGAGCTATACAACTTCTACAGGAAGGTGCTTTGCCAGTTATTCTTTCATCAACAAAGGCATCCTAATTTCATAGCTAATCTGTTTCTTTTTCATTATTTGTAAATCCTGTTAATTGTAAATCAAATACAATGTTGTTTTTTCACCAAGTGTCAGTGGATCTTTACTGAAAGTGGGGGGATGGGTGTTGAAAGGATTTGTAATGCTCCCTCCGGGAGTGATGGAGCAGCAGCGTCCATCAGTCTGTGGTTGGGAACGGAGGCGCACCGCACATCCTGCAGATGGAATGCCTGACATCATGCCCTTTTTATTGGCATTTGCTCTGAAAAATGACAGTACTCTGGAGAAGCAAGAATGTAGTGCAACATACCAGAGTGAGGTCTTCTTGCCTGATGTATCTTGGGACCTGAAAGCCAATTAAAATACAGTCTCAGCAGCATCTCTCCAGAGAGACCAGAAAGCCCTGCTTGAGGAAGTAGGGCTTTCAGAGGGAGCATTATATGTCCCCCATCACCAGTGACTTGACACAGAGCAGTTGCAGGCTGCAGCTGTGGGATGCAGCAGTGCTCTAGCTGGATCCTACCTGTGAGGCAACTGGCGTGTGTGTCTGCTGGCATGTGCGAGTTCATGATGGATCCATTAGTCATTCTTGGTGCCCTTTCCTCACATCCTGGGAAATTTGTAGGCTATTGGTGCTGCAGTGCTGCCTGCCAGGGAACACAGAGGCAGATAACTGTGAGCAGCTGCAGCTACAAAGAAACTTAATGCCAGCTCTTCACGTCCCCTGTCCTGGAAGCACAAAGTTGGAATTTGAATTGAAGAACTGAGCTCGTTTATTTTATTATTTCCCCTTTTGGCTAAGCTGCTCCAGTGCTTTATTACATTTTAGCAATCTGATTCTTAAAACCTTCATGCTTCTCACTTGGTTTCTGCTGCTCCTGATGTCTGGTTCATCTACAAGATAAAAGGAAAAAGCTCACTGGGGGTCTCCCTCCTTTTCACCCCTTCTGCAGCTCCTCTAAGTGGCACTACTTAAAGCACAAGAACCTTCTCACTGCCAAACAGAAATCACTTTACTCCATAGCAGCAGCTGTGAGCGAAATTCCTTTGCTTGAGCATCTCCCAGACCTAGATCAGAGGCTGGGACAGGTATTTGACCACCACCAGCAGGTCAGAATCCCATTGCTGACTGCAGTCTCTCCAAGGTTTTGCTTGCCTCCTTACCAGCAAACATGCAAATAGAGATCTCTTATGATAGGACAAGGTCCCTGTGCCTGCTTGTTTGATATGTAGTAACTCACCCAACTGAACAGGAATGGGGATTTCTTTGTCTCTGGCCAGGAATTCACTCTCCATTCCTTAGTGCCAGGTTTCTCTCTGACAACTTACTTGATCTTTTTGCTGCTCTCTACGTGCAACAGATTTATAAGCAAGTGGTTATGGGTGGAGAGGACCTCAGCTAGCTCACATATGTGAGGCATTCATAATATCTCCTGAAGATGACTTCTCTGATCAGTCTGTTACACCCTACTTGATCCTCCCCCTTCTGCACCCTGCTGTGCTGGACACATTTCTCAGCCTGCTGAATCTGAGCTGTATTTACATGCACTCTCTAAAGCTGGCCTTTCTGGTAACCTTTTGAAAATAAACAGAGCCATCACTATAAACAAAACCATACAGGGAATTCAGAAATTCAAACTGGAATTCACAAATTCACAAACTGTCGTAACATGGGAGGATTTTTAGCTAGCTGCATAAAGACTTAAAATGGCTCTGAACTTGAAATTCAGCTGGACTTGCCAACACTGATGAGTTCTTGTGGCCAGTACTTTACCATTCCAGGTTCTCCAGCCTTATTAGTAACACAACCATTTTCAGCCATAGTATGCCCTTGACAATATGTACCTACATGGCCTAAAAAAACCCAATCTCTGAATCTGATAGGGAAACCCCTCTTTTACATGCTTCCTAGGGTTCCAACACCTCTGTTTATCCTGATAATTGTTCTAGTCAGGGTTCCCATATGCACATAAGCATGTGGTGGAATCATTCTCTGAGGAGTTCCTTTCTAAAGAATTTGATCTTGAGCAAAGATTGCTTAAGACTTTTCCCAAATCTGTTGTCTTCTCTTAGAAAAAACTTACAGGGGAAATTAGGTTCTTTTTTTCCTTTTTATCTCCGTCTAGAGATACTGCTCAGAGCAGTGAGACAGTCAGCTTCAGAGGTTTAAAGAAGGATGTCTACCTGCCATTTTTCTACCAACCATTGACTTGAGTCCTGTTATTCTGCCTTACACTCAGAGGAGTTGAAATTTGGCACTTCCAGTCACTAGAGTTGATGCAATGGAAATTTAAGCACTGTTGCCTTTGTGACTTGCTTTCATTCCCTCATTCCAAGCTCAGTACAGTCAAACTCTGCGCCTGAAGCATTCCAGGTTCTCCATGACGCAAAGCTCCTCTCTTAGTTGTCCGTTTTGCCAGATCTGCCTGGAGCACAGGATTCCCTGGAGAATGAATGACAGCAGCCCACAGGCTATAATGATCAGTGATTTTTTTTTTCTCAGATTCTACATACCTAGTCTGTTTTTTTATTTTGAGAAACCCTCCTTCAGTTGATGAATGATGAGTTTGAAAGCTGGAATTGTAAACGAGAGTTGGTCTTTTAGCTTCCCTCTTTTGTTAGCCTTTGTCTTGATGGGGCCCAAAAGTGATGGTGGAATTCTTGGTGTTTGACAGTTCCTGCAGAACAGAAGGAAAAGAGACTTTCCAGACCCACAGTGACAAGGAAGTTTTCAGAGGTTTTGTTTTCTTTAAATGGTGTCCCCTTTTGCTTCAGTATCAAGGAACGTTTCTCCATCCATTAATCAGAGAATAAAGTGGTTTCCCCTGTGCAGGCTTGTAATAACCATCTATGCTGTGAAAGATCACTGCTGTTGTACGAGACAGTCAGGGCTGACTTCTGTCTTGCTGGTGCATACTGCTTGCTGCTGCATGTCATTACCAAAGAGGACAAATCCTACTGTCATTCATAGCCAGGCCATCAAAAGCTATTTCATTTACCCATGTATTCCTGTTTCTTTGCTGCTTCTCAGATAATTGCCATCTGAACCAGAAGAGAGTTTGAGTGCTTTCCTTCTTTTTTCAAGCTTTTAAAGAACCTATGTGTCGTAACAAATTGGATGCTTCAGAAAGAAACTATTTCTTCAGTGGGACAGAGGACAATAGATCTCATACAGATGTATATGGCTCATCTTAAAACGAAATAAAAATCCCACCATGAACCCCACACTGTGTTTTTGAAATCCTTTATTCAGTGCTCTAATTCTGAACAATGTTTTTGGCTTATTTAATTGTCCTCAAAATTGAATGTTGGACAAAACTCACTTTTTTCTTTTAATCTACTGTAATAAGAAAGGAGTGAAGTGAAAAAATGTATTCCTTTGATACCCTTAATCTTTTCTCTCCTGTGGCTATGCTCCTATTCAGTAAGAGATCATACTTGCTAGTTGCAGAGCCTGGACGCCAATCCATGGGATTTAAAACAAACCCAAATCCATGTTTCCTGCAGCTACATCTAGGTCTGTGGCAATGCTCACAATTGTAAAACTGCCTCCAGGATGTTATTTGGAATACTATTATCGTGGGTCTGGCTGCTTTCCTCATCTTTCTTCATGTGATCCTTCTTCGTGTGGATTTTCACCTTGTGTTTCAGTGGTACTTTCTGAACCACAGTGCTACATTCCTCTGAAAGCCCAAGGAAGGAAACAATCACTGCCTGGATTAATCATGCACTTTTCATCCCCAAAGCACCCCATGGGCATTCAGACCCTCCCAGGCTCAGCTCACTGGAAAATTACAGAAGTAGACTTTTTTGTGCTAGAGCAGACAACCTTACTGAAACATAAAACATCTCCATCTGTCTAAGGTAAAACATGTTTGTTTTGTTAATAATGTACCCTACACATACATTACTATTCACATCTGATGAATGTGATACATTCACATATGAGGTATGAATGGCCCTTCCTAGTTGGTCTGAACTCCACCTAAACTCTGCAGCACTCTGCCCTGGACTGGTGGTTGCACTATGCTAGCCCTAAACTAGAAAGTGACATAGATATTAATATCATTTCACCTTTAGACAAGGCTAGATTTCCACAGCTCACTTGCTTGGTGTGGGTGTTTAGCCTCATTGCTTCTTTTATTGGACTGAAGTTTGTCTTGTGAGGCTGCTATATGGTTATGATATCCAAAAGTCCCATAATGAGGCCTTAATGTCCAGCAAAGGGAACAGAAAGACTGCCATCATTTTCAGCAGCAGCAGGTTCTTCTGCTCAGCTGTCAATGTATATTCCATCCTTTATTTTAACATGGCCTTATTTTGTTTCTTTGTGCACTTGAAGCAGTGACAATCCCTTATTTGTATTCTGGCACATTACTGCTGGAGATGAGATCATCCATCTAGGTTTTGTGCTATTTTGGAGCTACAGGTTTGGTATTTAATAGGGTCATGCCCTGGTGTGCTTACTCCGCTTAGTGTAATATTCGGTAGAGAGCTGTGTCAAGTTATGGGTTTGCTGGCTGTGTGTGAAGATTCATATGCTGATTGCTTTGACCTGCCTATGTATAGTAAGAGCCTGGAACTGCCCAAGTACTATTATAGCTTTTGATTTAAGTTACGGTTGTGATTTTATCTTTCTTTTCAGTGAAAGGAAGATTAGAAATGTTTTGTTTGCCATTTAACTAAAAAAAGTTAATAGTTTAGCTGCATCTCTTTAAGAAAATAGGGAGAAAAGGGAGGTGACATCCTTTCCCTGTGAGGTGGTTTTGGACTATTTTTTTATAAAGTTAACGAAGACAGTAATGACAAAGAACACTTGAGCATTGCTGTCACTGACAGACGTAAGTTTCTTTGTGGTTAATCATTCATGTGAACTAGCAGGGCAAGTTTTTTAATACAGAGCTTGAATTTAATTTCAATCTGTGCTGTCCATCATTGTCTCTCTTTAGTGGATTTTTGAGATGACAGCACACACAATGTATCTAAGATTAGATTCTGGCTTTAAATATTTAGAGACTGAATCACATCTATTTGTACTTCATTCCAAGGTTGAAGTAATGTGGCAGGACACACATTCTGCAGTAGTTAAAACAAATCAAAGAAGCACTGAATTATTCATTTTAAACTTTTAACCAATACCTCTTTGTGGGCCTGCACCCATGTGCTACTTGGGGTAAACTGGGGATTGCCAGCTGGGCTGGAGGCTCTGCCCTGCACACAGAGCCCTTATGCTGCTCTGCCAGCCAAGGCTATTTCCCCACCTGTTGGCTAGCTAAGGGCTGGGAGCTGTTTATCTAACAGCTCCTGTGGTTTTCTAGGAACTGACTGAGTCTAATGAATTACAGGCTGGGCTTTGGTTAGCTCCTGTTTAAGTCAAACTGCTCTCTGACAGGTGATTTAAGAGTCTCATCAGATTATTTGCTCCACTAGTCATGACCCAATTGGCATGTCTGCAGCCAAAAAATTTCTGTTAACTATCTGCTGGGAAAGAATGCTAATTTTGCCACCAAGTGGCAAACCCAAAGACAAGTAAGTTCACTGTGGAGCCTGAGTCATAAGGCCAGAGATCAGATCTCTGAGCTTGCCAAGCTTTGAGTTGACTTGACAGGTATGTAGCCCTCAAGACCAGGAGCTTCTCTGAACACTGGCTGCTGCAAGAGTAACCTGTAGGACACTGTCCTCAGTTGGGATCACTGTGAATGCACCATTTTCTGCCTTGCTGCCATGCAAGGAAGCCTTAAGGCAAACTGACTCTCAGGTGGGACAGTCATTAGATGTCTCCAAGATCTCCATCTTTTTTTGATTGCCAAGGATCTGAGGTTGATATGAACTGCACCATGGCCTGATGCAGGCAGCATTGTTCCACTGAGTTTGCTGCAGCACCGACACAGTGAAACTGCATCTGTATGGCTGGTCATGCACATGGCACAATAGGGAGACCTTGGTCAAGCACGGTCCTGCTCTCTATGTCCAGTGCTGAGCAGTACAGCTGACACCAAGAGCCACTGCCATGTCCAGACACCCCTCACAGTGCTCTCAGCTCCCAGGTATGGGTTTAGAGACATGAGTGGCTTACAGGGCCAGTTGTTAGGAGCACCTAGATGAAACAGCACGTTGAAATACTAAGTTGGAGTACAGAAAGTCAAAACAATGCAGAACAATGCTAAGAGGAATAAAGAAACCTCAAAGGTCAGAATCAGCTCTGAACTCCAGAGGTATAAAGAGAACCTAATCTAAAAATCCTGTTAGAAATAACCCAGCTCACACCTACTCTTTGCAGTTACCAACAGCTCTGGGAAACACTAGTTTGTATGTCAATAGCCATATTAGAAAGTCTGTGGTGCATAAGTAGATCATCTGTGAAGTGACACTTCTAAAGCTCTTACCATTGTGGTGCTCCTACAGAAATGAACAGGAACATGTTAACATTTTAAGGAAATATGTTTCCTGCCCCCTTTCTCTTTTTTTCCTAAAGCTATGAAACCTTTTTAGCTTCACTGATGAATGGCTGCACCACAGAGGTGTATCATATTCATACTCACACTATGCTCTACAAGAGCTAAATGTTATAGTCATTTTTTCCAAACTTCCCAGTGACTCTCCTCTGTTTACAAGTTTCTCCACAGAGGCTGATGTAGACACTGTTATTCCAGCAATGAATAGTTGGGCTTTGTTATGGGCTATCTGCATTGAAGAAAAAAAAAAAAACAAACCCAGACATATGCATTCCTTGATAACAAACCCAGATACCTTTAATTTTTTTGTGCCACTTCTCCATGATTTTTTTTCCTGGGTTTTTTTTTGTTGGTTTTTTTGTTTGTTTGTTTGTTTTGTTTTTACTACAGGAAACTCCTTTACTAAGAACATTCTAGCCTTGCAATCCAGAGTATTATATTTCTCCAAATGGAGCTGAATTCTGTTCTCATCAGAACTACTGGGTATTTTGCTTGGATCTAAGATTCAAGAACGTGACACGAACACAGCTATCATATCACACAACACAGCTATCAGCCACATCACCCATGCCTGTAATGAGAAAATAAATACACCCAAACTATAAAGAAGCTGGTGAATGGATGGGATCAGGTCCATCTGCATTCCCTTTTCAACGTGGTCTTATGTGTTAACATGGCAGGAGCTTTGATCTCCAGCATATTACTATGCTGGAGATGTTGCCCCTGCTCACCCTGGATCTAATGAAGCATATCAGGGGTCCCTAGTCATTTAAATGGACTCTGAATCTCTCCTGGAATATCTAGGAGATTTACTCTAAAATCAATTATATTTGCTCTAAAATCAATACAGCTAGTGCTTTAACATGATCAGCACAAGAGAGGAAACTGGAGGTTGATGCAGGTGGCTGAGGCAGGGAGAGAAGGGAACCAAGCAGACCATTTATCAGGTTGATACCATTGCCCAAGTGCCTGCTCTGCACACAGAAGGTTGGCAGTCCCTGAGCCTGGCTATTTGACATCAGGATTATCATATGGAATGACCCCTGTCTTCATCCAAAAACGTTGAAATGTTTTACAAACACTAGTTAAGCTCTGTGAGGTTGTATCCTGTTCCTGTTGTTGCAACAAAAAAAAAAAAAAAAAAAAAAAAAAAAAAAAAAAAAAAAGAAGGCAAAACCAACTTGCCTTAAGTTAGAGCACAAGTCAATTGCATGGCTGGGAATAAAACTTGAGATTCCAGATCCTTGGATCCTAAATCTAACCTGCTGGCAGTGCTACATACAGGAAAATTAAAATTTATCCAGCTAAATTTCTATCTCCATGCTACAATTTTCCATGGCTTTGTAGAGAAAAAAAAATTCAGACACAAGGTGGAGATAGGAAAAACCAACCTGGCAAGGGTGATATGTGTTCAAAATCTATCATTCAAAGAAAAACTCCTGTCTGTGCTTAAATATATACAGCTTTTTGTTGAAAAGAAGTTGCCCAAGTTGCAAACTATGGAGATTTAGCATCTATGACAAGGATACGTGAGGCCTGGTTTTTAGGGTTTCAGCATATAGGCTGACCCATCCTGTAAATGTGGGTACAATGTAACTCTGCCAGCCTGTAACAAGTTAAAGAGTGTAACTTTGCCGCCATCTACGCTTGCCTAAAATGTTGTGGACACCTGTAGGTGAAGTGTGTATTCCCCGAGGACAGCCAGCTGGACATGACCACCAGTGGCCAGAGAAGAGCTGCATTTGTCTCTAGGCAGCAGCAAGCTCTGTGCCACATCCACAGCCCCACTGCACCCCCAGGGCTCTGGCTGTGCTCCTCACTAAGCTGATGTTTAACCTGGGCTCCCCTGCCTGAGCTGCAGAAGTTGCATCTCTCATTCCACCTCACCAAGCACACAACGATGCGTAAACAGATCCTTGATCCTCACAAGCAGGGCTCCTGTGCATGCCCCAGCCATGAGCAAAGCCCTGCAGGACATGCAGTGCCACCTCAGGAAGAGAGCAAAGAACTGCACTGTGCCCCTCTCCCAGACCATTTACAGGGTTCAGGCTCACTGGGCTGGTGTCAGCTCTGGCTTGCATGGCCCTGACCAAACTCATCACCGCACACCACACCTCCACGCTCCAGGATGCAGTAGCAGGGAAACCTGTGGTCCCTCACCCAGGACAGTCCCTGTCTCACAGGCCAGCTGAGTGCACCAAACAGAGATACCCAGGCAGCAAGGCAAGCTTCACCCCAGCTCACAGCACCAAACTGGTGTTTGAGAACATCAAACTGGTTTTCTCAAGCTGAGTTAAATATTGCCATGGTGCAAAACTGATTATGATTGGATAAATGTTTCCATGCAAACTGATGACAGGAATGAGTGAAGCTGACTGGTCCTTCTGGATTTGGTTTGGGGGATTTTTTGGGAGGAGAATGCATTTGGCTGAGCTGAAGGAAACAGAAGATATTATAAAAATACAACATAAGTGATACATAGAATTATATGGTATTTTAAAGATTTTTTTCTTTTTCAAATTATGTAAAATGTCATTTAACAGGAGCAAGGAAATCTGATTTTACAGATACATAAATATACATGTAACTATATATGTGAGGAGGGAGTGTTGTATAACTACATTTAACTATACCGCATGCCTTTAATAAAACTTTCTTGTGGAAAACTCTTAGGGATTTTTAATCTGGGCAGCTAACCATAACGTTTTCTCCTTAACAGTAAATTATGACAATTGCCCAAGGCTTTAACAGCCTTGCATTTTGCTCTCTGCTTTGAATTAGATTGTGATGATCAATATTAATAGTCTCTGCTCAGATATGGTCACTGCAAAACCAAGATGAAACTGTCTTTGCCTCTGAATTTTACTGCAAATGTGAACATTTATCAACACTTACTCAAGACATAAATGAGAAAGAGAACAGCTATATCATGAAAGAAAGAACTTAGTTAAAATTTAACCTCCCTGCCACACATCTCAAATATTTTCCAGAAGCAAATGTAGATAGTGGTATTGCAGTAAAGACAGCAAAATCTATGGATATTCGTGATCAACATAAACCTTGTCCACTCCTAACTGCTCTGGGGAGTAACAAGGTATAAAATTTCCTTTGTGTGATCACAGCTTTATCACACTAGCTCTCAGACATATTCACAGCAGCTTTTTGTCTCCAGCTGTCATTGTTTAGAATATAAAAATTGCCTAAGCATTTATTGAAAACAACAATATAACCCAAAGGAGCCAAAATATCGACCCCCTCCTGTGCCATCAGCTGTACTGTATCAGCATGCCTTTCCTTCAGCTGGGTGGTTTTGCTGCACACAGCATGAAGAGACAGCTGCACCATGCTCGGGCTGGCCCAGGACATGTCACGCTCTGCACACCAGGGCTTTGGCCTGACTGGCCTGACACACTTTTGGTCTGACTTTGATGTCAACCTAAAGTTCACCTCTGCTGGTTGACAAGAATTAGCTCAAAACCTTTTGCTTGGGCTCTTTGATGGGATGCATAAATGCATCTGCAAGGCAAGGCAGAAAAGGCGTTTGCCCAAAAGAGCTAGCAAGGCCGGGGGGAAATCTTTCAATAAACCATTGGTTAAAAGCAGTAGTTTAGCTCTTTGAATATCAAATGGTCTTGAAGAGAAGTGAGTCATTTTTCAAAGAGTACACTGAGCCACCGGGAGCAGGAGGAAAAAGGAAATACGAATTTTTAAAGCAGATTTTGTGTGACTCAAGTTGAACACACTCACCACTGAAATCAGTACATGGAGGTTGCTGCACTAGCTACCCTTCAGACCTGGGGCATGTCATGTTCCTCATCTTCTCTCCTCAGGGATAAATTCCTAGAAGAGTAATACACAAATGTATGTCCACAGCTCCTCACTGTCATCAGGTAAAAAGAGAGCTTAAAACCAGGAGACAACATGTCCCATGTTCACCACAGGTTTGTCCGAACGGTGTATTCCATCATTAGTGTCCCAGGAGATAGAAATGCAGTTATGGTGGCCAGTTTGACCAACTACTCCAGGAGCAAGGAATAAAAAAGAGAAAACTATGAAACAGAGGGTTTGGCAGTATTTGCTCTCTAGGCCCTAAACCTTGAAATGCCCTCTATTTTTTCTAGGTGCTCACTAAAACTGTAACAGCTCACTTCTCGGGTCTAGAAACGGGAGCTTTAGGAAAACACAAAATATCCTTAGTCTTAGGATGCAGTCTGATATGACAAGCTTGATCTCCAGCTCAGAGGAGTAGAATGGTTTCATTTCTTGCTCTTCCCTTTGCAATCTCACGTTCCCTTCTCAGCCAAGAGAAAAAAAGCTTTTGCCATGTACTGCCAGACTATAGAATGCCCAGAAACAAAGAAACCTACAGGCATTCTTACATCCATTTCTTCTTCTTGATGTTTTAATGAGTAATTAAGCAAAAATGATAGAAAAGAGATCGCAAGTCCTAACACTGTCTTATACCCTAAAACCACCAGGCTCTGTTTCAAGAATTTTCTTCCAAAGTTAATCACTTTATCAGCTCCGTTTGTAGATTTCCATGATTTCTAGTAAAACCTTGGACCCTTTAACTGAACTTCTGGAGGTGAGTTGTTCTCCCATTTTTTGACTTCTCCCTTGTTACTTTAACAACAGCTTCTCTCCTTTAACACCCCTCATCTTTTCATTTTCACCCCCCCCAATCACCCTACAGAGCCCATCTACACTCACATGAAGTCTGTTTACCTCCTGCAGCCTTGTTAGCTTATACTTTTAGGACCTACAAGCCAATCATTTCATTAGATCATGTAAAAATTCATATTGGAAAGGACTTCAGGAAGACATTACCTCTCTCTGCTTAGAGGCTGTTGGACCTCACCTCAAATACTGTACCTGATCTGTTTGTCCCAATCAGTACAAGGAAAATATCCATCAACTGGAACATTCAGTGCAGGGTCATGGTGCCAGCTGCTTGCCAGAGCACTTACCCTGAGAGGGTAGTCTGAGGGACATGGGCTTGCCCAGCCTTCAGACAGTCCCCACTACCTACCAAGACGTCATTTGAAGCACAGAGCCAGGCTCTTCATGGTGTGACAGACATGACAGAAAGGCAACAGGCATTAGGCATAGGCCAACACCCATTTCATGAATTCCCAGATGAGCCTGTAGCCAGAAGAAAAATACCATTTTGTTTGGATGGCACTCCCTGGCCTGCACTGTTTAGAAAATAAAAAGATCTCTTTTTAAGACTACATATCTATACATATTAATGTCAAAATATCTAACATGCTACATCAGTCACCCAAACCCCTCCCCCAGTCAGTAAGAGCATCAAAGACTTAATTTTCTCTATTATTAGGTATATTGTTTACAGCAACACAGAAGATCACAGAGAGAGTTAAAAGGATATTTGCCATCTCTCATTAGCAATGTCAACACTGTCTCGTGGGTAAAAGGCTCTTTGAGTAAAATGCTCCATCTGGAAGGTCTGAATGTCTGAGGTTTTTTTCCCTAAAGTTTTTGGAGTGTGATTCCTATGGGATAGGAGGGGCAGAGGGCTGTATCCATACATCAGTTTCTCTTATTTGGAGGCAGGCTGTGTTTTGCAAATCTTGTTTTCCTCTGTTTTGCAAATGGGCAGTTACTAGTCATTCACTCTATGTTGTTTATAATTTTCTGTTCTTTCAGAGTAATTTTCAAAACACTTTGATTTTCTTTTCAGCTGTGAAAGAATAATCCAAAACCAAACATGTTATTCTTTGAAATTAACTCACTAAAGCTGGTTTCCCTATAAATTTGACTGAAGTGGATGATTAAGAAGTCTTCTCTACAAATAATGCTTCGTGCAATACAGCTGTAATGAGACTACAGTCTGAATATTCAAATGGATGAACATTTTTATTTACTGCAAAATCACTTCTGGCTTGCCCTATATTTAATATTTAATGAGACTTTGAAATCACAGTAGTGGTTTCACACATTGTTAGAGAGGTCAAGCCCAAAAGCTGGTTACTTCAGTCCTCAGAGTTGACTCTGGCCTTCATGTTCCCCTAGGGCACCAATTAAATTTAAAGGATGAGCTTTACCAAGAACCTCAACTTGGGAGTAGGTTTCCATATACTCCTATTTTCATGCCCTGCACAGAGCAGATGCAAGGTTATTTGGCCCTAGTGGATTTCTGATATCCATTAAAGAGCTTCTAAATCTCTCTAGCAGAAATGTGAAGACATGTAATATATGCTGGGTCTTCTTCAACAAACTGATATTGTTTTAAGTTATACTGCAAGTCTTTTTGACATGTTTCTCTGAGGTCTGGCAAAATAGCTCTTCAATTGTCTATTATTCTGAATTGCTACAAAGGACCTCTAAGATGAGCACCTGTGTGATCTAGGATCTGAAGGCAGGTTACTCATTTGAGTACAGCCAGATATCTCTACAGAGGCAAATTATTAGGGGACATTAGTTTGAACCTGCACTATGCCCAAGCCACCCTGTCCTCCTCCTTGGCACTGCTGGGCTCGCTGTGGCAATAGACTGTGAAATGAAGCGTAGCCCAAAATACATGTGCTACTGTACAAGGTGGATATGCCCAGAAGCACTTTCATTGTCTGCCTCCAGACTCAGGTGCCTTCAAGGCTGGCAGGCAATTGTGGTTTGCATGCTTTGCATTAGAGAACAGTCAAAGAGAAAGAAAATTGCCTGCCAGTACAAGGGGATGAGAATGAGATTTTTGCTGTATTTTCAAGTAATGACAGCAATGAACTACAGTGAAACCCATGAGGGAGCTGTGTGATGATCCTTATTAATTCCAATAGGTGGTTCTTACAGTGATGGTGCCTGCTGTTCTTTTTTAGAGAGGGATGCAACCAAACTGGTGTGGATAAGGAAAGCCTTTCCTAGCAGATCATTTTAAGCCTTGCTGATTGATCAGAGGAGTGTGAAGCCTTTAGACAGGCACCTTTTCCTTGACTGTCATGTTACAGAACCAGAGGCACATCAGAAAAATCCCACTCAGAAAGGAACTTCCTCACATTTCCATGGTTTTTTACTTTGTTTTGTACAGACGTCTACTTCTCCTGCCAAATTCTCCAGCTTAGTGCACGTGAGACCGAAAATATGATCTGGATCTGAGAGAGCTGTATTCTACAATACTTAGCTGAAGGGGTAACGAGTATTTTAGAGGCCAAAAAGTCCTACATGACACAGGTCTGTTATGAAAGAAAATAGAACTTGATAGATTTCTAAGTGAAACTGATTTTTCACATTAAGTGGAACAGTGTGTACACTGCAACAGGCTACCTAGAGAGGCTGTGGATGCCCCATCACGAGTGTTCAAGGCCAGGTTGGATTGTGCCCGAAGCAACCTGATCTAGGAAAAGATAACACTGCCCACAGCGGGGGAGGGTGGACTGGACAATCTTCAAAGGTCCCTTGCAATCCAAACCATTACGTGAGTCTGTGATTTATGAAGAAGTATTTCAACCTCCCAGGTAACATGCCAGAGAGCTCTCAATAAAAATAATCCATGTTCATTTCCTGAGTATTAACTGGTCCAGAGTATAAATGTACTGAACGTACCTGTCTGTGTATGGTGGCAAGGGGAAATGGAGAGGGGAGAAAAATTTAAAGGTGAGCTGGGAGGCATCTTGCTTTTTTATTCTGTTGGGAGTCCCATCTGGCTTTCCTGAACACAAACTAGAGAGAGCCACATAAAAGCAAGAGATAACAAATGTTGCCTCTGTTTCTGGTGCAACTCTCTGCTGAAGAATGACAGATGCATGCATAGCCTTATCAGACACAGATGTATACAATCATCAGGTTGTTTAAAGTTCTTCTTTTACTTGCCTTTTTGGCCAAAGAGTTAGAATAACATTGGAAAGGATACAAGCTTAGTCAGCTGAACCAGACTTCCATTAAAGGCATAAACAACCAGATAAGAAAAGAGAAAAAAGAAGACAAGGAAGTTGAAAAAAGGGATATTCAGGAATGATACAGTGGATGTTGATCTTGCCAGATTCTGGCTGCCTGAGCAGATGACACTTCTGGGCTTCTGAGGGCATAGGGTTGTCACTGTGGGTTCCACAGCCCTAAAGGTGGGAATGTGGCAATCACCACAGTAAAGCTTGTTCCTTTCAGTCCATCTGCTTTCCTGTCATTGATATTTACAGCCCCACAAATGTGTATAGGCCCAGCCGCCCATGCTTTCATTATTAGACTCAGCATGCAGCACATAAAATTTTGTTCATTAATTCCCAACTGCATATTTATGTTATTTATCAAACGCAGCCTTTGGGGGATAGTAATGAGAATCTTGGGGTTTGCTAATCTTATCTTTTTTTCTTTAACACTTTCTTTACTTGTATGAACAGTTTTGGATTGTGGCTTGACTCTGATTTTTTGTTCTATTTTAGAGTCTTGAAATAAAAAGCTCTCATCACTGTGTGCTCACCTTCTATAAATCTTTCTTGCAGTTAGAAGAAGAACCAGAATACAGTTAGCTAAAGAAGTATTCCTGTATTTCTCTATTCTAAACCATCAGTGCAATTTTCACTCATTCCTGTACCAAGAGCATCCACTTACCTCCTTCTGTGAACTCCCCTCTCTTACCTTCCTTCTGAAATCAGTAAATATAATTTTTCATCATTCAACCTCAAAAAGATTTAATGGACAGGAATGCAGGAAACTCTTGTCAGCATGGTTGTAGGAAAATAGCTCTTGTCAAACACCTGAATTACTTCTAAAATTATGTTACAACTTTGATTAAGTGTGTCGTAGCTCCACAAATATCTTTCACTTCTATAGATCTGTTAAATTAACACAACATTACACTAATCTAAAAACTGGTGCTATATAACATAAATGCAATAAGGTAGAAAGCAAATTCTGGGAAATATTGTTGCCAATAGAAGAGCATCAGTAAAAAAGTTTCACTACTCAGATTTTGTTTTCAAAAGTGATGAAGGAGGAAATTGCAATTCCAGGGACAAAGACTGAAAACGCAGCAAACGGTAATAAAGGACAGAGCAGACAAAACCCTCTGACTACCTGGTAACCTGAGTAACCCATTCAAAATTGGTATAGCCAAAGGATATTCTTCCTTTTTAGAAAGATGAAGGGAAGTTTAGACCTACCGAATAAGGGAAAGGATACAAGAAAAGACTGATGGTACGATAGACCAAAACTGTAACAACAAAACCCAGCCAGGGGAAGCTTGAACAGGATTAATAAACTGATTAAGTGAGGTACTGGTGAATGAAGACTGAAATACTCTGTGGGGTTTGGAGCCTATTTTAAAAAAGAATGTTGACAAACAGAAAAAGATAAAGCAACTAAATTATTTGAGCGCTGGAGTGGAAAAGATAAGAAGCCTGGTCTCTTTTAGCTGACCAAAATGATGACCAAAGAGTGGCTAGGTAAGCATTTCAAAGGAAGAAACTACTGAGTTTTTAATTCTAGCAGTCAAAAACCTATCAAGAATCAGTGGTGAAAGATAGAAAAGAAAGGAAGGGAAACAGAAGGGGAAGAGGAGGAAAAACAGGAGGGATGAAGGGAGGAACAAGGGACGGGAGGCAGTAAGGTCGGCAAACCATAGAACCACATTTTAAAAAGCAGATGGTTAAACATTGAAACAAATTACCAAATGAAAAGGTTTACTCTCATCATTTGGGTTTCCAGATTAAGTCTACATGCTTTCTCAAACACGGCTTTCAGTGGAAAACAAAATATACGTTCATAAAGAAAGAACTAACACTGCAATATAGGGTATCTTTAACCACCTGTGACATATGGGAAGCTACCTCAAATGGTCTAAGGACCTCTCCTGTCCTGTACGGTATACTACCAAGAAACTGTTGTTGGAAGTATTGAGATCAATGGTTAAGCAAAATTTGCTCAAAACCTTGTATTAAGCATTATTTTCTCCTAAATTTTGACATACATAAGCCGTCCAAAAACAAAATAAAACAACCTTATGAACTGTGTACATGCTTCATGGTTCCTTTTATTTGCAGTCACTTCATGCATGGCAAAAACTATCTGGTGTTTTCTTTGAGATGAAATGCTGAGGAAGCTTGTTGTCTTTGTGGTCTAGGGCAGAAGTTCAAAATATGGCACAGGAAAACTGTATTCTGCTGGCCACAAAACATTTATGTTTTATGTTATCTGCAATAACTAATTTAAGAAAGGGGAGGAAAAGCCAGACAGGCAAAGGATGATTAGGGAACAAAAAGTGTGAGAAATAGCTGAGGTGACATCAAATGTCTTTATCGTGACCATGAGTTTACTCACTCTGTTATTCCTGTTTTCCCCAACAACTGTCTTGCTGAGGGTGGGGGCCAAGCAGTTGGTGGGGACTTTTGACCATTACGGTATCAAGCATTGGAAGGGAGCCTGAGGAGCAACTCTGTATCACGGCAAGGTCAGGTCACATCCTTTCCATCCTTGTTTTTTCCTGAGAGGCACAGCAGAACACGCAGCGCACAGACTCTTTTGCAGCATGCAGATGCGAGGACATGGCTAGGTCAAGACACAAACTAAACTGCTGGCCAGGGCCAAGAAATACTCCTCCACATAATTCTAGGCTGTAATTGAGGTATTTGCATACCACTCCCAAGAGGCAAACTGTGTGAGCTGACCCATTTTGGCAGATAAGGGAGTTTAATGGCATGGACATAGCCTCTTCCATACCAGTTAACCTCAGTGTCAGAGGCCAAGCCTCCACACACTGACTTTGCAATTAATGATACATCCATGCTGTCCTCAGGCTTTAGTCCAGGTGAACAAACATGTCTTTGCATTTATTGGGTTAATAAAGTTAGCCACATCCTCGCCATGCATTAACCAACATCTTTAGCAGCTATTCCTTGGAACTGACCCCATCTCTTAAATTTTAATGTTCTTGAGCAAAAAGTATTTTCCATTTTTCTAAGCACTGCATGTTGTTCTTGTCAATTTCAATGAGTTATTTAATTATCAACTTGAAATCTCTCTATTTTCAGAGTAAACATTTGATTTATTATAATTAAGCCAAGTAAAAATTAATGCATGTATTTGTGGTATACAATTTTAAATGTTGCAATGCCTTGAGACCTTGAGAAAGACCATATGTGTTTGCTTTAAAAGGCACTTCTGGCGTGGGTAAAATTTAAACAAACAGTGCATGCAAATAAGTAGTTGTAAGTAATCAAAAGAGAGTTTTCTCCTCATAAGAGCTAATATTTATTATTGCTGCTATCACCATTCCTGGAGCCAAAAGTTACAAAACTAAATTTCCTAATTTGACTTACTCATGAATAAACAAAAAGAACCCAAGTCTCCTTTCCTTTTTCCTCCAAATGAATAAAGTCAAGTTTGTTCCCATCTTCCATACTTCTCCCAGCTGAGCAGCTTATTGTACTACCAATGGAATGCAACAGATTGTGAAGGAGTCAAGGAGACATTCAAAAATAGATTTGTTCAGCCATACACTGCAAACAGCACATCTGTTATTGACAGAGTGAAAATAGAGTCTGCAAAGAGTTAGCACTAAATGTAATTCAGACTCAAAACCAGAATTCTTGCCCAGATTTTACTTTCTTATTTTACTTAGGTAAAATTGTGTCCACTTCACTACAATTGCCTAAGTACACACAGAGGGCCCATTTTAAAGGTTCCTAGGCAATGAAAAACACCATTCAAAATCATATATTACAGTTCATTCCACATCATGCTTGTGACACCTTCACAAATGTGAAAAATCTTGTTAAAGGAACAGAGAGATTGCAGTAAGAAGAGCTCAAACTGTTGGGCAACTTTAAGGTTATCAAGTCTCAGTGGACGCGCCTTACTTTTTCACCTGGAAATGTTACATTACAAGAAACTGAGCATTTTAGCTCTTCTCTGTTTTCTAGAGAGTTCACCATTCTGTGCAGCCAGTGTGTAAATTATTTTGATGCAATCTGGGTGTCTAAGGACCCTTTCTGTATGCATCTGTCCTAGCTCTCAAAATAAGCACATATTCCATTTGCCATCTGTTAAAGGTGAGACAGATATCTTTTATCAGTTAAGCAGTTTTCCTTATCTCTTCCAAAAACAATGTCTCCCTCCGGGGAAGTATCTCCTGTTAATGGGCCATTGAATGACTCACTGCATGACTGATAAGATTACATCATTCCACTATGAGATGCTCCGCCCAGAGGGAGGAGCCAAGCACCCCTACCCGCATAAAATTAGCATTTTCTGAAACATCAGACAACCTCTTCTCCAAGAGAAACCACCTGTTCTCCACTAGATTTCCAGAAAAAAAACAGGCCCATCTCTGCCAGCTCTAGACATTTCACCAGAGCGAACCTACACCTCTTCTACAAGATCACCTCTTCAACAAGACTTCATCTGCTCCTCCAGAAAGACTGCAGCTACCATTAACTGGACTGTTATCAACACCCTGACTCCTCAGGGGGGCCAGGTTCCTAACTCTATCAGTGGTTTTTGTTTGTACTAATTGCATTTGTATATATATTTCTCCTAGTAAAGAACTGTTATTCCTTTATCTCAGGCATATCTTTGCCTGAGAGCCTTTTAATTTCAAAATTGTGGTAATTTGGAGGGAGGGGGTTTACCTTTTCCAGTTCACTAAAGGCTTTTACCTTCCTTAACAGACTTCTGTCTTGTCAAACCAAGACAGCATCCAAGAAATTTCTTGAAAGTGCTACAGCATTTGTGGGAAATATCAGAGTCCAAACTATTCATAACAGCAGTAATTTGACTCCTGGAAGGTAGTCCTAATTCATATCACCCAACTTCAGCTATCTAAAAGTTACTCTACAGCGTTTACTTTCCTATGTCCCTCCACAACTGGGAGGGAGGACAGAGCATGTCCAGGTGGGTGACAGAGATTCACAGCAGTATGATAAGGTATTAGGTTAGACTCAACATCAGTTCCTGCATGGCTCAAGTTAGGTAAAAAGATTTGCAGCTTTTGCACATAGCCGTTTTCCACTCTGGACATTCACATTCCACATATTTTACATTTGCATTTTTTGCACAGACCCTTCTGCTTCCAGAATGCAGTTTTCTCTGAATGTGCACCCAGGTGTTCAATACATTTTCCTAATCAGTGCAGAAAGTACATTTCTTGCCGAGGTCTTCTTGGCTGCACACCACCCAAAACCACACTGAGTTGGATTGCCCATATCCTCATTACTGGACCTGTAGGCATTTTTGAGAGGAGAAGCCCATAAGTTATGTTTAGGTGTTCAGCAACCTGCTAATGGAAGGCAGAGCTTTTGTCCCCAACCTAAGCAGCCATCACAATTTATTACCAGCTGATGGCAGGATGCTGTTACCCACCACCATTTTCCAAGTGTTCAGTCAAACACAGAACTACAGCAAACACCTGTGAAAGAAAGCTGAATACAGGCAGTTTGGAATGTTTTTTCCTCTCACAAAACTATATCTGACTGTGAGTATCTGCACAGCTGCCTGTAGAAGGTTGCTCTGCTTCTGTGGATTAGATGAGGGACTTAAATTACCT
Source organism: Leptocoma aspasia (assembly GCA_013399835.1). NCBI lineage: Eukaryota > Metazoa > Chordata > Aves > Passeriformes > Nectariniidae > Leptocoma > Leptocoma aspasia. The sequence continues at coordinate 432,145 of VXAX01006964.1, forward strand.
GTTTGGCTCTTTTTAGGAGAATCAAATTTGTCCACAATTCCCAGACAAGTCCTAGCAGAGATCTGCTAAAATGACCTGCTAAGACCTGGAGAAGGCTTGTTTTATTATTAAAAAAATTAGATTTCTTTAGAATGGAAATGAATTGAAACCACAGTCAGCCTTCAAAGAGAAAGCAGGGTAATTACATTGCTACAAGGCAGTAGTTGAATTACTGGTGTAAAGGAACAGTCATACATGTAACTATCCCAAAAGTAATGTTATTATCAGGCTATATGTGATACAGATGCTATTGCTTCTCAGGCTGACTGCTTTCTCCATTCATATAAATAGCCTTCTTGTATTCCCATTTTTACTGACTTATTTACATCAGGATTTTTAGTCACTTCAGAAATTAATCACCTCCAAGTCTTAATGCAAGTCCCAGGGTGAGGAGATGGAGAAAGAGACTCTAGAGCACAACTGCCCCGATCTTGTGAGCAAGAACATTCTTCCTTCCCCACAGCTAAATTTTACTTAAAACTAGCAGTTAAACTGATATTGTGAGGTCTTTCCTAACCTTAAGTACATTTGCTCCCAGTGCACAAATTGAAAGTTTCACAGTAACAATGCCCCAGCCATGTCTCTGGTGTGGCATTTCCAATCTTGGATGTACTACTGCCAGGTAAACAACTACCACCTGCTTTCTTCTGTAATGCGTTCACAGAAGTTTATCATTCTTTCCTCTGCTTCTTACTGTACACACACACACACACACACACTCACACGTATATATATAGGGATTAGAGCTATGGGAAAATACCCTTGGTGAAACAAAATAACTTAGACCAAGAAATACTAGGGACAAAAAGGATTAGGATATCACTTTTTCTCCATCTGAAAAGCTTTTGTCTATGCATTGCAATATCCAGGCTTTCCCCAAACTGCTGTATTTTATTTTCAGAATGACAGAATTTACAACAAAATACAGGAAAAGAGCTATTATGTCTGCCCAGAAAAAAAAAA